>VXBL01009468.1:928-13435 GCA_013400195.1 Aramus guarauna
TGGCCTCAGGGATGGTAGGGTGTGACTCCACCAATTTATCTCCCTCTCACACCCTCTTATACTCCTTAATCTTTCCACTTCTTCCTTCAGCTCCGCCACAAGGCTGAGCAGATCATCCACTTGGTCACATCAAAACCAGCCATTATCATTGCTGCCCTCTGATCTGAGCTTTAGGCTCAGGCATTCCCTGCAGCCAGAGACCTGGACAGCTGCATGTTTGCATGGGATCTCGGTCTGGGTCGCCACATTCCTTCTGATGCTGGCTTTCGGTCAGGTCAAAACCACGCAGGGTCGTCTCCTGGAATGGCGATGACCACAAGTTCAGTTGCCCTACAGACCTAGGATGGGGGCTGTGCCCAACCCGCACGCCCTGCCTGTGCAAACTGCCGTGCTAACTGCTGCGCCACGCCCTTCTGACGTGCCACGCCCTGTTTGCCTCTCCTGTTCGCCGTGCTCTGGGTCACTCACGCTCCCTGTTCTTAAACACCAGGGGTTTAGGCTGCCGTCGCTCTCACAGCGAAGTTTCTCACTGGAGAAGTTGTTCCTAATATCCAATCTAAACCTCCCTTGCTGCAACCTGAGGCCATTTCCTCTCCTCCTATGGCTTGTTACTTGGGAGAAGAGACCAACACCCACCTGGCTACAACCTCCTTTCAGGTAGTTGTAGAGAGCAATAAGGTCTCCCCTCAGCCTTCTCTTCTCCAGGCTAAACACCTCCAGTTCCCTCAGCTGCTCCTCATAAGACTTATGCTCTAGGCCCTCTACCAGCGTTGTTGCTCTTCTTTGGACACGCTCCCGCACCTCAATGTCCTTCTTGTGGTGAGGGTCCCAAAACTGCTGTTGGCCTTCTTGGCCACCTGGGCATGCTGCTGACTCATATTCAGCTGGCTGTTGACCAACACGCTCAGGTCCTTTTCTTCTGGGCAGCTTTCCAGCCACCCTTGCCCCAGTCTGTAGCATTGCATGGGGTTGCTGTGAACAAGTGCAGGACCCAGCACTTGGCCTTGTTGAACCTCATACAGCTGGTCTCGGCTCATCGATCCAGCCTGTTCAGATCCCTCTGTACCCTCAAACAGATCAACTTGTCATCCGCAAACTGACTGATGGTGCGCTCGATCTCTTCATCCAGATCATTGGTAAAGATGTTAAAGAGAACTCACTCCAATACAGAGCCCTGGGGAACACCACTTGTGACTGGCCGCCAACTGGGTAATGTCATATGATCATATGTTCCGACCATTCCCACTCAAGCAGGGCCACCTAGAGCTGCTTGCCCAGAACTGTGTCCAGGCAGCTTTTGAATATCTCCAAGGATGGAGAATCCACAGTGCTCACTACCTTTTCTGCCAGCCACGTGTCTCCCTGGTAAAACAATATCCAGCACAGTTTCCCCTCCCATAAAGTTTGATTTTTGGCCAGGGAGGGATTTCATGTGTGACTTGCTATTAGTTCCTGTTGTTTCCATTGTCTGACTTCAAAAAACAAGCTTAACTGCTTCATACTTTTGTCCCAAATGTCTTTTCCCCTTGCCACGGGTATTGATGTTTCACTCATTTATATGAATAAGTTTAGGACTGCATGTCACCAAAAGTAGAAAGCTGCATATACACCTTGCCAAATGTCTTTAAATCCTCTACTACTATGATATTATATATTCAGGGTACATCTAAGTTCACAGTAAAACTAGAAATACTGTGCAATTTTAGAATATTTTACTGATATTTCTCACATCTCATTTGTTGTCTGGCTTATTCACCATATGTTCAGCCATACAAAGTCAGAGAAGGAGAGAACAAATAATTTTTAGAATTATCTTCTATAAAACAACAAAAATTCCTTTTCCATATGTGTCAGTGATTTGGGACCTGGAAAGCCTACAAGCAATATATTGCATATATCATTAGAAATACAGGTACCTTCCTTTATGACTCCTACCTCTCTGCTAACTAGAAGAATAAATGTTATGGAAATTTCACATGGCAACTGAGAGAGGACAGAATACTTTCTACTCTAAAATCACAACTGAAGTTTTTAAGACTATTGAAGGTCTTTCCTATAAAACGTCTTTCCTGTACTTTGTGTAGATATCTCTTCTGACTTCATATATTTTAAAATTAAATGGTTAAGCCACCATTTTATTTTCCAGTTTCTTTACATATTTTCATCTGTGCTATTGGCTTAAGGAAAGAGGAACAGCTTTCATCAAGTTTTGTTTATTTTGATTTTCAGAACAGTGGAAAGAAAATCACATATCCAGAACCTTTTATGAGAAAGAAAGAAAGAAAGAAAGAAAGAAAGAAAGAAAGAAAGAAAGAAAGAAAGAAAGAAAGAAAGAAAGAAAGAAAGAAAGAAAGAAAGAAAGAAAGAAAGAAAGAAAGAAAGAAAGAAAGAAAGAAAGAAAGAAAGAAAGAAAGAAAGAAAGAAAGAAAGAAAGAAAGAAAGAAAGAAAGAAAGAAAGAAAGAAAGAAAGAAAGAAAGAAAGAAAGAAAGAAAGAAAGAAAGAAAGAAAGAAAGAAAGAAAGAAAGAAAGAAAGAAAGAAAGAAAGAAAGAAAGAAAGAAAGAAAGAAAGAAAGAAAGAAAGAAAGAAAGAAAGAAAGAAAGAAAGAAAGAAAGAAAGAAAGAAAGAAAGAAAAAAGAAAAGAAAAGAAGGAAGGAGGTGATTGGTGACAGCCAAAACAGCTTCACTAAGGCCAAATCTTGCCTGACAAATTTGGNCAGCTGTCTCCATAAATACACACCTACACACACACAAGTGCACCATACTCATTGCAATTCAAAAGAAAAACAAGTCATTTTTGCTTTGTTTCTTTCTCATTTTCTCCCAAATTATTCTCAGGTCAGCTCTTTGCAGGCATGGCTGCTCAAGAGCCCTCAGGGGCTCAGCAGGCCCCCCAGTGAGGGCTGCTGTCCCCTAGTCAAGATGGCCTGGGCTGGCAGGGCAGAGCTGAGACAGAAGCATGGAGGACCAAGGGACACATCCAGGAAGGGAAGTCTCTTGAATGCAGACATGACATGTGCCTGTGAGATCAGGTTCTTGCCCTCCAGACCTCAGCCTACCCTGGAAAAACTGCTTATAATGGAGCCTGACGAAGGACTCCTCCTGTGCTATATTTAAGAAGTTTCTGCCATGTTTTTTTGCCTTGACTATTAAACCTATTGGATCACACACATAACTTCAGTAATTTAGCATGAATCTATTTACTTTGCTGGTTCTGCATGTCTTCACCTCTGCAGCGACTTTTACCTATTGTTTGTCAAAGGCAGAGTCACGAGCATGCTTTTGCTTCAGAAACTAAAGTGGGTTGATTTTTCTTATGGACTTGAGAGATTTAGGTTTCCAACACAGGAGCTCTTTCAGACTGTAAACCAAGAAAAATTGTGGACGTGGATGACAGAAAGTCTAGTAAGAGAGAAATGAAAGGAAAAAGAACCAAATGTACCCATGACCAGGGGGTAGGCAAATCCCAGGTTTCATAAGGGAAATTTATTAAGGAACAGATTTAGACCCCATGAAAGACAATGGAAAGACTGCTACAGACTTCTATGGGCTTTTGGTCAAGTTTCAAACCCTTAAGCTCTCAGTATCCTGTCAGTTCCCCTGTCACATCAAAATGTACTGAAAAATCTATCAGAGGAGTGGAAAATACTTCAAAGGAAGTATGTACAGAATCCCATAGGAAAAAGTGTGTTATAAATGTGAATGCTCAATTTGATTTAGTCCTCTCTTTGATATTAGAAATATACTGTAGCTGAAAACAGCCGTTAGCATACTCAAATATGGAAAAAAAACACCATTAGTGGTCTCCTTGTCCTTGGGCTGCTAGTATACATCGCATCAAGGATTTCTGCTAATCATACAGGTAGAGATTCACTATCCTCTTTGTGCATAAGATGGAGAAAAAAACCCTGGTACATTGGTTTGCATTTCTTTCTCCTAAAGAAAGTGGGCTTAATTTAGAAGGTCAAGCATCCACTAGATTGGAAGGAAAAGCTGTAATATAGAGATAAATTTCAGATGTCAACTTCCTCTGCCTTAGGGACTTTATTAAAGCTCTTAAACATGGAAGATCTCCTAGTTCATTTGTGTTGTTTGGACATGTTCTCATTGCTTTTGATAAAGGCCATGGTGTTCCTCACTAGCTGTGCACAGGAAGCTGTAAGGCACACAGCAGGTTACACACAAGAGATGGTAAGCACGATGGAAGAGATTCTTTACCATCATCCATCATATAAGCAAACAGAAAAACTTACCAGAAAGTCAGCAAAACAATGCACTGTATTGCATGGACATCCATCTTTCACATTTTTACAAATAAATACTAAAGAAATTGGAGAACCTTGTGTGCAAACCGTACACTCTTTACAACAGGAAAACACTTTTGAATGAAGGTATCACAGAAAGCTATTGGAGAGAACATTTCTCTTCTTTGGAAAGGCTATCCTGTGAGAAGACATTAAAGGCATGTGTGTGTTTAGCCCAGCAAGATTAAGGATGGGAGGGAACATGCATGCTGCTCATGGATCCATGAGGGCGGAAGAAGAATGGCGCGAAGTCACATTGGCAAGGGGGTGGATAAATTGTGTGGGAATTAGGAATCTGCAGCTCTCCTGCTCTGGAACGGCCTTGCCATGGTAATGCTGAAACCTGACTGGTTTTCAGGTGCAATTTGACCAAGCTAGAAGGAAGCTATTTGGTGGGACTGATGGACATGGATGATCACCTCTACCCCAGTGTTCAAAACACAGAAGAATTGATCCAGTCTTGCAAAACCACCTGGGCTTCACTGAATGACTTCGAGTAAATTTCCCTTATCCCTCTTGTGAAATGTCCTCTCTCAAATCCATGTTACACTGCAAGTCCAAGATTGGTGAATGTGAATATTGCTGATTTAAATTATTTTGTGACTGATTTAAATATTTTTCATTTTATGTGCTCTGAGATAATCATTATTGTGAAATCCAATAGACATTGGAAGTCTGTGATCTGTATGTCCAGTCTGTATGAAAATTCATGTTTATCTATGTAAGTCATGTTTATCTATTTAACTGTTATATGTAGTGCTATATAATAATAATTTTGAAAATAATTAAATTTATGAGTATTTCCCCAAACCAACTATACACTCCAATAATTCAAAACTGTCAAATAACTTTTAGGTGCTACAACAATACAAAGTAACATCAGTGATTCATTTGTCTAATTCCTGATTTCCTTAGAAAACATAATATAGGAGTCTTATTAAATTTCTTTACTATTTTGGAGGGGAAAGTATCAATTCCATCAGTAAGAAAGTTTCATGACTTGCCAAAAATCTTTCTTCACTTCTCTAAATAAAAAGTATTATTTAAATTTCATTACAGAATTATGCAACACAAAACATGTTAGGAATAGCTGATGTTGTTGGGAGGGGCAATATATGATGAAGACTGCTATCAAATGATCAAAGTCTCTGTGACATTTCTGAGATGCCAGAGGTCCTCTTGAAGAGTAGCTGGTTTATGTGCATAATCACTGAGGTTTTGAGTAACTCCAGGCAAAGCAGGGGGGAGGGAAAATAATGATAAGGCAAATGTAAACAGAATAAGCTCTTCAATGAGGAGATCGTTGTTCTTGTGAATATCCAATTGCTGTTGTCATACAAAGAACTAAGAACAATGACAATAAACCTGAAATAAAACAATCTGAGCATCCTAAAACGTGCACAAAAGGGAAAGGAGATTAAGGCTGGCTGAACAGCAGCCTACCTTCAACTCCACAGGTCTCAGAAGGCTCATCAAGAGTAAAATTTTCGGACAAATGAATCATGACAAGATGCTGAGGACTTTGCAACTAGATCAGTGTCTCTGTGCCTTGCTGTACCACAGGCTTCCCCTACACTGAAGGCACAGAGGAATGCTTTGTTTCTGAGACTGGCCTGGGCATAGGGCAGCACATAGACATGTAGACATATGCATACATATGTACCTATATAGACATATATACCTATATGGATCTATAATATATATGTGTGTGTATATATATAGCCTGCCATAGACTGGGCAACCTGACTCTACAGTGAGAGAAATCAAAGGCTTGTTTTCAGAATTTCTTTCTCCTTCGAAATAGTAACATGTGAAATTCGTTAGTTATTGTTAGCAAGGACCATCCTGCAAAACATAAACTAAATTGTTTTGAGCAATAGCTTATGTGTAGCTATTGCCAAGATAGGCATGTTTTGTGAATCCATTGTTGATGTTTGATTGCACCCCAAATTGCTCATCTCCACACAGAGCTCCTGTCATGCTAAGCATCATATGGAGGAGTTGAATGCCTCATTCTGTTATAAAATCTTCTTTTCCTCCTTTCCATAGAGGATATATGAGGCCTTTTGGGTCTCTATCAACAGCTCATTGGTGCCACAAGAGACTAATAATCTCTCACAAGTAGTTTGAAGCAAAGATGATTTTTCCTTCTTTTGATAGAGCCTGTAGCCTTAGTTTTTAAAGCTGCTGGTATGACTATTTTTTCAAAGTAGGCAAACTAGTTGTAATTATTTTCATTTTGTTTTTCCTGGTCTAGCTGGAAGCAAGCAAGAACCTCAAAAAGTCTTTTAAGAAAGGTGGGGTTTGGTTTTTTTCAAATATACCCAGATCAGTTGTTAAGCTTTGCAAGGTTTGGCTGGACAAAGCAAGAGTCTTCACTCATCCTCAGATTTATCAGATGGAGTGTTTGAGCATGAAAAATGCTCTGACCTCCCCTTCTAATGGCCACTGAGGTATAAAATGTCTTAGTCACTCTGCGTCTTTAAAACATTTGTGCTTCAGAGAAGTCAAGAAAAGGCTCCACGTAAATAATTTATGTGAGGATAATTAAAAATGCAGTTCTTCCTTTCTATGAAATTACTGACAGATATCAATTTTTAAACAAAAGTTATGTGTAAATAGGCATAACACTGAATGAAGTGGTGGGTGCACATCGCAAGCCAAACGGAATGGGGACACTTCTGCAAACCCAGTATCTAGCCCTGAAATCCCTTTCAGGCTTCCTAAATAAGAAGTAGAACATTCAATGGGGAGTGCAGTAATTTTAAAAGTAGGATTTAATGCATAACTTTCAAGCAAACACTTTTTCTGAAACTGCATCTTGAATATTCAAAGGCATTTTTCTCTGCAGAGCAGCTTTTAAAAGGATTGGTATGCCAGACACACTTCATGTTGTCCTTATCTTTATTTAAACAAATTCCCAGACTTGGTGCTGTGAAGTATCAAACTAAAACCTTCTGAGCTGAGCCACGGCATAAAAAGAGCTGTTTGTACATACAAATAGCATCAATTGTAGCAAGCGCAACAGAAAACATAGCCCGCTAGTAAATATATTCAGCTATAAAGTTCAAATTTTTGACTAAGGGGTTCCACATCTAGGAATGTTTTGTTGAGAAGAGTTGAGTTTAATTGACACTAACTACAGAAATAAATTTTGTAAAGAAAATAAATTTGAGCATGCTTATATTTTGAAAACAAAAGAGGCAACCATTTTGAATATAATTAGATCCAACTCAGCAATATGGTCACTAATTAATAAGCTATACACTGACCTGATGAGGAGCCATAGAATGACTTCTGGAGCGCTTGGCAACATCTTGAAACCCCAATAAGCCAAATGGGGAATCATTTAGGTGCTTAGCTCTATGCTTCTTTGGTTAAAAGCTTAAGGAAAAAAATATTGAACATACACTGATCTACACTGTACACAGGAGATTGGAAAGCTTAAACTCAAATCTTAGCGAAAAAATTCTCTACCATTTCAGTGTAAATTTACAATAATAAATTTTTCAGATTACGTTTTATATTTTAGAGGCAATAAAAACCAGGTTTCTTTCCAAGACTTATTTGACCATCATACCATCAATAGGAAACAGTACAACTAACAGCAACTGATACAGGATAGCTTGAATTCTAGATTTTGTGTTCCATACTGACTAAAACATACAGACTTCGAAACGCAGCCTGATATTAATGGAAAAATACTTGTTGGTTTCGGTGGATTTTGGAGCTGCCTCATAGTACCCTTTGTCCCTCTTTTTGATAAAACTGAATAAGAGTGATGCTTGTGATTGCCTGTAAGTGGCACTGGTTGGTTCATGTATTCTTATATGTGGAGGAATACTGGATCACAGAATTGTGGAGTTCAGAACCACATTTACTTTCTAGAGAGGAGAGAAAAGAGAAGAATAAAAGGCAAGGCAAGACAAGGCAAGGTTAGTTGATTGAATGTACAATTAAATGCTTGCTTTAAGCCAGTGATTATAGATACTAGGTCTGCAGATCACTGTCACCATAATAACTGTAGTGGACTATAAAATGTATTTAGTTTGTTCTCTGTATCTGGTACTCTGCAAGACAGCTTGAGTGTTAAAAGTCATTTGCTGGTCCTGAAGCTTCAGTGACAGCGGACTACATACATAATCGAAGATTACCAACTTAGACTTAACAACAGGTATTTCACCTATGTGTATCTTTGTTGCTTTTCCGCATAGAAATGGTGAGATAGACCTGGAAAGTCCACTTTAGACCGCCTAGCATGTGAACTCACCAGGGACCAAGCTTATCAGGTAGTTTTGGGCATTTAAAGAAAAAAATGTATAGTGAGAGTAAAGCTACCAAGGGCTACCCAGGTGTTACTGCAAATGATATTATGAATCATTAAACCATAATGGCATATGAAAATCTTTGACAATGGCAATGAATCCACCAAAAAAATGCATAAAATTATTTTAGACTTGCAGTGTCCTTTAGTGTTTTATTGTCAAGTTCTGTTTCATCTTCTTTTTTCTCCAATTGTCAGGATGAGATAAAAAATGAATCTTCTCTTTATGTACCCTGGAAAAAGCTGCACTTCCTTGTCTGACACATACAGTACATTTTATGGCTCATAGTTGTATAAGGAGCAAATTATTGCCATATTTAAGCAGATGTCAGCAGCTATTATGCTGTGAAGATTCTCCTGGAAATGCTGGATGAGCTGTTTAATGCTTTCTAGGAAGACGACAATTATGCAAGACACACAACAATGAAAGCATCAAAAATAGTTTTGTTTCAGATTCAAATGTTAATGTTCAGTTGTTTTCTAAATTCCAACCAAAATAGGGGCCTCACTGTGCTATGTGTTGTACAAATAACCAGTAAGTAACAGCCTTTGACTGAATGAGTTCTGTAGGATGAAAAAAGGGACATCTTTTTTCGACTTCTAATAAATGGAGTCATTATATGGAGTCATTATATGGAGTGCTCAAACCTGTGTAAGAAGTGTGTAACAAAGTTAAAGGTGAAATTTGAGTCTTGGGCCAGGACTTTAACTATGAGGCTATCCTCATTTTTTGAAGTAAGGAACTGAATGGTGCAAAATTGAAGAAGCCTCACTAAAATGGTTGGGGGTGTGTGTGTTTGTTTGTTTTGGTGTTTTGTTTTGGGGGTTTTTTGTTTTTGTTTTTTAATTTGGCACAGAATTCTTCTTCTTCTTCTTCTTCTTCTTCTTCTTCTTCTTCTTCTTCTTCTTCTTCTTCTTCTTCTTCTTCTTCTTCTTCTTCTTCTTCTTCTTCTTCTTCTTCTTCTTCTTCTTCTTCTTCTTCTTCTTCTTCTTCTTCTTCTTCTTCTTCTTCTTCTTCTTCTTCTTCTTCTTCTTCTTCTTCTTCTTCTTCTTCTTCTTCTTCTTTTCGTCATCATCATCATCACCATCATCATAACAACAACAACTTGGCAAAATCTAATATTTTGACATCAATAAATTAAAAGAAAAAATATTTACAAAATTCAACAGCAAAGTTAAATTCAAAAAGCATATAAAAAAGTAAAATTTTTGACTGTTTCAGGCATACTCATTTGTCTACAGTTTGGATGTTTAAGTCACTATGTTAACATAGAAGGCTGGCGGGGGCAGGGGGGGAACAGTTTATTTTTTGTACAAACCAATAGAACCTTCAGAATTATTTGATTCATGCATAGTCTCAGGAACACCTTAATGTGGTTAGCATGCTAGAAATAGAAGATTCAGTCTTGTTTCCACAGAGGCCAGTGGGTGGTTTTTCCATTGGCTTCAAAGGCAGCAGCACTGAGCAGTAGATTATTGCAGAAGATGAAGCAAAGCAAGATGCTGCTTTACCCAAACAAAATGTTTGTTTTGTGCCAATGCCAAAGCCGATGCCAATGCCAATGCTGCTACTATATTGATCTAAACTTAATTATATCCGTTACATCCTGATTCAAATTTAGCTTAAATACTAAATAGCACATAGGCAAATTCTTCCAACAGAGTCCATAGATTCATCATAGGTGATCTTGCTTCTATGAATATCAACTACTTGAAACTACTTTTGTACTCTTCAGCAAGGCGATGTTACCTGCAGCAAAAAATAACAAAACAACACTAACAAAACCCAAGAGCCCACCTTTCTTTGCATCACATTCTTCTCAATGATGACTGACTTTCCTTGGGACTCTGTTGTTCTGTCCTGCCCAGCAAGCAATATGAGTCAAAAACCTTCAACATTGGAGCTGACTGTAGATCAGTGGATTTATAGAGGCAAAACCTGCAGCAATCTATCAAAAATTTTCCTTTTATGAGATCCTAGGCATTAAAGACATGACATTTTAGTGCAATGCTCTGAGTCAGAGTTAGCTGTCATGCAACAAACAAGAAAAACTAATGACTCGTCAGAGAAAGTCTATGATATATCTGTATGTTCCCTTTGTGTACCAGTAAGAGCTACAAAATGAGGCAGACCTTGCCCCGTGTAGTTTATATTCTAAACTAAACTTCACACAAAGTATTATTTTACTGCTGGGGAGACAAAGCACACAGGTAGTAAGACTTCTGTAGTACAACATTGCTGTTGCAGCCAATGATGTTTGACAGAAATTGCTGTATCCAAACCCAAGTTTGCTGCAGTCCCCATGCACTGCTGTTGTAAACTGGCAAACCCAGTCTTCCCATTGCCTGAATAAATATCACCCCTCCAAATAACACAAACCTGCAGCTGTACACAAGGATGCTACCTAACCAGTCTCCCAGGTTAGGTGGCCTTTTTAAGACTCTTCCCCCTGTTACTAACTGGAGTTGCAGGCGAGACAGCAGCCTTTTTGTCACTGTCTTAGCCCAAAGAGGTTCTCTCCCCTGTATGGATAGAGGATGTGGAAGGAAGAATTTCCAGACACAGCTTTATGAGCATCTTTCTCTGTCTGACAAATGAGGTTTAGTTTGTGACAAGACTTGGGAGACCTTGGATGCTTCTGGATCCCCAGGTCACAGCCCTTTATGCGGCTCTGTACAGCCAACTGAGAGGGCAGAGACTCAGGAATATGCTGGCCCTCTTTCTGCCCCTTTGAACACCAGCTCTGTTTCTTCACACCTTCATTTCTGCAGAAATCAAACCTGGACAGACCCAGGAGCTGGAGACTGCTCCAATGTTTTATATTATGGTGATGATCAAGGGAGACGAACCCCACAGTGTGACTTTATATTACCATAGAAATTACTTCAGTATATTCTGGTCGTAAAGATGTTGCTTACCTGGATTTTAGTAAACTCTTTGACACTGTCTCCCACAGCATTCTCCTAGAGAAAATGGCTGTTCAAGGCCTGGACAGGTGTACTCTTTGCTGGATAAAAAAACTGGCTGGATGGCCAGGCCCAAAGAGTTGTGGCGAATGGAGTTACATCCAGTTGGTGGCCAGTCACAAGTGGCATTCCCCAGGGCTTGGTACTGGTTCTGTTTAGTATCTTTATCAATGATCTGGACGAGGGCATCGAGTGCACCCTCAGTTTGCAGATGACACCAAGTTAGGCAGAAGTATTGATCTGCTGGAGGGCAGCAATGCTTTGCAGAGGGGTCCGGACAGGCTGGATCGATGAGCTGAGACCAACTGTATGAAGTTCAACAAGGCCAAGTGTTGGGTCCTGCATTTGGGTCACAACAACCCCAGACAATGCTACAGGCTGGGGCAAGAGTGGCTGGAAAGCTGCCTGGTGGAAAAGGACCTGGGGTGGTGGTCAACAGCTGGCTGAATATGAGCCAGAGGTGTGCCCAGGTGGCCAAGAAGGCCAACAGCATCCTGGCTTGTATCAGACATAATGTGGCCAGCAGGACTAGGGAGGTGATCCTCCCCCTGTATTGGGCACTGGTGAGGCTGCACCTCAAGTCCTGTGTTCAGTTTTGGGCCCCTCACTGCAAGAAAGACATTGAGGTGCTGGAGCATGTCCAGAGAAGAGCAACAAAGCTAGTGAAGGGTCTAGAGAGCAAGTATCATAAAATCAAAGAATCACAGAATCACAGAATGTTTTTGGGTTGGAAGGAACTTCAAAGATTGTCTAGTTCCAATACCCCTGCCATGGACAGGGACACCCTCCACTAGACCAGGTTGCTCAAAGCCCCATCCAACCTGGCCTTAAACACTGCCAGGGAGGGGGCATCCACAGCTTCTCTGGGCAACCTGTTCCAGTGCCTCACCACCCTCATAGTGAAGAATTTTTT
>VXBL01009468.1:15080-72533 GCA_013400195.1 Aramus guarauna
TTTTTTTTTTGAGGAGATTGGCAAGATTTAATAAGCTGTGCACAATACTTTGCATTGTCTTCCACCAGTCCTTTCATGTGGTGCACTCACCAGGCGCTGGCTGCCTCCAGTGATTGCCAGCCTCCCCGGGAGGCTGGTATTATTGGCAGAAAACTCTTTAATGGGACAGGAAGTTTTATGCGAGTTAAAGGAAGGTTCACAGCATGGTTTCCTCTTGTTTCTGCAGCCACACTGCATCACACTACCATTTTTTTCAACACTAATTCTTTTTGGTTGATTGCTAAGGGGGGGAGGATACATTTGCAGATGACATTAGCTTGAGGACGGCTATTTTTCTTGGGAATACAGAACATGTTGATGACACAGTCCTCTTTGCTGATTTTCTTAAAAAAAGAAATGAGGCATATTGCTCTGGTTTCTGAACAAGAAAATATTAAGCAGCTTAACTGCCTAATACACAGATAATAACTTCAGATTATAATCTCCTCTGTGTTAATTTACACAAATAGGGTACAGATGACAAAGGGTGAACTATCAGGTCCTCATGAAGGGTCATCATGGTGCTGTTTAAATGATGCGCATACTTCTACAGGATCACATATCACTAAACATTGAGGCTTAGTTAGCCCTTTTTTGACAAGTCACAGGAACAGGATTTGGATAAGGTTTATTTTCTCTTTAGTTTGTTTACTAATTAGACCTTGCTTACCACACACTAGTTTTGCCTATTGATCTCACACTTCTCATGTTTATGTTGTCACAGTGCTTGAACTGTATCAGTTGTTCTTTTTTCTATGACTAATTTAATATCTCCATCTTTAACTTTGGATGATTAACAAAACAATTTAAGCAACTTTAGCTGGCTTCTGCTACTTTGAATGGCTTCAGACACAAACCTTGCAGATGATATGAACAGATAAGTATGAAATACTGATTTTTTTTTTCAAGCAGCCTTTTGACACTGCTGAATGAGAAATGAGATTTTATTGTCCCAAGTGGGATGGATAAGGTCACTCAGCCATTACTTGTTGCCACAGTAATCTAAGGCCTCTCTTAAAGAAGAAAGAAAAGAAGCTTGGTCAAGAATATTACCCTATTTTACTGATGCACAGAAGAGATAATCTCCCTGTTACCTCTTTCCCTAGTTAACATTAGATCTTGAGTGAGATCCATGCTTCTAAAATCTTCCCAAGTCTATTCATTTGTTCCCAAAGATATCCAAGGATACATTTGATATCTGCTTTCTTTCTTCAGTTAGGAAGTAAGGATCAGGATCTTTGAAAGCTGGCTGTTTATTTATATGATTCCCACAGAATTTCAGATTTCCTAGATTTATAATTTCTGGTAAGGGTGTTTTTGTCGTTTTTACTTATTGTAGCATTTAGGCCTTGGCAGATATATGACAGAATTGAATGTGCTGAGATATATTTTAGTCATGATAGAAATTGCATGTCAAGATGGAGTGGGAAAATGACAAGACTTGGCCAAGAAGTTGCCCCATCTGGAACTAGATTTGGGTCCCCGGTCCTTCCACTTGTCACTAGTCCCACTTGGCACTGTTGCATTTTTGACAGTTAGACCCATTTCTCATCTTCAGCAGTGGTTCCTCAGCACAGTCATTTATAGCACCCTAATTCTCCACTTCTGATGCATGTCACCTCTGCCATGCAAACGCACCCTTTACAGAAAGTTCAACTGCCTGCTTACTTTCTTCTTTTTTTTTTCCCTCTCTCTTTTATTTTATTTTTGTTTTTTTAAGTGGGTCACAATAATGGGAGAATATAGACACTGCTTTTCAGAGACTTTTGCTGCCCACCTGGTTCTGAGTGAAACCAGAGGTGTTGATTTAGCAAGTGCAGTCCCACGTGGTTGGGGTCCGGGCTTCTTTCTCTGTAAACCACACAAAAAATTGAGATCAACTGGGGTATTTCTGTGAATAATCCCTTGCATTGTATGGCCAGGGAGACCGGAGGCCAGCAGGGCTCGGGGGAGGCCACCCTCCATTGGAATTTGATCCCTTCATTGTTCTGTCCAAGCCAGAGTCTTTCGACCTTCCGGGCACATTATAAATCTCTGCTATTCATTCAGGGTCTTGCTCTGTAGCATTCACTGTGGAAAAAGCAGTGGACTCTCTGTGGTTTCGATGAAGTTATTCAACCTTCTTTAATTTTTCATAAACAAGCACATGAAAGCATTCTATACCCTGGCAATACTATACAAATAAATTCTGAGGATGTGAAAGGTGAACACGGGTTTGATTTTATCCCAATTTGCACAGTTCAGAGCACCACAGCTAGTTACACAATTTTAAAGCACTTAATTAGCATATAGTATGGCATTGCTAATTTTTGCTGCAAGGGATGCTTTCCCACTTTTCCGTCTGTGTTAAGAGAAGTTGTCTCTGATGATAGTGGCCAGGGAAAGCACAGTTCCACATGTGCTGTGCAAAAGACCTGCCTGAAAGTTTTCTGCTCCTTTTGCTGGTGTTGCTTTAACAAAAACAGGCTACTTGTGCAGCTGTTCATGCATGAGTGACAGATCAAGGGGTATCTTGCAGCTCCTCATACAGCGGGTAGAGAGGGCAGATTTCAGCCCACGGAAGATGAAGCTGGCAGGGCAGTATGTCAGTGAACAGTATCGGTTGCTTTATGGCACTGGGGTCAGGGTGAGAATGGAAGTTACGGTATGGTGGCAGGTCAATAGTTTGAGGTGAAATTGTGTCAGAATATCCTGTAACCTATAGCAGAAGAAGTTAAATAAAAATAGACGTCAGGATTTTTTTTCTAATCGTGTCTGCAACATCCAATTCACTAGGTATTTGATTGAGTCAGAACGTAAATTTGTATTTCTAAGTCTGGATGACACTTAAGTTTCTGGTCTGCAATTTTGAGTCTATGTCTCAGTGCTCCTGCTCCTTGCGGTTCACTCTTCCTCTGCCTCCCTGTCTCTCATAAACACACACATACAGATACACACGTGTGTACACGCAGAGCAAGAGGCTCTGTGAATTTAAGACTGCCTTTTTTTTTTTTTTTTTCCCAGATTCATCTATACGTTGTTATTAAACTAGAAAAGAATCTATGTGAAGATTTGTGGTGTTTTGCTCCTTTCTTCTGTTTGTATAAAGGGGCTAATGGAAACTACATTGAATGCTGAAAGGAAGAATGCATTCTGCTGTATTATAGCAAGTAGTTAAAAGCCACCTGCGGGCTTACAACAGCTGGAATGAGTATAAAACACTATTAAAATTAGTGCTTTATATAATTCATGAAAGCTACCTCTGTGACATCTGACAGATTTACCTCATTATGGGCCAGCTCTGCCGTGTTTCTTGTTGCTGACCTTAGCCCACAGTGTCCTACTGAAGACCACAGAGACAATTCTTAGATGAAGGTATTCCTGAAGCAGGCAAACCAGTCTGTCCCTGTACTGACAAATTAAAATTTTTAGGGACAAGGTATACTGAGGCTGTTCATGCCTTTTGTAGGTTCATGGAATAAACCAAATGTACTAAATGGAGCAGTTAATCAATAGCTACTGCAGTGCCTTTGCCGGCAGTGCATCACTTCAACAAACACATTTTGTAACAGTAGGAGTTCATAGGAGGCATTATCAGGGAAACCAACCAGCAAGGAGTTTGAATAGTCTAATCTTGAGGTAACAAAAGCATGAATAACCATTTCAGGCTCTGGATCAGATACAGCTGGCTGCAGAACGGTGATACTCTTTAAGCGCACCCAACAGGATTTGGATTGAACCCAGGAAGTAAACCAAAACCCTAGGGAAATTACTATTAAAATACAACCAACATCAAAGGCAATAGCAACGAAATAAAAAGACTGAAAGAAATGTTTTGGTGTAAGGATAATTTATTTTCATTTTATCAACCTTTTTGCATAAGAAGCTTTTTTAGTTTCCAGGAGTGCACATTTGACAGCCATCATTATGTTAATATCAAAATGGCAATCCACATTTTTCTTTTCCATTGTTCCTAATTTTCTTCTGTTAGTTGAACAATTAGATGTTTCTTCGTTACTGAGTCCAAGTTTTCTTTTCTTTTCTCTTTTCTTTTCTTTTCTTTTCTTTTCTTTTCTTTTCTTTTCTTTTCTTTTCTTTTCTTTTCTTTTCTCTTTTCTTGTCTTTTCTTGTCTTTTCTTGTCTTTTCTTGTCTTTTCTTTTCCCTCTTTCTTAAAAGCCCTCTTGACATTAGGAGAAGGGAAAGAAAGGTATTTTCCCTCTCCTTCCACATCAGTTAGAAGGCAACCAGAAAAGTGGAGAGACATAACTTATTTTGGCTGTTACCAAGATAGAAAAGATAAGTGACTTCATTACAATTTTTTGTTCGAAGGGAA
This sequence comes from Aramus guarauna, assembly GCA_013400195.1. Taxonomy (NCBI): domain Eukaryota; kingdom Metazoa; phylum Chordata; class Aves; order Gruiformes; family Aramidae; genus Aramus; species Aramus guarauna. The sequence continues at coordinate 19,433 of VXBL01009468.1, forward strand.
ATACAGACAGTTATAAGTAGACTTGCCTGTTAGTATAACAGTTCTCTCAAAGGACACTTGATGCAGTGCCCCCTGAAGTCGATCACACCATACCATCTTACCTACAAGCAAATACACTCAAAACAGATCCGCCCAAAATTTGAAGGCCCAGCTCTTTCATATATCCCCAGAAAATTTCTACTGACACAGAGTCCCATGAGGGTACCTAGAGTTGAGATTCACCCGAAGACGATCAGAAACCCCACTATGCTGAGACCAGTGTTGATAAAAACAGGAGAATGAAGTTTGACAGACCAAATGACCAAAGTAGCTACAAAAATAAATCCAGAAATATGAAGATAGGATCATAAATAGATGAAAGAATCAATTTAAGAAATATGAGGCATGCTCGGATACCAAAGTTAAAAGTAAAGTGTCTAATCACTGTTAAGCTTATTTTTGTGCTCCGATGAAATATAAGGCTGTGACCAGATGTATTTTTCACATTCACCAATTATTAGCTGCACCTTTTAAAGAAAACTGACCAAAAGATGATAAATTAGATGACTAGTAACTGCATGTCTGTAGAAAGAAATGACAGGTTTTAATAATGAGCAGAATTGCTTCCAAGCAGTCTTGATTAAACCAAACACATGAGCACTCAGCTCTTTTTACTGGCCAGGTGATTGTACATTGCATGTACAAACACAACTTGCTTGTGTAGCTAAGGCAGCAGAACATCCTTCTCCTCCTTTGCAAAAACTGAAAAGATGAAATCTGAGGTCCATGGTAATCAGTGGCAAAATTCCCACTGTCTTAAAATGAACCAAACTTCACTCCATTTTGTTGAATTTAAATTGATCACTGTGGTAATTATTAAGGAATTTAAAGCTATAAAAGCTGTGTAAAATGTTGCCAGCTCCTTCATTTATAATGAATTGTGCATGCACGTTTGTAAAGACAGACTTAGGCTCAATGACAACTGAGCTGCAGCTGCCTTTGGGTACCATCCCAGGGGTTTCTCCAGTCCTCTCATCTGCTGGCAGGTAGCACCATTAGGACAATTTGTGGGAAAGGTTTGATCTTGGTGCACAGAGCTCCAGACCAAGGGCCAGGGACGGTGTGGTGTATCTCTGACTCTACTGCTGGGTGGTTCTTATGGAGACAGAAACATGTCATGCTGCTGGGATCCTAGTCCTCCCTCTTTCTATACCATCAGTGCCCTGTACTCTGAATTTAGGGTAACAGCTCTTCAAGACTTGAACCACCTTCCTTTAAATCTCTGCCCAGTTCCTGGCTCAAGTGGAACTCAGATAGTCATGCAATCCTTTAATGGCAACCGTGACACAAATAATTTGTAAGATAAACCCGCTTTCAGTTTAAGCAGTCCAGTAAGCTGTAACACTCTCTCCTGAAGAAACAGAGTTCAGTAGTGCATTAAAAGGTTCTCATGCGCCAGACTCCAGTTTTGTGACTCATTCACACAGAAGAGCCTAATTAAGGACTTTATACAAAGACATGAATAATTTCTCATTAAGTTAAGGCAAGTGTAGTATCAGTTATAATTGGGGAAATCCACATGAAGATATCTCCAGTTGTTACCTATCATCAAAGATGCCAACATCAAAGTTTTTGTTACAAAACACCTATTTTATATTTTCACTTAAATACACACTGGGAGTTTTGCTAAATGCTGACTGTCAGAACAAAGGGTCAAAGCTTACTGCACATGCATAAATATGCTACTCTAATACCTTTTATTTATTTTAGTATGCAGCTTCCTTCTTCCATCTGTCTCACATCTGCTGCTCAAAAAAAAAAAAAAAAGTATCAAATCAAAACAGGGAATCCCCTTTCTTCATGCTACTGCCAGTATGCCTTAATCTAACTTCTAGTGAGGAAATAGGAAGATTCTTTTATTGATTTTCTGTTGGAATTTTTTGTGCAGAGGAAATAGGCCGACCTCATTAGCATATGTTTACTGACACCAGAGTTAAGTTCTGGGAACTGTCATCCACATCATCCCTTAAGTCCACATTTCCTAAGCAAATTTTAGCTTTGGATGTTTCTGAAAAAATAGAAATTAAGCCCCTTCTGTTTTTTTCCATGGTAGGCAATAGGCTGGATGCAGGAGGAGACAAACTCCTTATCCTGTTGAGAGTTTAAGCCCCCCAAAAGTAAAACAAGGTCTTGGAACCCGCTGCCTAACAAGAAGTACCATTGCTTGCAAATCCAGCAAACGCTTCATGCTAAAACAGATTAGCTAAATCTCCACGGTGAACTATGCTGTGTAACTTTCTGTGACACACCAACAAAAGACATTTCTGTGAATAAACACCGATTTGACAGGAAGTTAGACAAATCCACCCCAACATCTATCTTTGGCATTCCAAACAAAAGGGAATATCTAGAAAAAACTGAAAAACACCCCACCATTGCACAGAGCTCCAGCCAGATGCAAATCTTTACCGTAACTGACCTGGTGCAAAGGGGCTTTTGTAATTTACAAAAGTGAAGCCTACCACAAAGGGTGGAGTGCAGAGGGACACTCCCCTGAACACCAACATCAGTCGGTGCCCACTGTGCAAACCTGTCTTTGCTTTGGGTGGCTGTGCCTTACATCTTGCTGGGCAGTACTTCCAAAAGATTCTGCTCCTTCAAAGTTACAGTACAAATAGTTTTTTTCCAATGTAATTGTTCCTTGGCCTTGCTTTGATGATTCAAACTAAACAGACATACCGTGGCAGATTTTCTTCTTAGCAGATATTTGGATATCTCCTAAACATGCTTATATCTACCTATGCTTCCAGGCTATGCCCACAGAATGTGCTCTCCTGCCTGGTATAAAGGTATTAGCCTGAATTCTAGATATTCCCATGGTGTTAGTTCAGGTGGCTCCACATGACACGGCATTCTGCAATTTAACATTACCCTAATTTCCTATCCTTAACTACTCCAGAGAACTGTCAGACAGCAGAGGTTGGGCCAAGGGCAAGCTGAGACAGTTCATACAAAAAAATAAACTTCTGGGATCCATTCTTCCCTAGTCCCGCTTGTGTCACTGACCTGAAATTCCAAATTATGAATGTGAAGTATATGAAAAAGAAAAGATACCTTGTTTTTCAATAAAACTACTGATTAAAGGATTTTCTTCTCTTAACTGAAAAATAAATAAATATTTGAAGTGAACAGATGCAAACAAGTACCTTGAAACGGGTTCACTTTGGCTAATCAATTCCACACAGAAAATAAATTCATGCAAATCTAAGTCTTCACATGAACACATCTCTTCAGTGACATGCTCATGAGGTCATTTGTTTCAGATTAATAAATCAGGCAGTTCTAGCAGCAGCATACTTGCCAACATTAACCTTTTTAATCAACAGTTCATTTGCTTCGTGGAGGAAAGCTATCCTCCACATGATTGCTATTCTCTGATTAAGAATATGCTGAAGACATTGAATACAGGGTACAGCAGGGTTTCAAGAAGGGCTGGTGTTTATTCTGCCCAGTGGAGCATGCTGGAAGGCTTCCCATAGACCCTGAAATACTGTGGTTTTATTCTAGTAAGTCTGTGCCAACAAAACATAGGTAATGTCATTTCTAGTGCGTGAACACTCAGAAAATAGATGGTCAAAGACCAGCAAGGAAACCTTAGAATGTGGGCATGTGTTCCTTTGCATTGGAAAGTCATGAAGACAAAATTAATATATCTTCATTGCTATATGAGAGAAATTGAAGTTTCTTAACGTATTTGCAGAATGAGAGCCACTGATCTAGTAGACTGAACCATACAGACGCTTCATGTGTTACCACACCCTTGAAATTTTAGAGATTTCATGGGTGGAGACATACAAAGTAGTAGTAAGAAAAGAGGATGGAAGTCGGAAGTCCAGCTTTTCCCACTGAAGTCAGTGGTGCAGCTGCTATCAGTTTCAATACAGCAGCCTCAGACTCTCGCTGGTGAGCATAAATAACCTGTAAGATGTTGCTTTTCAGCTAAGCCAATCATATGACAAAGAGTTTCGTTATTACAGGCAATATCTCATCCTATGGTAAAAATTCTCACAGCCTCTTTTCATGCCTGTGGGCTTCAGCGCGTGTGCTGATCGCATCCTGACCACGTCCCAGGCTGAAACGTGTGTGCCCCTCGCACACGTGTGCCCCTGGAATGAGGTGGCCCAGGAGGGACAACGTGTTGAGCGGGGCACCGGGGCACTGCAGCTCAGCAATTTAAACATGACCCACCCCTGCTTCCTTTGGCTGGTAGAGGAAACCTGTTTGCAAGCCAGAAGCCGCTTTCTTTAACCAGTTCCAGTGTGTGGGAGCCAGTCATCAATGTATAGGGTCTGTTTTGGCCTTGTTTAGTTCTGTGTGGTCTTTAAATTTAAGGACTGAGAGGTTTATCATGAGTCAAACTCCTCGTTTTCAGAGTTGCTACAGAATGAGTTGTAAAAGCAGCCCTCAGAGAGAGAGTTAATAATTGTACTACATAGTTTTGAGCTCAACTTTTAATTCAGTGTGCAAACAAACCTGATTAAAGAGTATATGTAAAAAGAAAAAAGCACAACTTATTTTTAATTTTCATTGCCTTGACATTTGCAGCTCAAACACTTTCCATAGTGTGTCATATAAAAATTATAACTGTGCATACAGCCTTCAAAGCAAAATACATGCTTTCATTTAGCCCTGATCCCAATTACCTGGTCTGTATCACCAGGTAAATGGTAGGTATTTGGTGCACATTCAGTCACTCATTCCTTTCTGGCTTTTGAGAAGGTGAGAAAGCATTTCTTTAAAAACCTCTTTCAAAATCTAACCTCTTATATTTGTCTTACACTTGTTTCACTATTCAGTTACTGTGGAATTCAAAAGGAAAATTCAGAAAGTTCCTGTGATGCAGTGGATTAATAACTGGAGAACTCCTTTACCAGGAGGATCAAAAAGAGGAGAACTCCCATGGATAATGACTTACATGTATGCAAATGTTAAAAATCAGAAGACTGCAATATAAACCTTATAACTGGACACTTTATTAGAACTGCTTTGGAAAAAAAAAAAAAAGAAAATACACAATGTTGTCTCTAAGTGTTAAAATCTGATTTACAGGTGAACCAGGGTTATTGCAATTCTTGTTAAAAGGGATTGAGGTATTCTTAATAATTATATTCCTGTAATAACTGGAGGATGCAGTAAGTGTTCAGTCTTCCATTGCTTTAAACGTGCCACTAAAAAGCAAGGAAGAAAAAATAGTCAGTGCTCCAGACTGTGTGTGCATGTTTTAGGGCTGTAAACAGAGATGGAACAGCTGATAAGGTAGAATGGAAAAAGGAGGAATGAAAAAGGAAAAGTGGAGGTTAAATGCATAAAAATGAACATATGGGTAAAATTGATTGCATCGATAGTTTGAGCTCACCTCACGCTGAATTCTTTAATCTTTCATTTCCTGGTTTATGAAGGAAAAGGAAATAATGAGAATGCAATGAATAATGGATATTCATATGTCAGCCTGGGAGTACAGACTAGCACTTTTGGTAATTTGTAATTTAACAATATTCTGTGGAATGAACAATGAAATTCTCTTAGTCAGGAGTCTGGCTCTGAGTCATTATGAGAGATGCAAGTCAGCTTTCTCTTCAATTTTTAGGAAAGTCCTGTTCCCAGACGTTCGATGCAATTAAGAACGCTGCTGAGCTTTCACAGAAGTCACTTCCTGATTATTTCTTAGCTGTTGTTGGCAGATTTGTTCATGCAGAAGAATTCTTAATGGGAGACTACAATGAACTGTCCATTTAAGAGAGATTGTAATGAACAAGTGGGAAATGTGCAAGTAAACAACAGCATTAATAAGAGGCAAGCCTGTTATGCAAATAAGTTTTAATTAAAAAGTTTTCATTTCTTTAAAAATTGATTAAAATATCAGAACAATTTTTTAAATTTTGTTTTCTATTTTTTTAAATAACTGGGTTGTAAGTGGATTTTTTTCTTTTAATTTACTTTTATTCTCTTTCTTCAGTGTTAGACAAAGTAAGAAAAAATGGGGTAAGAGAACTTAATCACAATTTAAAATGAAAACATGAAATATTTTTTCAAATTCTAATGCTGAGGATCATCAATATAAAAAAAACCCGACACAACTCACCACATTCTTCCAGCGATACATGTTTTCATACCTAACTTTTCAACTATTTCTTTGTCTTGGCAGAACCAGTGAGCTCTAATCCAGCTCTAGAACCCAGAGTACAAAGTGCCAGGCTCTCCTGAGCAAACCGTGGTGTTGGGAAGACGTACGTGAGTGGCAATGGTCTGCGTAAGTACGTATAGTCAAAGAAGAATGATGAGGGGCAGGCAGGACCTTGGCGTGTTTGTAACCCACCCGAGAGCAGGCTTCTAATACGAATTCCTGTGCTCACTTCCTGAGACCTCTAACATAGAAAAATATGCGGGGATCATAAAAGTGATTGACTGGAGAGCACAGCCCGAAGTGCTTTGTGCCTCCCTCTGATCCCATACCCAATACAGATTAGCTAGACTCAAGGTCTGGCACCTTGATTTTCAGAGAAGAACATCCAGGATAAAATCTTCAGTGAATGGAAGCCGTCACAGATCCGCTGACTTATTTTGAGACATGACTGCAAAGGATCCGGCTCTTCAGTTTTAGGAAAGGTAGTTTAAGAATGCAATACCAATAATTTGTACTCACAAGCTTTTAAACGACAATGCTCAAAGCAACAGCACATGTGGTTACCACAAAATAATAATTTTCAATGTCTTGGTGCTAACAGAGGAAACTGTGCTACTGCAAATGCACAGGCCTTTCGTAATACATCACACAATTCACAGGGAAACGTCATTCCTGAGCCTTTTGTAATATATCACACAATCCACAGGGAAACACCGTTCCTGAGCCTTTCATAATATATCCACAATTCATGGGGGAACACCATTCCTGAGCTACTGCATCTCAACCTGATAGCATTTTCTCAGTCCACAGAAGGTTGTTCTCTGGATCCCAAGATTTCCATTTCTTGACACGTCCTCTCTTTTTTTCTGTGAAAATGCTACTTATGATTTGTAAGCTGCTCTTCAGTTTCCAGAAAATCCACCCGGCAATACCTGTGCAGAGCTTCACGGTGGCAGTGGCGTCACCCTGATGATCTCGGGCTCCGAGAGGGAGCTCTTCTCTCTTGTGAGATGGACTGGTACCTGGCAAGAGCTGCGCCGAGCTTTCACGCCTCTTGGCCTCGTGAAAGGATCCTCGGCCCCAAAGCTTCCCTCAATTTTTCCACCGGTATTAGCTATATATTACATAGCTTCCTACAATCCCCACCACGTCGCATACATTTTCAGGTCCAAGGCACGCCCTCGAAGGAAAAATTATCCTTTCCCTTCCCGCAAATCTCCCTTTCCATTCCTGTAATGAAGGCTTCTGATGGGGCTGGCTGAAGTGGTACCAAACCAGCCATTTAAACACACGGACTGAGACGGCTGGTCACCACCCTGCCTCACTGAGTAACATCCCCGGGCTCTCCGGTTTCAGCCCTTTCTTCCCTCCACACTGAAAATGCTTCCCTGGAAAGAATTGGGCGTTGAGGGTTAGTGTTTGAGGAATGCAGGACCGGGATTAATGCTTGTGGCAACTAGTTACTCGGGGGAGCTGCGTGTGCACACCAATTTTCCTGAGGCTTGACACCGCCGGTACTTAGGCATACGGGGAATTTAACTTACCTGAAAATTCTCCTTTTACCTGAATGAGACTCCAAACTTCAATACAAATGGTCACATATATAAGGACTTGAAGCTTCTAACCCTAAAGCGGTAAAATCAACTACATTTACAAAACCTCCCTTTGAAATATAATCCTGAAATGTAACAGAAATAAACCACGTAGAGAACAACCTCACTTTGAGCTCAGGAGAAGTCAAAACCCCTAATCCCTCACTACCGACCTAATTGCCAGGCAATGGCAGGGCCCTCATGACGTGCGTAATCTGCTACAAACGATGATCTCGCAACATGTACAAAGAGCATTTCTGGAATGTGAACACACATAGAGCTTGTAATATCCATTTTATACCTCCTTCATGCAAAAGTAAACTGTATTTAAAGGCATTATACATGCGTGCTATGTAATTACATTAATCAGAGAGAGCTGCTTCTCTGCGTTCCCCTGCTGTTGCCATAGCAGCATCCCCATGTTTGCAAAGTGCAGGGCACCCATTCTTAATTATACTTACAAAGCAGCTACATTTCAAAGGAATACAATAAATACAAAGTTAAAGCGAGGATGCTGCACAGAAGTGATACGAACAAACACGTTTTTATCACGTCTCCATCTCGTGCACACTTCACACCCGTTATTAGAGCATTCTGCCTAATTCCCAGCTTCCTTTTGTGCATTCACAGAAACCTCCAGATTTTTGCCAGCCAGAAAACACAGTCTCGGTTGCAGGCCCCAGAGCTATCTCTGCCTCTAACCTGGGAGCTGATCGTCATGAAACCAAAGCAGTTTAGAGAGATCCTTTATTCTGCACTTATCAAAAGATGGCAAGCGGGAATGCCTTCTTATTCTCCACTAACCAATGTAAATGCCACCGCTGCTCTCTGTTCCCACTGGTGCCCGAGTCACGCGCCCAGCAGACACCCAGCGAGGTGCCTCCCTGCTGCAGTCACCCGTCTCAGTGCCACTGGGTCGGTTTTGGTGACAAGAGTCAAGGTCCCACCACGATCAGTCTGAGATGCCAACGCGACGTCCATCAAGCAGAACGATATTTCCTGCTGCACGCATGAACCACCGGCTCGGAGCAGCACACGCCACCAACGTGGTCTTTTCTTCCTTTTGGGTGAGTAACATGGAAATTGCATTCCACATGGAAATTTTCACCCCTCTGAAGAAATAAGGGATTCCCTCATTCTGAAATTAATGTTGTCCCTGAAGTTGAACAGAGCTTATACAGATGCTGGATTGCAGATATGAATTATGTATTTTCTGGGGGTGGAATGTCATGCAATTTGAGTGTTATTCAAGCCACAAAGATCCATTGGGGGAGAAGTAATTAGAATATTTCAGACCCCCAGATTTACATTTCTTAAGCTTGTGAGTGAAATGAAATTGGCTGCCTCCAATTTACGTGTCTGCAATCACACCATGAAAAACCTGTCAGATCTCAGCTTTTGAATCTGAAACCTCTGGGGGAAAACCAAGTGTGCTGGCAAATGATGGTATTGCTTTGGTGTCACTCGCGCATAGCTAATTCTGAAATAAATCTGTGCTGAGGTGTAGGGGGCACTGTGTTACTGCACGTATATGAGCACGGGTGGTAGAAGCCGTTGGATCTGACTTGCAGGGCAGAAGCCCTATTTTCCAGCTTATTTATTTCTATTCGTCGTTTCTTTTCTAGTGTGTATTTATTTTTCACTTTGTTCATGGGAAACTGTGGTGTTTTCACCTGGCTGTATGCACTCAGCAGTAGAAAAGGCAAGCAATTCTGCCTTCTTAATGCACGACAATCTGACTTCATTATCTGGGTAAGCAACATGGCCTGGACATGGCTGGCATATAAGGACATGTGGGCAGTGATGTTTGATGCTTCTTTTATTTTAAAAGGGAAAATCACTCTACAATTTGAGCTGTAGCCAGATGCTGTATTCTTTCTGTCTCTATTTGTCCTGCCCACATTGCTCTCATGGCTCCCTTAAAATTACAGTGACTTCTAGATACACTTGCAGTCTCATCACACTCTAGCCTGCCAAGAAGGGTTGCAGAAGCCTTTGGGTTGCCCTGGCTGGAGCTGTGGAAGCCACAAGATCGTTGCAATGCAGGAGTTAGTTGTTTCTTGCCCCACATGCTGATTCTCAGCACTGGGCTCTGCAGATGCATTTGCTATGCTTACTCTGCCAGCAGAAGAAGAATAATGCCAGAGTGGTTTGAGCTACTAACATGAGGGATTTTCTTTTGCTCTACCTTGTGCAGGCTCACATTTCCAGAGCTTTTGGTCTGCAATCAAGTCTCCCCACAGATTTGAGAAATGTACTGCTGGAAGCAGAAACTACATGATTAAGACTGATTTATCACTACAAATATTTGAGAATACACATGCATACATATATGTATATATGTATATATGTATATGTACATGTATATGTGAAGCCCATCCCGCCACTGCCCTTATGTAGAGCACAGATGTTACATAATGCTTCCAGCCAGGAAGAGAGAAGCAGGGATATGACTAAGCAGCAGAGCGTGACTTCTGAATAACAAATTGTGCATATTCCCAACGATATTTCTCTAGCTGATCTCCGAGGAAAGAAATCTACAAAATGAATACATCTGAGAAATCTCCCGTCTCCTAGAGGACTACGAGGAGATACTGGAGGACAACGAGCTAACAGAAAAGTAGACTGAATTTATTCCATATATTTACAGTGCTCCTTGTAGATTACTCACTTGCCTCTGACAGTGACTTCGTGTGTTGATTCAGATGATTAATATGTGGCTCAAGAGTTTTCACCCACTGTACAGCAACGTGTGCGGTGAGATTGAACCCCAGTTTGTAGCTAAAGCGGAAAACAAACCCTTTGCAGGCACCGGAGGGCAGTTTGAGGTAGATTAAGACTCGGCAGGGTGAGATCTAGGGAATTCGCTCTCCTCTTTGTACTTGACCAGAAACCTGCATACAGACACCTACAGCTTTGTCACCTTGTGGTGTTAAAAACCCTCTTGCCTTGCCTCTTTGGGTTGTTAGTGCCTCCTGTATGAACTAGCATCTGAAGAGGCCTCTGTAGATATCAATTTGCGCAGCAAGGGCCCTGTAAAGTAGCACCATCAGCAAGGCAGGTACTTCTAAAATCTTCGAGCCAGATCCTTGCCTAGAAGAAATCAGCAGAGCTCCAGTGCCACCAATAAAGCTGTGCCAACTGGCTCCTGTTGGGGCTCTCAGCCTCAAATTCCTCAGAGAAAAGAAACCTAATTGATGATAAAATAAGAGAGGAGGAGAAAAAGCTTTTAAATGCCTGAAAGATGATTTGGAGACAGAAAAGGAAGGACCAGGGGCAAAGAAACAAGAGAGCATTTGAAACGATTCAATAAGCAAATAGGGGAAAAGATGAAAGAAATATCACAGATGAGAGGAGGGTGATTATTTTCTATCTCGTCTCTGAATCCACATTTTGTCAAAGCAATCATGGCTTTCCCATGGAGACAATATGACCGCCCGATCCAAGGAGCTGTGATTTAGATAAGACATCTGCTTGCAATAGCATCCTCTCAGCCCTGGGATCCTTACTTGGCTTAGAGCTGATCGGGTGATTATACAACACTGTTGTCTGCTGAATTTCTAAAATGCTCCCCTTGGAGCGGGTGTGCCTACACAAGCACCGCAGGAGAAAAGGGAGTGCTGAGCTCCAGCTCTCCTTTGCTGGTCGGACAAAGCTGAGTCAGTACAAAGCGCTCTGCAGTTCGTTGCCAGCCTGGCTCAACAAGGGGGAGCACCCAGGGAAGGACGCCACGAAAGGTTGGCTCCGGAGCACAGCGTCTCTTCGGACAGAGCTCTTACAGTCATGTTCTCCTCAAAGGCACAACACGGCCAAGACTTTCTGCTGACCTTTTCGGATGCTCACCAGTAGTGCTGCTTTTTAGTTCCCCTCAGATCAGGCCCCTCATCTGCACTGGCTCACTCTGCCATTCCCCTTGTTTGTTCCCCAGGACAATGCTGTGTGACCTCATTTAGGCTTGCTAACAAGGTCTTATTCTTTATCTCTTCCCATTCCCTTTTGCTCTCTTCTTCCCTCTTCTAATCCCAAGGTTTGCTTCAGTCTGCCCATTTCATAGCTCACTATGATTTATTTCCTCCTATGCAGGGGAGCAACCCTTGCTATGAATGGGCTCTTGCTTCCTGGGGGCAGGAATTTAGATGCCTGAGTGACAGAAAGCTCAGCATGATTCAAGGCTCCATCCAGTCCAATATGATGCTGATCCGGACAGTGAGGGCAGGGTAATTTCTGATGATGATTTTGGGGCTGATTGCAATCCAGGCTAGATAGGTTTTGACCAAAACATTTGGCCATCTGTAATAGATGCTAGTAATTTTTATGATGTGGATACAACTTTGATCTTCATGTTAAGTCTGAATGTAAAAAAAAAAAAGCAAATAAACTACCCCAAGGAAATAAAATGAACACCTGTAGTTTGCCTAGGAATGGTTCAAAGGTGTACTAAGGCTAAAGTGTTTGAGGTCCACCATCGAAGGGGAAGGGATGCATGTTTGGGCAGGCTACTGAAATGTTTAGTTCCAAAAGAGCTACTACCTAATTTGGAAGGACTTCAAATATCTGGAAGATGAGCTCTGTGTGTATTTAGCATCCAATTATCCAGAGAACTAAAATGAGTGCACACCATAAATCTTTCCTCAGTGATATTTGTGTCAGAACTGATGATAAGGCAGCAGCATAGAGATGACAATTTGGACAAGTCTCCTTTTTTATGCCTCATTTCATACATTAGACCAGCCCTCTGAGCTTCCCTGCAGCTGTCGGCTCTGGTGAGATTTATTCACCATCAATAAAGATTCCAGGCATTCCCGGGAACTCGCCTAAACATTTACACTGACTTGATGCCCTCTTCCCGTTAACCCTCATCTGTGCCCATGTCCTCTCTTCCCAGCTCCATTTCTCTGAAACTTCTCCATTCCTTAGGCAGGGTAATGACTCCTCTTCCTTTCCATCAAACATTTCTGAACATGGCCACTCTGAGAGTCAGCAGTGGTGAAAATGTGCCATAGCAGAGACAGCAGTGGTTTTTCCTTGGGATTGATTTACTTCTCTCAAGGTGTCATTGTACTGTGTAGGACGTAACACGGATAACATAGCTAAAACCAAGCATAGCTAATACCACTTGAACAAGCACAGCAGTGTTAGCCTAGCTCTGCTCACAAGAAATAAACCTTAAACACTGGGCTGGTTCCTCTATGCAGCTCTGTATCATGTTAATCAACTTCAGGGGCTCTGAAGACACCTCTTCTGCATGGTATAGGGAAGTGCTTCCCACCCGAGGAGGGATTTCAAGTAGTTCGTCATATTCTGAACTGAGAAATGGGAGGGAATTTCTATGCAGCCATAAATGGGAGCTCTACTAAAGAAATGCAAGCTGCAACACTCCAGTTTCTTTCCTATATTTCCTCTTGCTTCCTTCTGATATCTAAGTGTACATGAAGATAGTCTCTCACAGTCTAGTGCCTCTTTGGTTACTGTTAATAAAAAAAATAGAGAGGTCATCGTCAAACACTCCAATTAGCTGTTCATGTAGCAAACAGTCCCATTTATTGCAATTTATGTCAACGAGTTTTAGCAAGAATAGTTGGCCTCTTGACAAGTAATAAGAGTTGTAGCTTTTCTTCTATTGAATTTTTGCCTTTTTGGTGAAAAAAAAACAAACAACAAAACAAAAAAAGAAGACCATTTCCTAGATCTTGTACATTCTACTGAATGCACTAATATTTTATGACCTTTCTGTGCATGAGCATTCTTATTTAGCCTGTGTCTTATACTTTGAGGAGTCATTTTAATGAAGAACTACATGTGTGAATATTTTTCTTTACTTTCATGAGAGCAAGCACTGTACACATTGCTAGTTTTAAGGCAGGTTGTACAACTTAAGATGTTTGCTTTCTTAGGGTAAACAGGCACTTCTGGTTCTGCTGTTTAGTTTGGTCCCAAAGTATTACCAGCCATCCCCAGCATGATATTTACACAGAAGGAATGCAAACTCTCATCCAGCTCAAGTGATTTTTATGGTCCAGTGAGTAACAAGATATTAGTCACCAGAAGGTCTTTTGACCTCATTCATTTTTACTTTCTTTTCTGCTAATAAATATATTCTTCTGGTTATGAACTGCCTACTTTTTATGCAGGAAAAGTCACCTTTCTGGTAAAATCTGCCAAAGCAAGTCTCTTTCAGATTGTTACCTTGGAAATTAAGACAAATTAATGCTGTTTTAACTCAGACACAAAGTTTTCAAAGCAACAAGCAGCAACCACCCTAAATTCATTCTTCTGACCTTTCAGCAGGCACAGGAATATGGAAACAAGGGCTTTGTACACACTGGCCAGAGGAAATACTTGAACCCCTGCATCCTTAATCCCTGGATTTGGGATCTCCAGACTGTTTTAGGAATCACCTCAGATCTTTTCCAGCTGAGCAGCAAAGAGGGCCATCTGGCCCAGACAAGCCTGGCTGTTGGAGGAACAGCGCAATGGTTTTGCAACATGAAGAGAGTGTAAGGAGAGACAGGTTGCAAATTCCTCGGAGCTGTCACAGGGGAAGACCTTTTCACTTGCGAGACAGTGTTAAACAGGCTACTTGCACAACCCCAACTTCTCCCAGGACCTCTGCTGGAGCAAGGGTCCAATCTGGAAGCAGCATCCTGCCACGTTAGCAGATGGGCATGAGCAAGGCAGCCAAAAGACCAGAGAAAAATGGATACTTATGGGGAAATCACAGAAAAAGAGTTCATCACAACTGAAGGATGTAGACAGCTGTTAACAAGTTCATAGACTGCAGTGGAGAGACATAATTATAACACGACTGCACACAAACAGGGAACCAGGATTAAGACCTCGGCAACAGAAAAGCAGGTTTTTACAATGTGAGTCACCAGCAGACATCTACTGTTCTTTGTGAAAGCAGGTTCATTACCCTCTGTGGACAACACCGTGTCTTGTCACAAGAAGAGGCTGGAATGAAATACCTTGCTGCCCAAGTTGGCATATTATCCTTGCTGAGACCATATGCAGCTCTGTGCTACTACTCAGCAGGAACATAGCCATCAAAATCTTCCTCAAAACCAGCAGAAAAAATGCCTAAAACTTCTCAGCTCCAAAAGCTCAGCCCTGCAGCCTCTGCAGTGCAACAGAATATTGTTGAGAGCTTCTAACTATGTGCTATAAGAAAAATGGCACAATTAGTCTGTTTGCCAACTGGTAGTTCCCAATCTGCCAATTTCACAGCCTACTGCTATCTATGGATAATATAAGCTGCTCTTCTGCTGCAGTAATAGCACGTTCTAATAAAATTGTAAGCTTTGCCACTAAAACACACTATTGTATATTTTTATGTGTTTATTAGGAACTGTGAGATCTAGTTAGGTATAGTGCAAACATTGTATCTTGTGAGCTTTGCTGACAGAGATCTGAGATGCGTAACTTCATTGGGTGCAGATGCTCTTCCTGGAGACTCTCTCTTCTGCCCCTGAATCCTGACACTTCCCCTTTGCTTTTCGATATGCGTACATTTAGTTGCATACAGGGATTTTGCAACAGGGATTGTTAGGATATGCTTTAATGTAGGTCATATCAGCACTCAGTATATTCTGGAGTCTTCTTGTACATGTATGGCAAGAGAGCTCCTGCCACAAGCAGTTAATGAAGGAGACAGGAACTTTTATTTGAGTACAAGTTTAATAGTGTTTCAGGGACCAATGCAGACAGCTTACATGGAATTGCTATCTGCAGCAGTCTTCACCAGGCGATATGAAAGTTTTCAGAATCGTTTGGAGATTAAAGATGTCCCATCTAAATGCCTAGAAAGAACCCAGTTTCTTAACGGTTGTTGACTTTCAGTTTCTGAGGATCCAGACTTAACCAAGATGTTCAAAATGGGTCCCAATGAGCACAAGAATGCAAGCACTAACGTCTCTTTTGTCAGTTTGAGCTATATATGTTACTTGCTATTATATCTTATCCATCTTTGAGCCTTTTCTGGCTCTGACTGCTAAATAGACTGCAGCAAGCATTTGCTACTCTGCTTTTAACAGATTCCAGCATTTTCAAAAAAAGAAAGAGATTTAATCTAACAAAGTGCTTAAGCTTGTGCATACCTGTGAACATACTAGCAATTCTGTTGAAGTCAAGGAGGAATAGCACATAGCTAAAGTCAATGCAGAGTGAAATCATTCGTTAGATCAGGCCTCAGAAGGGCTGCCGATGAGACAGGCGAGGAGATGACTGGTATTGCTCGAACACATCCTACCCGTGCCTGTGCAGCAGGAAGGTGCAGCTGGAGCTGCTGTTCCTGGGGCAGTTCTCTCTAAATGGAGATTCAGCATCTAGAGTTAAGGCAACGATGGGTTTGTGTCAATGCGCAGACTGACTTGGAAGTTTAAATACCCTTGAAGATACCTAGCTTTGATATATGGAAACTCATGCTTATTTACACCTTGGACTGACTCCATGGGAGGGATAAGACACATCAGGACTGATGCTACAATATTGCCCTTCGCCTGAAAGCAGGAATCCCTCTGTGGCACTTTTGCTCCCTCCATGGTGCAGAGCAGGGTTAAGCATGTCCAGAGGGCTTGCTACTAAGGTGCTGAGGGTCTTGGCACCTAAAATAGGGTTCAGAAGACATTGGAGACACCAGAGTTTTCAAAATTACATGCTTCAGTGCCTACATCCTTTATGGATTGATCCACACCTAATGGCTGTTGGCTTTTTGCTGCAAATCTCTGTATCTGTTTCAGTTCTCACCTGGAATGACTGCTGCCAAAACAAGGCAGTGATTCAGTCTCTGTGTCAGTCTCTCACTGGTGAGCCCCCGGGAGAGCGTGGCAGCTCTGATTTTTGTAGTTTATGCTGTGCTAGAAACTGAGCTGCACTTGCCGGCTGCCAGGTAAAACTTGGTTTTGCTTGTGGTGAACCTGAATGAGTTTAAAGAGAAGACTAATTCGTGAAAGTTTCTATTGTCCACTACCCCATTGTCTTAGATACTCAGCCACCTCATAACTATGTAGTTACTTTTCCCTTCCCAAAACAGCTCATATACACACTTCTAAGCAGTGGTATCACTTATTAAATGATGCAAACCCCCCACCTTTAATAGGTGACAGCCTGGGGGAAAAAAACCAGCCTCACTGATAACAGTATTCTGAGACTTTTCTTTAGCTTTTGTTGTGAAAGCTGCTGTTTGGGTAGCCCAGCATGGCTCACTGAAGACCCAGAGGAGTTAGAGCGTCCTTGTCAGGGCTGGGATTACAGAGGAGCCCTGGGAACGCGCTGCTGATGTGTGGCGTAGCAGTCCCTCGACTGGTGGTAAAGTATGATTTTAGGCATTGGTAAAGGGGAGCGCAGACAAACAAGAAGAAATTCAAAGAGAAACATCAAACCACTGTAAGCAACCTGAATTATGCAGGAGTCATAGAGGGAAGACCAAGACACTGGGATAGGAAAATTACTGAAAAATGTATAGCAACATCTGTCTTCTGTCTGTATCAGACTCGAGGCAGGGCTGGGAAACCTGTTTTGATGACATGCCAGGTGAAACTAAACCATTCCCTGTCCCTTAAAGAAAATAAATACGGAAAAATGCCACTCACTCTTTCTCCTGTTCTGCTGCAGTAACCCCCCTTTCAGACTTGCCTATGCATATTTGCAGGTCTTTCGAATTCAGAGGAGGCAGCACCAGCGCTACCAGCAGTGCTGATTCAGCTGGACCGGGAGCAGAGACAGCCAGCAGGTAGTTGCCAAGGAGCAGGCAGCCTGGTGCCAAAAAGGGGGAAGCCGCTCTCCTGTCACCGCGAAATATTTCCAACCCGGGATCAGCACCAAAGCCCTGTGCTGAAACAGTGGCCGACAAGCAGGGGAAAGGATGGGATATGATGTGAGTGCCAGAAACTGTGTGGCTGCAGGGATGCTGCCATCCCAGCTCCAGGGTCGACAGACCTCGGTTAGAAATTGTCCCCGTTTGGTCCAGTCACTGCGGCTCCAAGCACAGAAATCACTCATGGAAGGTGGAGAGGTGGTGCCTGCTCTGCCTCTCCCATTTTTTACTGTAAAATTCATGAAGGAAAAGCTGTAGCAGTGCCTTCTTGTCAGCCGGTTCTGCTTTTCTCTTCAGCAACAAACCGCCCATAGGCTGAAGTGTGAGGTTTGCCAGGCCCTCAAAAGGCACGTGTGGGGCACGCAGGCATCCCACAGGCACCTCTGCACTGCCTTCAGTACCATCTGTAAAGATGTCTGGCAGCAAAACACTGACCAGGTTACATTATTGGAGACAGAGATACAGAGAAAAATATATAAGCCAAGAGTCTAGTTGTCCAGGACAGTGTCATTGTCATCAACCAATTATGATTTTTAAAATATACCTTATAAGGGGCTAGATTGAACATCTTCTGAGCATTTTGACAAAGATTTGGTGTCCTTCCTTTTTTTAACCTTTTGGTTGTTTTTTTTAATAAATTTTATGAACCTCATTCCACTTTTCTGCCTGAAGTACATTAGTTTCTATGGAAACATTGTAGTCATTTATGTGCATGGTGTTTTCTGACATCCATATGTGGAGTATAAAGACAAGTTGTGTCACTGTTGTGAAATGTAGTCATTTATGTGATGCTTATCATGGCTCAACGTGCAAGAGAGAGGATACCCTGAGACTGTTATATAATAGATGCAAAAGTCCAGATGCAGGAGTGCAGCAACGAGCTGAGCTGTGGAATTTAACACACTCAATACATTGATAGCCACACTGAAGAAAAATGTGGGATTCACTTAATATTTTGATATTGAATATTTGGTGCAACTATGCCTATCTTCACTGTGTAGAGCAACAGTGAAACCTCGGTGACTTAATTACCACAAAGAGTCTAATGATGTAACTCATCCTTCCTGTGACAACATCCAGTACTGCTGAAGGAAAGATCAAGAAAACAATCATGTTGCTTCTTCCTTCATGAAAAAGAGAAAATTGTATTGTGACACAATGTGTAAATAACAGAACCAAAGCCATTGGGTCTTTAAGTATCTCATTCAGTAACCTAAAACAAGCTTCCAGCGAGTGATGCTTGTTTCTTACCTTTTAATCAGGCTTTTATAAATCTACATTTCAAATCTTCTGAAGGGTTAGTGAAATCCTCCCTAAATTAGAAGTATGTTTTAAAAAGCAGTGCTATGACACTCTAGGATAGTTGGAGAATAAAATCAGTACTGCACCTTGGGCATGCTATTGAGCTAGAGTGCACCCACACAAATCCTTTGGCTGCTATGTGTGAAAACTGCAGTCTAGAAGGTGGCACTCTGCTCCCTGAAATTACCATAATGTTGCTTCTTCCACATCTTTTACTTTTGATTCTTAATATTCAGAACCGTAATTTGACAATTTGTTATAATTTCTACTATTAATTTCCTCTATCAAGACATGGAAATCAGCTTCCTTGAATATACCTCTGCAATGCAAATTAAACTGCAACGGGAATATTAACCTCTGATGTACGAATCAGGCGGTGTGTTACACATATTACCATAATACTAACAACCAGCAAAAAGCTGTAGCAGTATGACAGGCAGGATGAATTAAACCTAGCAAGTGACTGAAAATAGGCAGAGTTATTTGCTAAGAAGATATAACAATATTGGTAACGTTATCACTTTCTATGGACAACACAAAGGAAAAAATACTTTCTCAGACTCCTCCAGTTGACGCATGGGATTCTCCATACTCTTTCTTTTTGAAAAATAAGTGGATTTCAAAGGTATTTGATGAATCCTCCCTCACAGGGAGAAGTTGCTTTTTCTCTAAGAACACCATTAGGAGTGACGTAACTTTCCCTGTTATCCACATTTCCCCATCAGACCACCTTCGAGTGCCCTTTCGGTGGGTTTAGTAAGGGCTGCCAGCTCTGGCAGGAGCTTGAGATGAGGAGAGGTACGGCCGGGCAGCCCAGCCGCTCCCGGAGCATTCTCCTCCTCTTCGGACGGGCAGAGGGGAGCAGAGGTCCTGTTCAGCCACATTAAGAGGATGTGGGCAAGGTTGGGCTCCCAGAAAGTTTGACACCATCAGAACCGCTTGAATTGAAAGGACGTTTTGCCGTTCAGTAACACCTTTCTGTAGTTTACAGCTCCAGCTGACTTTTTGCTGTGTCTGGATTGGGTGTGCTTTAATCCCCAAATTCTATAGATAAGACCAAGGAAGCCAAGACCTGTACAGGCAGGCACTTGTTATTTCAGGTCAAATTAATGGAAAATAAAAATCTATTGGCATGGTGGCAAATGAATCCAAATGGTTGAAAATGTGGGATCATGGCACTAACAGGAGAAAGATTGTTGTTGTTTTTTCACCGCTCTTGACTTCATTAGGAAACCAATGACACCCAAGATAAGGTAGGCCATGCTGGCTCTGGTAGGTGGGCATTGAGCTGAAGGAGCGTTTTCACCTGACATGATTTGGCAACCAACCAGTCTTGGTTCTTATGCACATGACAGCACCAGCATCTAAGCTGTGGCCACCTTGCTGGCAGCCCCGAGGGCCCTCTCCCTCCCTCTTCAGAGTCTGAGAATAGCCCAATGATGGACACGAACACATGAGCCACTGGGAAGAACAGTACCGCAAATGTCTGCAAAAGTGTTGGTGAGTTTACGTTGCCCTCACTTTGCCCTGAATCCATCCATTGGACCAGTCCCCAGTGACATGTGTGACTTCATACCACTCTTCTCTAAGCTGCGTCTGGTTCCCCAGGGGTTACCATCAAGTGAAGGTTGCTGGAGCTCTGACTTGCCACGGCTGCGGGGAAGAATATGGTGAAGAAGCCTTTATATTGTATCTATATTGCCTGACAATGCATCTACAGTGGGGTAATCCCACTCTAAATTAATTTTAGGTTGAGAAACTGTTTTTGAAGGCAATGCTAAAATACCTGTCCTGACACAGGGAAATCCGGCCTTGAAGTATGGGACTGGCAGTACTATGGGATAAAGTTATTGCTGAGTATAGGATTTATTTTGGCAATGCTTGGTACACAAAGACCTGCATCACAGCTTCAACCTCACCTTTTTTTATTTCTTTCTCTCAGCCTTCCAAGGAGAGCTGTCTGTCATTGCCAGGAATGTCAGATGGGTCAACTGGCAAGAGGAAAAAGAGGTTCCTGGTAAAAGAAGAACGAGAAATGTGAAGGGAAATGCTGAATATTTATCTCACTGTTGGCTCTGAGAATGGTTCCAGACCTCAGCTACCTGGTGCTGTGTCCATGATGGAGACAGCAGACCCACGAACCATCACTCTGACCTGCTCCTCACAAGATTGTCTTCCATTTCCAGCCCAGCAAATTGATAGCTTAGAAATGTCCTAGAAAAGGGTGTGGGTTTCTCAACATATTTTCTGAATGAAGGTCATAAAATGTTGTAGGTAACATTACCAAGTATTCTCTAATATCCCCATGGGAGGAGGGTGGAGTGGATCCGTGTGTGTAATATAGTGCGTTATCCCTCAAGATGCTATTAACACTCAATGCTTATAACTATTGAAAATGAACCGTGTCTCTGTCAGACCTGAGGAAAGTTGATCCTATTTAGGTTACATTTATTCAACTATCTGTAAATCGGTCCTTTTCACTGCACTTTCCTTTAAAGATAGCTATGAATTTCTCCTCTCTGAGAGCTTTCTTCTGTCACTTACTGCTATAACATATGAAAGTGCTTCATGCAAAATCAATAGCAACAGCAAATTCCCTGGCGGACTTCAGGGAGTCTCGTGCGAGTTATAAAGCCAGATCTCTTCCTGAGAAAGCTACTTTGACTGGTGATTTTGCTCTGCTTCATCCTGGGAGAAGTGAAAGGAGCTGAGGACTAAATGGGGCATTTTATTTGTTAGCACCACAACCAGAGCAGAGGCTTTCCCTTGGAGAATGGCTTCCTACCATCAGGCTCAGCTCCCAGCACTGAGATGTTACTCCAGCGGCAAATGCTCTTCCACAAGACTGGGACTTTTCTAACATTTCCTCTCCGTCCCTCTCACCCCCGCTATCCCCCAGGGCCAGAGCTCTTGTCACAAATTTTGGCATAGCTAGGGATTGATATGTTCATTAACTGATTTGAAAACAGAAGCCAAGGCATCTTCTGGTGCTGGATGCCAACCGAGACTGGAGCCAGGTTGGAGAGCTCAGAGCAGCCACAGCACAAGGAGGGTGTCCAGCCAGGCTCCCAGCCAGAGGCAGCCTGTGGGTCGCCTTTGGCTTCTGCAAGTTCCTCTGTGCCAGCATAGAGGAGACAAATGCCATGGCCAAGCCTCTGACAAGATTACCAGCAAAGAGGAGGTTCAAGAAGACATTTTTGCAAACTTGTTCAACCTCATCACACACCCTCTGAGGAGAACTAGACAGAAACCCATGGCCTTGCACCAGCTGGACAAGTGAGGGTCCGATGCTCTGGGCAGAAACTGGGAACAAAGCTTTGGTCTTTAAAGACATTTCTTTCTGACCAGCATCACCTGAATCTGGTCTGGGCTCAGCTTCAGCTAATTGCTCTTTTGCCATTTTAATAGGTTTAGTGGCATCAGATGATATCTCTATATCTCTGTATTTCTATATCTCTATATCTATATGTCTATATATCTATATAATCACCCAATTTTTTAAATATATATATATACACACACACAGACAGATGTATCATCACCATCACCCCTAAGCACTACAGCAAGTTGCCATTTCCTCAGGGGTTGCTGTAGCTTTTGATGAGAAGACAGGATATTGCGAATATTTTTAGGACTTTAACTCTGAGTATAGCTGGTTTTCACTGGCTTTTTTGCCCAAAAGAATCTGTTCCAGAGGGTATAGCTCAAATGTTTTTCTCAGAATTTTTCAGGTGTGCTAGAAGAAATCTCAGAGCCAGCATGGCACAGGATAAAATTGAAGTGAGGATCTTCCTTTCTCACTCTTTTCATATTATGTTAATATTTAACAATCATTTATCAGCAAGCTTCACATACTGACATTTTCTTGGAAATGTGATAGTTTTACAATATCTTTTCAGAGTAGGGAATGATCATCATCAGCCAATAGCTGCGGAACAGTAATATCTCTGAGAAGGCAAGTGTCACCCCCATCACGCGGGAAGAAGCCGCAGACAGCAGTGGTGGAAGGTTTTGCCCCAACCATCACAAACCCCTTTTTCTTCCGAATACAAGAGGTTTGCAGGGACACATTCTGACAGATGCCTGAGCTGCTGTGCAAGCAGATGGCCATAAATGAGAAAGTCCCTGCGCTACCTGTGCCTCTCACAACAGAGCTTCTCCGAGAAGAGTCCTTACCAGCCCATGCAGAAGGGGGAAAGAAAGTAAGAGCAATCCAGCACCCAGAAGTCTCCAGCTGCAAATGACATTTTGTACTGATTTGGCCAAATAACATTAACAGGATTTCAACTATGGGATGAGCTACCTTACTAAAATGTAAGGTAGAATTTTGGTGGCAGAAATAATATTTATGCAAGCAGCTATTTGTTGCTTTCAAAAGGCAGCCATCCATGCTTTTTCCGTGTTGGACAACTCTATTTTACTTTTTAAAAAATGCAAAATATTATGAAAGCATCAATTTCTAGTGCTTTGTGGTATGTGGGAATTGTCAGCATGAATCTGAACACTTTTCTCCAGAAATCTGAAAAATCAAAGAGACTGGGCTTTACCACCACATGCTATGGGAATATGAGGATTGGTTTCTCGCAAATGTATGCCTTCAGTTGACTTTACTTTCAACTATTTTTATTTTCCATCTTGTGTTAAGGTCAAAATATATGAGAATAGAAGTTTCTATGTGACTAGAATTTCTTCTAGTCATAATAGATGTAAAACCCCAGCATCTCTGATAGAGAGTCAATAAGCAATACTCAAAGATGCCCAACACCTACAACCCACCTAAAGAGAAAATAGCATCTAAATCAGTATTTTCATCAAAATAGCCTTGATTTTTCTCCAGTTCTATTTGACTACACTTCAAACCAAAAATGCTAGCTGCTAAGATTACTCTCTATGCCACAGTCTCTGCGTAGGAGTTGGATCCATTTCCAGTCTCCAGCATGAGCCTCTTTCAAGCGAGAGGTCGATGTTTCCACTGTGTTTTGCACATGCCGTCAACTTACTCTTTCACATGTCAGTGCCCGTTGAGATACAGATTTATCCAAATGTTTGCTTATGGTTTGGTTGGTTACAAATCAATTTACTACAGTGAACACATACATCCATACAGTCTTGCCTATGCTTGTTACCCTCCTGAAGCCCCTCAGTAGCTGCAACTTGTCCCTTCCCCGCTTTGAGGAAACAAGTCACGGCACGAGGGCTACGCGCGCTGGCTTTCCACCAGCCCGCGGCAGTCTGCAGCCGCCGGTAACTTCCTCCCTGCCCCACTTTCTGCAGGGCAAATCTTTTGGCTCACTGCTGCCTTTTGATCTCCAGCTTGGAAAAACAACTCATCGCGGAGCTGAGCACAAGCCACGGATTCTGCACATCTCTAACCAAGCCACTGGGTCTGAGCACTGCTAGGGAAGCTCCTTACCAAGATGTTGTGCTCCTTGCTTGCATGGTGACCTTATGTCCATCCTACTCTAAATCTGAGTAACGACAAAATAAACATCCACACATCCACTGTAGATTTACTTCAGATTATAAATTATGTGGCCATGCTAGGAAACAAATTCCAAATATGGAGCACATACACAGTCCCTAGCCCTATAAACTGATTTTTACCATGGTGTAGGAAGCATCTTGACAAGACAATAGAGAAGGATAAAGATGGAAGGGCAACATCCTGAAAAGGATACATTTATACAGGAAAACAAATGTCATGCATCACACTGTATATGAAATATTGATGAAATACTAGAATAACTCTGTTTAATATAGTGCTGTTCAGACAAATGCAGTAATCCAGGTACCCAAGATGTTTAAAACAGAAGAATGCTGCCAAGACCCCCTTCTAATGTCTGTACACGTCAGACCTCAGCAAGGCAGTCTGGGCAGGCAGCTGAGATCCAGGACTGAGGGGATACAGAGCACTGCTGTGGAAGTGTGTGAACATGTAGCTGAAACCGAGCATCTTACTCCATGTAACACTTCCTCTAGAAACCATCTCGTTTTCCAGGGCAGCTGGGCCAGTGTGACGGACAGTGAAATTGGGTGGGCATATTCCAACAAATGAGCAGCGCCTTATAAAAATGCGTTACTGCACAGAGACTTTAAGCAGGGGAAATCCTTCCCTTGACCACACCAGACCTTTGCTCTGATCTCTCCAGCGCTGGTCTCCCAAGGCCTCCAGGAGCCCGAGTCGACGGAGGGGTGCAGGCCCCCCCAGGAGGGCTGGCACGGCTGTGCCCCCTGCCCCCTCCAGCCCTGCACCCCCGGGGTGCACGTGGGCCAGGGAGCAGCTCAGTGCCATCGTCATCCGTCCGCTGCAATAACATGAGGTGGGAAGCGGAAAGTACGATATATCCTGCTAGGGAAACTTTGTTAGGCAGAAGTAATTACTTACTCTGAAATTAGGCCAGAAAAGTTAGCCTAATTGCACTTGCCGTGATTTGCGCGTGAAGTGCATGGTATTTCAAATACCTGACTATTTAAAATGTCTTGGGATTTGTGCTGACCAGAGCTAGCTAGAAACCCAATTTTACATTTTTACTGATTCCTGCATTATTGTTGTTAGTCTTAATTACTTGCAGTTAAAAAGCACTTGAAGATAAAGGTACATGCCCTGATGTTTCAAGGGCCCGTAGTCACCGCGTACCCGGTGGCAGAGAACAGGGTATCGGTGGAGGTTGCTAGGCTGTGAGGCAGATTTCCCTGCCGATGCCTCGGCACCTTTTGGCTGCCGAGCACCTCACGTGGGATCCGCCTCATCCCGCGCCGGCTGTGCCAGCCGGGCACCGAGCCCAAGCCTGTCCCTCTGCGGTCAGTGAAGAAAGAGGGATGTTCGGAGGGCAATTTAACTCATCTATCTTAAATGCTTTTTCCAGATGACAAGTGATTCTCCAAAGGACCATTTCTTTCCCCGCTGACCACAGGAGGAGTCTAGGGAGCTACCCATCCACCCTCTGTGCCATTAGAAGGACAAAAAAACCTGCAAGCCATCAGAGAAAGGTGTGTTGGTAAAGAAAATAACTAGATCTTTCTTTGAATCAAGCTGAGATCTTACAAACTCGATTCACACATGAAGCCAGAGCCTATATTCAGCCAATAGCTTTTGGAGTCTCGATTAAAATACAGTAAGATTGCAGGAGAGGGGCTGAAAGATAGCATTTTGTAATGTTAAAGGGACATATTAGACACTGTAGACATGTTGGCATTGTCTGGAATGTAATTTTCTATTTGCTAAATAATTGCATAAATGGATCTTTATGTAACTTACACCTGCTGAGAGATATAAACGTATCTGTGAGGTATGGGGCTTGTCCGTAATTTTGTTCACGTCCTTTGGTTTCCCGGTAGCTCGCAGACATTACCTCGATAATATGCCCCATTAGACCCATATCATATTCTGCACTGAACAAAATCATACTCATTGTATTTACATAGAATAATGAAGATATAGTATTTTTGTCTGAATAAATAAATAACAAATGCATGCACAGTGCACAGTTTTGATGAATGGGGCCCTGAAGTGCTATGCTACTGACTGTAACACCTCAATTGTAGTTTTCTTTGTTTTCCATGGCTGGAACTGCACATGTTAAGCGTTCAAAAAGGACGCCCTCGTCAGAGGATACACCTCCTCCAGAGACTCCCTGAGCAAGCTCTGACACGCACATTTGCACAACACTGCACATGTACATCTGAAGAATCAGAGATGCTCCCTGTGTCCAGACTAGCCAATAAACTACTGGAAAATGTGTCCTGTTAATCTATTGCAAATCACCACTAATCTTCTTCCCACTGTTTCTGAATACTCTCTCTTTCGGATTCCTTTGTACCTTGTTGTTAACTGTTTGATCAAGCAAATATAATTCTGTCTGGTCATCACAGCTGCCTCTTCATACTTCAAAGTAAAGCCTGCATATTCTTCAGGAAAATTATTTTCCACTATTTCATAGAATGCTTTATTTTTCTTTAATGAGTGGGTGAACAGAACATTCTGTACCAGCATGTAAAAGCCATAGACAGCAGAGGTTTGCTTGCTGGTTAGCAGAGAATAAAAATGTTTATTAAGGAGTTTGTTTTTCACATTTTGCTGAGATAAGAATACAGACTGTCAAACTGTAGTTTCAGGATAGGTAGATTAAAGGCTAGTCTTTATCTTTTTTTCTTTGTAAATGTGTACAGAAATAGCACATGGCCACATCTAAAAAAAATTCTAGTAACTGAAACTTCCTTAACAGTGCTAGGTTTTGTTCCTTAAACAAAATCTGATATTATTTTTGCTTATGAGACACTATACTTATGGATGTTTAAGAAATGGAAACTAGTCAGTGTGTGATGTTTGAGAGAAAGTATTCCTTCTGCATCACACTCAGTGACAGGGAAACAAATTGCAAACACACCTATAGCTTCTGAATTACCTCTTGGGTTACACAAAGAAAAAATACTGAGAGATGAAGTACCGGTGCCTGACATTATGAGTAAGTATCGGAACATAAAGCACGCGGTCTATTCTTAAAAAACAGTGGCAGCAATCCAGCAGCACAGCTACGCATGTGCTCAAAGTTACATATGCGAATATTTCTTGTGATTTACAAGTGTATGTTCAAGTGTTTTTCCAGATCAGAGCCATAACCTCTGCTCATTCCTGTTGCAAGGGAGCTGCTATCACTCCCCGTCCCTGTGCTTCCACGTGAGAATTTGTTCCAGGTGTTGCACATTCATGTCTTTCAAATTCTGAAGATGAAAGGTTAACCAAAATTAAATTGTGCAAATTGAGTCGGATAGGAAGGAGAGAAAATGGTTATTTGAAGCTGACAGACAATGTGGCTGCACTTTGGGAATGAAATGCAAGTTTAAATAGGAAGCAGCGAGAGGAGATAAGAGAACACAGGTGTGTTGCATGTTACCTAGCAATGAAAGCCCTCTGTGATAGGAAAATAGAGAATTCATTTGCAAAGGGTGACAATATCTAGACAGGTATGTACTGAACAGCAGCAAAAAATTCATAACTTTTCATCACAAATAATCCTGAAGTTCCTTGTACATTTAACTGATGAAAAATGGACATCTCAGAATTGGAATGTGGCCATGAGAGAATAGTTTAATACAATTCTATGCAAAATAACATCACATCTTTGGAAAGATAGGAGCTGGGGCTGAAATCCAGCTTCTACTGGAAACGTGTCTTTCAGCATTGCCTCCCTCTGAGCCAAAACCTCTCCTTGGATTTAATGTCACCTTTGAAGGACTGTAGGCGCAGTTGGGCTGCAGCCCCTGAACCCGCAGGAGAGCGCTGAGCAGCGGGGGATGCGGAGCAGATCCACGCCGCTGGGACCGCACCGTCACCGTTTGCGGCCACCTCCTCAGCGCAGGAGAGCCCATCCTGGGTGAGACTACCCTAAATGAGCTTCTTTCATCTCCTTGGTAGATGCATACCTGGTACCCCTGGGTGCGCTGTGCTCGCAGCAGCAGTGTAGGGTTTGTTCTGCAGGTTTCTGTTTCCTCTGGTAGTCTCCTCCCAGGAAGGACACGAAGGAGAACTACATGTGGAGACTCTGGAGAAGGGAGCGTATCAGGCTAAATGGAAATGCTGTATTGCATTATCCCCAAATTTATCAACAGTAAATTCCCTTTGGCTTCCTGGGGGCATCTGGGGAGGGACAACAACAGACTGACTTTGGAGATTTCATTACCATGAGCGGAACAGTTCATTAATCATACCACGGAGTCTTTTTTAGCAAATCTGAGACACGCAAAGTGGTACTGAAAAGGTCATGCTGTTTAATCTAGGATAAATAAATGGGATCTTATTTTAGTAAGAGTCAGTCATATTTCGGTGGTGTGAAGCCAAAGACTGTGTTAAATGCCAGCATCTTTAGTAATCAGGTTTGTTTATTGTTTTATGTATCTCACAGAGAGTAGAGAATGACTTTGCTTGGAAGAAAAGTACTGATAATATGTCAAAATAATATGAACATCTTTCTCAGATTTATCCGGTTTTCTTAGTCCAAGTGACTAAGTTTATAAAAACCAAAGCGAAGAAATCAATAAGAAGGAGCTTGATGTTAAGAAGTCTAAGACAGAAGGAAAATACTCAAGGTGCAGAAGCAGCAATACAGCTTGTCAATAAGGTAAATACATATTTATTTACAGGGATCTGTTATGACATATATTATTCTATTATACAGTCAGTTGAAACATTCGTAATGGGTAACCAAAAAGGGAGAATTTATTAATAAATTTATGAATTCATAATTCCTTATTCTCTTTCAAAAAATCCAACTGTATGACTGAATATTTAAGGTGGAATATTCAAGGCACATGTGGTACAAACTTCTTAATAAGATTTTAAAATACTTTATTCAGAATGCCCAGCCTAATTATCAGACTGGTCAGCTCAATATACCAGCTACAAATTGCTTTTGATAGTAAGTTGCCAAACTAAACAACTCCAGAAAACCAGAACAGATGCTCTCGGGGATAAACAATCTGGGTCATTTTTGTAATTACACATTTGCATGAGAATCAAATCACTCTGTAGAATAAAATATTTTTTTGGACTGTATTCTTTGTTAGTCATCAAGCCAAATGACCCCAGTGGCTCTGATGATGGGCTTTTTGGCCTTCCTCTTCTACAATATTCACTTTGGTGAACTCCTTAATTATTCAGTTAACCTGTAAAAGATAAAAAGGGCAAACAAAGCCTATGTGGTTAGCCCGTATGCAACATGAATAATGGGAATTATTTTTAAGAAGCCAAGAAGCTTAATGCTTACCTCAACAGGCTAGAAAATACTCATCTAAAAATTTTATGAGAGCTGGTTTCTCTCAAAATCCACTGAAGGAAAGTAAATAATGCATGTGAGAAATTAAACTGTCCAACAAGCAAAAGCACATTAAAAAAAAAGACTCTACTACTTTGACTACTTTTCTTTCCACAAGCACATGAATAACATGGGCAACCACAAATTTCCCCGATCTGCTATACTTAAATCAGTCTGTATTTTTGTCCGTATGGGTAAATCCCACCATAAGACAGCGGTGTGCCTAGTACCAACCAGCAGTAAATTTACTTTCCCATAAATTACCTCTGCTATTCTGCTATCTAACGGGTAGGGGCAGGAAGATGGTGAAGAGAGAAGAAAAAGGAGACAGACAAAGAGAAAATTTATAGCTGGGGGAGGTATGACAAGCATCTAAACCTAGTGAGGCTTGATATTCACATGAGTTTCTCCTTGTTGATTGTAATCTAAGAAAAGGTTTTCCAAATGTTAAAATTTAGGGCCATTCCTACAGTAATGTATTATTTAATCACCAAAAGGGTGTGATGGTCTGCTGCTTTCTATCAAAAACCTGTTATGTGCTGTGTCCCCATGAGACACACTCAGCTGTTCATTCTCTTATTGAAACGCTTGCTTTCACCTTTAGTCAATATGACATTAAAAAAATACCCAGATGTTGCAGGTGTTTAGTTTGAGATAATTTTCAAAAAGGTCAGTATTGAGAAAGTGGTAAGAATATGCACTGTTTCATGTGGAATTACTGGGAAATGCAGATACTCTAAGAATTGGCCATTTCTAGAAAAGTAAGTTCCTGAAGTGAACACTTAAATATAAAAATGTTAGGCAGTTAATTTTGTAGAAATTATAACAACAAGAGTTGAAAGAAATAAGATATTTTAAATGCTATATATTAGATTTAAGCAAAATTTTGAAATCAATAGACATTTACAGTCATTGCTTCATTCTACAAAATTTCTCTCTCATTTTTTTATTTGTCTCACACTCCTTGTCCTGCCTGTCACTGGAATAAGTGAAGAAATCAAAATTAAAAGAGGAGGAGAGGAGGAGGAAGACTTTTCCTTACTTCTCACTAGAAAAAATTAAACTTCCATTTCAGATTTTTATCATATTCTTCTTGTTAGTGATAGAAAAATAATATATTTGAAGACTTAAAATGTTGTTTTTATTTATGCAGAGTTCTACTTTTCATTCACGTTTCCAGCTAGGGAGGGGAGGTGGGGAGAATGAGGGAACAGAAGCATCTGCCATTATTTCAACATAAAAATGTCAAACATTACAAAAAATATTTTCCTGATTTTTCTAGAAATGGTATTTCCCCACAGAATGCTGCTACCACAATCTTTTTGAAATATTCTCATGTAAGATGCCAGACTTTTCACCTAAGACTGTTAATGAGTTTAAAGGTGTTAGCTTTCATACATAATGTTCACTGAATTACCACACTTTAAGATGACATCCACCAAAGACTTCAGGGATGTGAAATGAGATTAAGATGCAGGTTAACACTTAAGAGCAGTAGCGTGCTCCCGCAGCTCCCGGACAGCCACTGCCCAGCCCGGGGGACACCCACCGCTGGACCTTTTCCCCAGCAGACTTTCGGGGGGTACCGCTGGGTCCCCGCCTGCCAGGGGGGGATGCTGCATGTCAGGGACCCTCCCCAGGCTCAATCCGCTTCAGGTTGGTTTAGTTGGTGGCTCCTGCCTGCAGGGAGGTCCACACCACCCTGTATTTCTGGTCAAAAAAAAAAAAAAAAAACAGGTCTGAAATCAGAGGTACCCTGGGGGCCTGGGTTTGGAGTGCCAGCGGGGATTTAGACTGGGCTCCTGCTGAAGGGGAAGCCGGGTCTTGCCCCGAGGTGAGCGCTGAAGCGGTCATGCCGGAAAGCCATTCCCTTTCTCCCGCCTGAGCTTCAGAGGAAGCAACAAACCAACCCCAAACCATGTCAGCACTTAACAGAGTCCCCCCTCACCTAACCTAATGACCTCGGCATGCTCCAGGTGAGCAGCGAAAGAAATGGGGTCTGTGCCCCCACGACCCGAAATGCACCCTGTCCCCGTGGGAGCCTGTGAGCTCTTGTCGGGCTCTGCTCGGCCAATTCGGCATCTCGCGGAGCAAGAAATCCCCGTGCGTCCCTCCCTGCTCGCGGCACGGCCGGGCTGCGAACCCCATCCAGGCCGATGCCTGGGGCTGTCCTGCAGACCGGCTCTTCAGCGCTTACGGCAGGACGGCCCTGCTGCTAATTCCATCTCTTTTAATAAAGCAGCTCCAGTCATCTTTCCTCTTTCTGTTTCTTATTTAAGCCATTTGTCAGGCTCAGCAACAGAAGCAAGGCCTGCTAGGAAAGGAGTCTCTGTCAGATCGTTTCTGTTAGTTTAGTCCTAAAACAAATTTAAATAAGATTTTTAATGATGTAAAAGGCCTCTGTTAGACGTACATTGCAAAGTATGAAGAACTGCCTCCACCACACTCACAAATCAGTGTGAAGTATTTTATGAGCTCAGTCAGTTTTAGGTGTGTGTGAGAATACAGCTTTATTCTTGGTGAACTGAGCAGCATGAATAACCAAACTAATTCTTCAGGGAGAAGTCTGAAGGTGCAAGCAAAAGAAGCCCGAGAAAAGAAAAGCCACACAAATATGTCTTTTTAACATCGTCCATATCTACAGTATCTAGAATACAAAAATCAATATAGCTGCAGTGCATCAAGGAAAAAACTTTAAAGACGCTTTCTGCATGAAAAAATTGAAAGATTAGTGAACATAAGAAATCCTTCTAACAACTATCTTCCACACCTTTCCATAAATTTGATATAAACATCCCCCCTCTATCTACATTTAGAGGGACATTGGAGAACTTTCTCCCAGCTTCTCTAGTGCTAAAAAAATCCATTTCCAGGATGTGCTGGAAATTAATTTCTTCCGTAGATTTCCTTTTCACCTGCTGTGTTCGGTATACTCAGACAGCAGCGTACTTCAACCGCAGGACTCACACGGCGTGCCCGCGCAGCCCTGCCACGTGGCATCGCTGTCGGCAGTGTCTGGCCACGGGTTTCGCGCCGGGTTTGCCAGACCTCAGGGCTGACGCCTGTGCGGCTTGCTCTGCCTGACCTGCCCGCAGCTTCACTTTACCTTCAGCTTCAGCTGTAAATGCAGTTTTTCTTCTGACCAGGGTGGCCGTGGCCGATCCGTCCTACTTTGCCTGCCACTGCACAGCTCCGCCGTAGTGGTGCGGCTGCACAGCAGCGATGCAGCGGGAGAAGCGCTGCCTCGGCGGGACTGCAGCGGCTCTGCGACGCGCAGATGTGGGGGGCGGCGTAGGGGAGTCCCCGCACCGGGTGACAGGAGAAGGGGCACAGGTTTGGCGCTGGAGACCCCACAGCTATAAACAACTCACCAGTGTCAGATAAAGAAATGCAGACCCGGAGCTGGACAAAAGTGGGTTTTAGGGACAAGGAGAAGAACAAAGAAACAGTATGTAAAAGTCTCTGTACTTACCAAATTCAGATCTGATGTGGAGCTCAGACCAATTCAGAAAGAGCAAAGGTGTAAAAGTATGTTAGCGACAGGCAAAAATGAACCCAAAGAGATCCCGGAGTGAGGAAGAGGAAACCGTCCATGTGAACATCAAATCCCTCCTGGTGAAGGACTGCAGATGCCAACAACTCCCCC
Organism: Aramus guarauna; assembly: GCA_013400195.1. Lineage (NCBI taxonomy): Eukaryota > Metazoa > Chordata > Aves > Gruiformes > Aramidae > Aramus > Aramus guarauna. The sequence goes on from VXBL01009468.1 coordinate 52,761, forward strand.
CGACACCCCGAACTCCAACACCTGAGCGCAAGCAGCAGCTGGGGCAGGGGAGGCATTACACCAGGAGAAGGGGTAGGAACCGAGGCGGGTATGTATGCGACAGTTTTAGCGTATTGTTGTTACTACTATGATGGAAACTTTTTCTGCAGAGACATATTCTTTTTCTGTAACAATTGTGTCTGGTGTAATAATAACTCTTGGATTAGATTGCTAAGGTTTCAATTATACTGACAATAAATTCCTGTCTTTATATATAAGTTGTTTCCTCTTTGCCCATAAAACACGATATTGAGCATAACAACTAGCTTCATAAGCTTTAAGTTAAGCCGTAAAAATGTTACTCATTAGCAATACTGAGACAGCGTCCCTTCTTAGTTTGATATGAAAACTGAACACTCTTACAACTTTTAACCTAAAACTGGTATCAGCTGAAGTTTCATCTGTGTTTCACAGAACTGAAAGGAAATGGAGAGATCAGGTTTTCAGGTGGTGTGAGCAGGCTTTGCTTTTTGGTTGTGTGGAAAAAGTGGAACCCTGATTTGGTCCCTGGTTCTGGGACACGGGCTTCCTTGCAAACCTGTGGTCTGGAAGGACAGTAATACTTGACGCTAAGGGTAAAATCTTGCTCCCTCTCAAGTCAGCAGGAATTTTGCCACTCGCCCACCCCAGGAAATTTCACCCCAAACTAAACCCTTTGCCCAGAGAAGACCAGGAGGATGATCCGAACGGGTCACAGCCGTCAGGCCAAGCTGGGGCCCGCCGTCAGGACTGAGCACCACCGCTCTGCCCCGTGCGCTGCTGGAAGCGAACCCGTGGCATTAGGGCAACGCAAAGTATGACGGCTTTGAAGGTGGCCAGCTCAGACTGAGATGTCTAAAAGTTTGCTTCCTTAAGGCTAAGCAAGATGCATCCGTCTCAGAGCCTGCAGCACACAATGTTCTTGCCTGTGTCTAATCGGGGGCTCGTGAGACAGTATCATGTGCTGTGTGCGACTGTAAAGATTGCTGTGAATTGGACTGTTTGGCATTCTGTATCTATTAAGTTTTCAATTTTATAGACCGATTGCTGAAGTCAGATAATGATTTGGGAACTAATTTTTTTTTTTTTTTTTTTTTCCACAGAAGACCCATGTTCTGAATGATTTTTCACTACAAACTTTCAATTTTCTGTGAAAATTTTCAAATTTTTAAAAAATATTTGTGTGACAATTATAAGAAATTAAATTCTAAACAAGGTATATGATATGCTAGAGCCATTTCACACATAATGTAAGAAACCACTCTCCGGCATCTGGGTCTTTCACTGGAAAACAAATCCTTATGATCAATTAGAATTTTAAATCATTTTAATTTACATTGAATTTTTTTTAAATTAGAATTTTAAATCATTTTAATTTACATTGAATTTTTTTTAAGTTGCCTTTTAGTTTTTAAATGAACATATGAATGCTGACATAATTTTAAAAAACTAATTAGCCGTACTATGATAAGCATAGAACAGACTCAAACCTTTGCAAATGGTCATTCCAATAACATTTTATTAGCATGTTTTAAAACTCATTCATTTTCGACAATTTTGCTATGAAGCCTGTTACATCGGTCATGGGATGCTGCCCACCGCTAAGCTAAATGCTATAAAACCATCTTTAAAAGTGACAGTAAGCTTAACATAGTGGGAAAATATCATAATCTCTGCTTGGGAAGCTATTTTATAGAGCAATTTAGGACAGGGGAGCGGAGCTTAGGAGTAACCTCTGGACTGCGGCTTCCCTGCCAGATGGAAAACCTCAGGGGCGACACGTTCGGTCCCCGGCGGGAAGGATGCCGGCCCCTTTGACAGCCCATCCGCTGCACACCGACTGCATCAGCCTTAGAGGAGATTACAGCTCCCGTCCTCCCACCAGAGGAAAGGACGTTGCGGCAGCACGTGGAGGACGAAACGCCGGGGCTGTGTTTGTGCCAGGGGAGGGCAGAGAGCAATGTGAGGAGCAGCCGAAGGCCAGAAGCACACCGGCAGAGGCGAGGCTGCTGCAGCTCCACGGGTCTTGCTAGCAGCCAGGAGGAGCGGGTGATCCCAGCGGGCACAGGCATACACGTGTGTACGACACACATATACATATAAATACGGTCAGACACGCAGATCAGCACGGACTGAAACGCTCAGCACTCGCGCAAACACGAAGAGCACCAACGGCCTCACCCTGCTCCCGTCGCTGGCTGGTGAGGATGAAAGCCTGTCGGGGTAATGCATAGGGATCCCTCCAGAACTCAGACCCACACAAACACACAGGCACACGAAGACACACGTATGCAGTGCAGATCCCTCCAGCAGCAGGCCTGAGATACCCAGTGCACCCAGCAGCTGGTGCCTGGCTACCCTGGTTGCCCTGTTGCCTCATGCCTGGACACACGCACACACACACGTGCAAACTGGTCTTTCTGGTAGCTGGTGCAGATTTGGCACTTAGCAGTAGTCAACTCCCAGAGCCCGCTGTCTCGCCAGTAACCAACTCGGACTCTGTGGCCCCTCCAGTAACAAACACACAGATCCTCTGGTCTCTCCAGTATCCAACTCAGATCCACGGCTGCTCCTATACTTGGCTCCCAAGTCTTTATCCGGCCCACTGACTGGTCCACCAGCTGGTCCACCTTGATGTTCGCTAGCAATCATACAGTGAGACACACACAGCCTCCTGTGCTCTACTTGTGGCAGCACAGACACATGGACCCTCTGACCCATGGTCCTGCTCCAGTTGCTGGGACTCAGACCCTCCATACACGCACTTGCACACAGAATAGCGTGCCCTTCACCCAGGAAATTGAGTTTAATAGAGTGACAGGACAGACTGCCCTGACCAGCCCCTGCTGACCTCCACCTGGCACCATTTATTCCTTTTCTCTCTACTTTCCCAAGTTTGTTCTTCCCCAAACCATGTCCCCTGCCTTTCCTGCCTTCAGTTCCTCTCCTGAACATCCCATAATGACTTGTGCACAATTCTCAAATGTTCCTCCCCTGAGTCCCACAATGAGTGCCATCCCACCACAGGCAGTGCCCCCCTCAGCCTGTAAGAGGCTCTGAGAGCCTCTCCCTTATCCCATGGTGACGGATGTCCCCCAGACCATGGGATCAGTCCTCTCCTGTGACAGGCTGGGGAGAGGTGGGGACCAGGGACCCTTCTCTGGTGCGGTTACTGCCCCCACCCCCCGCCTGCCCCGTGCCTCTCTGCTCCTTCGTGCCTGGGGAGACAAGCCTTTAATCACATCAGCCAACAAACACATACCAGATTAATTCCAGATAAATGAAACCATTGGGAGCAGCTCTCCAAAGACGCAGGAAGCACTGACACTGTGGCACGGTACCTGCTTCACTAAGCAGGGAGACGTTGGGTCAATAGAGACACATACACTATGGTAAGGATGATGGAGAAGTTCCTTCCCCTCTTTTTCCTCATTTATTTCTTCTTATTATTTCCTCATTTGTAATTCTGCTTTTGCATTTCCAAAACCTGCATTTTTTCCTTTTTTGCTGTTGCTGCCCTTCCAAACCAATGTACCAAAGACTAGCTCTTGGACTTCAGTGTGACCATACACTGACACCGCAAATCCCAGTGCACCTTGGGGCCACACAGTTTCTCTTGGTATCCATTCCAAAATGACTTGGCAGCAGCGGGAAGCTACGGCTTTAAAAAGGTGCGATACTTAGTACCAAACCCAAAGCTTACATCTGGAAGTGGACACAGGCATTCGTGGGTTTTGTTAACTCAAAGTATCTCTGGGTCCCTGGGCTGCAAACTCACCTGCAGCTGGACAGCATCGCTTGTGCCACTGGAGCCTCTCTCCTCTCTCCTTTTTTGTCCAAAAGGAATCCAGGTTCTGGTTCAGGTCCTTCAAAGACTCATCTCCAATAAGAGTAAGGGTGCAGCTGGGACAACCGAGAAACTGACTTCAACAGTGCATCCTTGGTATGGGCAGAAACATGACTGTAGATGTACTGTCAATCAGATGAAGTGAAACCAGAAGATTGTATCTGATTTTAAATAGAAAAAAAAAAAAAATAGAGACAGAGCACACAGGAGCACATGTAATACATTCCTAATGTTAGAGTTAGTTCAAAGAAAATATAAAATATGTATAGTGTGTGTGTCCTACCCCAGCTCCAAAGGACTCCCTCTGGGGTGAGCACACCAACGCACCGCACTACCCTACACACGTACCCTGTGTAGGGCAGCAGCAGCCCAACCTGGTCCAGTCTCACCCCACTGCCTTCCTGGAGGGAGACCTAGAGCCAAGCATCCCCAGAAGTACACACACGTTTTGTTTTGGGGAGATCTTGTAGGTTCATGCCAAATGAATCTGAGACTGGACTAACATGGAGGATTAGAGGACAGAACCTGGAGATGAACTGCAGAGTTAAAGTATTTGACAGCATAGGTGTACCTGATGGAGTCAGTACTCTCTGGAAAAAAAAAATTACTTATTCACCTACATGCAAAAGCTTATTTCTGTTGGAGACTTAGTCCTAGTATAGCACGTCATATTTATTTTATTTTGAAAGTAAAGTGTTTAATCTTGTGTATTTATTGAGCAACTATTACAGCAATTTTAGTGCAATTACAGTTAGCGATGGATTCCATATTAGTTTATAAACAAGGAATGGTATTTGTAAAAGTCACGTACTTTAGGCTCCCTGAACTAACTGAAAAATCGTAGACCATGACTAGTATGAAGGCATGCAGGAAAGTTAATCAAATAAAGGTGGAATGTAAGTATGCCTAAACTGCAGGTTGATGAACGCCATATGGGTGCTCTTATGCAGGAATAAAATGGCTTTCATTTTCTGTAGTTTAATTCTGTTTAAATTGCTGCAAACTCCAGCCTCTTTATTCTGAGTGAAAACACATGTCCGAGGAGTTTAACATGCTTGAACTCATGCCTGTTAACTTCACCACTTGATTATCCATAACTTTCCCAAGTCTCCCCACCCAAGCTTGCCATTAAAACAAGTTATTGCTCCTACCTATATGCAAAGTGTCTAAGCGAGCATAGCAGCATGCTCCACGCTAGCTGCACGTCAGCCATGTGGAGCTCTTCTAATGGGCACTTTCCTTCATGTCTGCATGTGTTTTAAGAAGTTAAACTCCCAAAGACAGAAAGGGAACTTATTGAAAGAGTTCAAAGAAATCTGTGCCCTTTCTATGCACCTTTTCCGAATTTGTCCCAAGGGCATTGCGCCCACTTCTTTCTCTTACACAAAAAAAAGATGCAAGAATGGTGATGCACATCAAAAAAAGACCATGGCAGACTAAAGCTGATGTCAAGCATTACTAAGAGTGCTGCTTTCTGGCCCTCACCTCTACCAAATTCCTCGGGAAGACAAGCTACAAGGTGTTCTGTTGCGTCTTACCTCCAAAATGCCCTTCAACATTCGGAGGAGAAATACTTCTTGATACACTGCCTCTGATTTGATTGTAATGTTTAGCAATATATCATATTTCTTAATATTTAAAAATATGGAGAGTAATAAAGAGAAAAAAGAAAAGGAAGAAAAAAAAAAAGGAACAGCAATAAACACAAACTGATTCATGGCTGAGGTACCAGCCTATTGCCCAAACTGTCTGGCATGCGTTTGATGTAGGGGATGATGAGAAAAATCTCATAACAGCTATTTCATTTGTGCGCTCCTAAATAGGGCAAGAATATTCAGAGGATGTGCATCACCACTAAATAATTCACTCATTGCAGGTCTTGTTCTTTGGAGCGCAAAGGTAATGCCGCCTTGATCTATTTTGGTGCAGACTGACATCAGCCGTGGTTCCCCACCTGTGGCAGGAGTGCCGCTGGCGTCACACAAACCACTTCCAAGGCCGTAGCCAGGCACATTCCTCTTCCTATATGGATGCTAATTTGAATTCCCCAGGAGCCGCCTGCTCCAAGGCTACTACCAGTGGCTGTTTATGCAGGCATCCACCCCGTGGCTCAGCTCCGGACACTCCTGCCTGCGCGCCCTGACCGACCCCAGCCGCCATCGCTGCTGAGCCCATTGGCAGACACCAGATCACGGTGGCGGGAGGGTGGGCTGTAGGGCTGATACCCCCCGCGTGAGGGTACGTGGTAGGAGAAGATGCGGACGGCAGGGGTAGAGCCAAGATTTGATGTCACCACCGGTGACGCCTGCCCGATCTGGATGCGAGCAGCCCTACCGTACAGCAATGATTTCAGAGTGCTGCCTTTCAGTGACTGCTTAGAAAATAATTTAGAGGTGAATGATAAAATCTGTACCTCTGTATTACTCTGCTTGCTAAGCAGCTCCGTATTTTCATTCTTTAAGGAAGTTTTACATTTGCTATGTAACCTAGAGGGGAAAAAATCCAAACCTGTCTCCTCCGGAGGGAAAAGTCTAAGCTCCATGGATACTGTTGCTATAATACATCTTCATAACTGTAGCTGGGCTCTAGGTTCCCTGTGAAAACAGACTTTGATGAGAAAATCTGACTTTTTTGGAAGCTCTAGAATCATATCAAGAAAATTATAGAATATTAAATTTATATCAAGGATTATAGAATATTATAGTTATATCAAGAAAAGCACAGAGTAGCTTCACTAAATTAAACTCTAGGTTTTATACTAAATCTTGCATCTCATAGTAAATTTAGATTATTTAATATGAAGACAGAAAACATCTTAAACTGTGCCAAGGTGTTTTGGGTCACCTCAAATTCAACCTCTAAGGAAACTCAAATATGCAGGGAACTTATGCAAGAAAGAAAACACCCACTTTCTGAACAATTTATAATCAAGAGGCTGGGAGAGAAGGCAAAACTGTAAAAAAGAGGGGGTAGCTGAGACAGTACATGAAAAGTTAAAAAATATTTGTAGCGATACCAAGTATTTGGAAAAAGTAAAGACTCGTGAGAGTTCAGAAGTTGCCTACCTTCTTTATTTTTAGATTTCTTTACACTTCTGAGGATCTGGAAAACTTATAAAAGCAAGACTACCTGAAAACATACTTACTAGCTACTTAATGCCTACTTGCTGCATACTCTGATATATTGTGTGAATGGATACACATAATTTGGGAGGGAATCAAAATTTGTGGGCAGCCCTACGTGACCACGTTGGAATTTCACCCCGAGTAGAGGCAACCACATGCACGTCCCTCTGGACTCCAGGTTTCCCTTGCACCACGGAGACGTTGACGGGGCAGCAGGCCTGGGAAAGCAAGGAGCAGTCGGGCTGCAGAGGGATCCCAATAGCTGCCGAGACCAGACAGTGAATATTAGGGCTGAATAATTCACAGCCCCACACGCAGGAGGGGTGGGTTACAGGGACCTCCTTCATGGGAGCAGTGAAGAGCCGGGTGCTGCGGCACAGCGTCCCCCACCGAGGCGAGCCGGCTGCCTGGATGCCCCACGGGGTCCAGCTTCAAAGAGAGAGGCGGCAGAGGGGGGCTGCCCAGCCAGCGCTTGCTCCGGCATCCCGCACTGCGGGGGACCTTCTGCCCTGGGCGTGCTGGGGGGCAGCAGCCTCGCCCCCTCGCTCGCCCTCTCTGACCACCAGTAAGTTGTGACATCCTCCTGGGGATGCCAGTGTTTTGTTGGGTTTCTCACTGTACCAAATATCATGAGATAAAGATCTCGGGAGTGTTGTGGGAGAGTCTTTTGGGACCGTCTGTGGGAATTAGGGGCTTGCTTTCTGCAACGTCCAAAAGGGAAAAGAGCCTTGCGGTTACGAGGCTGGGAGCCAGGACTTTGGGGCTGCCAGCTGTGAGTGCCCCACGGGTTGCTTAGCCTTTGTGTGCCGTATTTTCCACCTCCACAAGAAGAGGATTATAAATATTTCAGAGGAATATTATACATTTTCTTGTATTAATACTCATGCTGCCTGAGACCCCTGAAAGAGAAATGCTGTATAAATATGAAGGCAGTGGTGGGTGGTTATGCCAAGCATCAGGACAAATAGAATGAGAAAGCTTTTAAAGGCTCATTCCAAACATGCACACATGCGTGCATGCAGGAAAAGAAAATCTCGACTTGCTCAAGACATCGATGTACTTCTCGAGCGTTGGTGGGAATTAACAGAGTCACCCATATGAATACCATGAAGCCGTAACAAATGGAAACAGTTAAATGAGTCTGCCTGCTCCGTTCTGTGGCAGAAACATAAACTACATGCTCTCTGCATTTAAATGTCATGTTAAAAGATTGGGTGCGTAAATTTGGATATGTAGCTATGGAAAAATACTTCTGGAGTACAGAAATGCTAATTCACTGGTCAACCCTTCCCCAACACAGCATTTTAAAAAAATTAACTTTCTCCCAGTACCAGTTTCCTATTAAGTATGTGATTGAAAAATTCTAATTTTATTATTTTTTTACCTTTTGTAAACTACTATGAGTGCCTTGAGTTGGGTGCAAGTGTACGCAATCCTTTTTTACAGTCTGACATAATTTTCTCTGATGCTTTGAGCTCCTCTAAGTAGCCACTTGACTACAAATTATAACATACTTGACTTTTCATTTATAAAAGCTTGAGATATTTTGAAGCTTTATTCAGCGTGCGAGCAGTGCACACACTGGATTAATATCAGTGGAAAACTCCAGTGTTTTCTTATCATAAATGTTCTCTTTCCTCTCTGAAAACAAAATAAGAGAATAATAGGTAACCTTATGGTTATACCACTGTATTTGCATGGTGTTTTGATATGTGTTTTGCCATTGCAGCTGTGAGTTTAGAAAGACCTGATATGACTGACAGAGACTTCTGATGCATTATGACGAAATGAACTAATTGACTTTTAGGAGAAAAAGAGCAGAACAATTTATCCTAGTACTATATATCTTTTTCTGGGCAGAAAGGTCATGATGACAAAGTAACAAAATTGAAAAATGATACAACTTTCAAAAACATGAAGAAACCCCATTGCTCTTCTCTTTGACAAGCCAGTGACACAGATGAGACTAAAACAAACCTCCGGATACTCGATATTAATAGGCAGTGACAAATGATGAGGTTCCTGCTGTCCTGACGTGCAAGGGTGTTCTGGGGAAAGCGACGCTACCGACGTCGATACACTAAATTCCATCTTCTACACGCTTAATACTCACTTGCTCTGTGCTTTGAAGTTAATGGAGTTATTCTGGAGTTAATTGGGTTTAACTCAGAGGAAGATTGGACCCACTAGAACGAGTGCTAACACAAAAGGCTTTGAAAGCAGGCCTGTGTCGCCGGTCAGAGAGATTAACAGCGCAGAGGGACAGGACCTCTTAGAAAGACAGAAGGACAGGGGGGTGATGCAGGGGAAACTTGCCCACTTTTTTCAACTGGCAGCTGTATCACACGCTGTGATGGGGAGGCACTCAGCACCACTCTCCACTGGTTCCAATCAAATATCTCCTCGGTTCTTCGTCACAAAAGTGATGTGTATGAAGTAGGATGAACAAAAGAGAACTGTCTCAGTGGTTAGCACAGGTCTGAGCAGATGTGGGATAATGGTTACAGAGATCAGAATTAATTAGTCATACCTAATGCCTCAAATTTATACATGCAACTGTGCCAGAAAATACATTTTATTGCCTGTTGCTTAAAAATCTCTCTTTACCTTAAAAGATGATGTCAATTCTAGCTTCTCGTAGTGACATTGGATCAGTTGGTCAAATAATTTTTATGATCTTAAACTAAGAATGATGCCACTAGCTATACCCTAAATTCCTTGCACTGTTACCATGTGCATTTGCATAGTAATTGCATTTGCAGTACAGTATGCAAGCCCATATAAAGTGCCCCAAATATAATTCATCCCTAAGCCTTTTATATCCTCAAATACATGCATATTAACCAGCAAGGTTTTATCTTCCACATCCTGACTCATTTCCTTCTTCAGTGAATGATCACTGTGTAACCCATTGAGTTTCTCCATGATTATTGGCAGCTATAAGAAAGATTTCTTGCACTAACAATAAGTCAGGTGCCATGGAAATTGGGATACATTCATGTTGCTTTATACGTTTGTGAAGAATTTAGCCTGTAATTACTGGAGATGCTTATGGCAATTTTCTGTAGAGTGTGGAAGGACGTGTCAGATGTAAAGCCTGCTCAACATTTTCCCCTGATGTGCTGTTGCTTTTCCTCTCCTGGACTGAAAAAAAAAAAAAAAAAAGGTGATGGTAACTTTTCAATACATCACACTGAGATCATCTTAGATTCATTGCTGGTACTGCCAGCAGGGAGTACATTTCCTCTCGATATGAGCTACGGACAAAGGCCATACCTTTGGCGGTCTAAGGCATATTGCATGCTTTTGCTTAGCAAATACTGCTGCTGGCCGCCAAAGCTCTTTCATCAAAGCAAAGTTGCACCACGGTCATTCAGGCCATGATGACCATTCAAGTCATCCTAGAATTACCTCTGAAGGCTCCTTCTCTACAGACTTTGCCTGTGAAATTACACAGGCAGCTTTCCTCTTCTGTTCAGTGCCTGAGTGTAACTGCTAGTGTGCTACAGCCTGCAGTCTGAAGGTGACGCGCAGTGGGGGGATCTAAAGCAACGGGGGCAGCGAGGACTGCAAAGGCTTCTGTCCCTGCCAGCATCACCGGCTGGCACAGTGTGTCACCCGTGTCAAATGAACAGATCTGGTCAGGTGGCTGTGGAGCTTCTGTAGGTAGACTGCACATGGTTCTGAAACCCTGTCACCCTGTCAGATACGGGTTTCGGGGGGGGGGGGGGGTGGGTGGGTGTTAGCGGTGGAATCATCATAGACTTTTCATTGCTATTGAGTTTTCTAGTAGTCAAGATTGATAGAAAAATATTTTTCATCTGGGGATGGTAGGAGACCCAATCCATGACTGCCATATGCTGACTTGGTTCTGGGCATTATTGACTTCCCAAGTGGACAGATGCAATCCCAGCAGCTTAGAAATAACCTCAATTCCGGAGAGGAAAATGTAAAATTCAGGCTGGTTCAAGAGACAGCAGCTGACCTGCAAAGAAATGGAAAATGTACAAATAAATCATTGTGGTACCTCCAGACTCTGACCTGACCTTCAGCAGTCCCAGTAGACTCATTCCAGACTATTTGCAAGATGACTTATTTCTAAAAAGCCATATGACCACATTTGCACAACAGAAATTCACATCAGTGTAAAGCATTATGCCAGCTCTGATTGAACCTGCACACAGATACAAGGCAGGTATTAAATTTTATGCAGTTCCATTTTGGGAATGCAACCACGTACACTGCAGCAGTGCAAACATTAACATGCACCTATGCTACATACCTGCAGCTGAAAAGCTGTCTGAACAAATCTGGATATGCTAGTGCAAAGTTATCCAGGGTTGTTCAACATTATGAGACAAAAGATCTCTCTGGGACTCCCTCCTTTGAGACACTGAAAGAGCCACAGATATTGATGCCCTCTGGGTATCATGCAGAATTCCTCTCTATCATTGCCTTCCCACTGTAATAACTTTAATAATAATAATAATAATAATAATAATAATAATAATAATAATAATAGATGAATTATGTGTCTTCTGCTCCTGCCCATGTTGAGCAAGAAGAGAACCAAAGATCAATATTAATTAGATTATGTAGTAGACTCATTTAATTCTCTAAAATGCTCAGAATACTACAGAGAAGAGCACAATGGAAATGCCTTGGAAGATTACATTAGGTAGGTGTGATACCCGGCTGTCACTGGGATTAATAGAGTTTTTAGAATTGGAATGGTTAGAGGAATCTGAAATGAGTCCTTGGCTTGCATTTTTGCTGAGCAATTATTCAAAGAGCAATTGAGAGCTTTGTCAAAGTTTCCGATCTGTGACTCCTATTTCCTGACTTCCCGGTGGTCATTAAAAAAAAAAAAAAAAAAAAAAAAAAAGAAGAAAAACTACCAAAAAAAGAAAGAAAAAACCTACAGAAACAAAAGCTTCAGGAAATTGCAGGGCTGGGGCAGAACTTATGATTAACATTAGACTGTCTGGGTAGGAGGACGGCCACCTTTCAGGTGGGACTTTGAGGCTGTGAAGCTAGAGGGAGCTAACAAATGAGAGAAAATGGTTTTATCTGTAGTGTGGTATTGACTATTTGTCCTCATTCTCCTACCTTCTCAAGCACAGGTGTGTAGGGGTACCTTGTGGGAAAGCAAGCTGTTGTGATACTTCCCGTTGATTATAAACGGTTTCCTTGAGAGCATGCCCAGATCACCTTCTCAGGTCACCTCCAGGGCACCTCGGGGTTCTTCTTTGGGATTTATGACACCTCCAGGACATCCTTGATTGTTGGTTGCCAAAGTATAGGAATTGGGTGACCAGCTGGAGACTGTCCAGGCCCCTGTCCAACCCTGTCTTCACTGCTGTGGGGAACGGATGCTGCTTGCTCTAGTCTGACGTTGACACTCGGGGCATGAACCTAGACCTAGACCTAGAAAGCAATGCCAGAGCCCACGGTATGAGTGCAGGCTCCATTCTGAAGTCCCCAGCAGTAAATCTATCAAGGTGTTTGCATGTTTCCATGCATGAGAATGCTTGTGCTACCAAACCGCTCAAATGTTCCCCAGCACAGCTTTGGGCTAGGCCAGCTATCACCTCCAAAACAAGTCCCAAGCACTGTCTGGGTGTTAGCATGGCCAGGAACCACTCAAAATATGCAGGCTGCATGCAGCCGCTTGGTTTTGGAGGCAAAGGCTATTTAATGCTATGGACATGAGCCATTCTGCAGTAGCTGAGACCAGCGCTAGAGAATGAGCCAGGTACATTTAATTCAGCAGAGTTCAATTTGTTAGGTCTAGTCCACCAAGGAACAAGAAAAATAACATCAAAAAAGCTTTTGTTTAGCACTTGATCTGGCTATGGTTTGTGAGAAGCTTTTTTTGCTTCTCTGAATAATTAAAGTTATCTTGACTCCTTCTCCGTGGCTTAATTCCTGCTGAGTCACTTCAGGTATTTCAAATCCACCCTGTCCAATCTACCCGCCTTCTTAAAATTCTTTTCTTCTCAAACCTGTCTGTGTTTTGGATCTCTTGGCTTCGATGATAATATACTTATGTTTTCTGCTTTATTTCCTTTCAATTTCAATGCTTTTCCATATCTTCCCACTTCCCTGCTTTTTCACTCTGTTAACCCTCCCCACCTTTAATTCCAGCTGTACCTACAGATTGATCCATATGTACATTTGCTTTCGTTTCCTCTTGTTTTTCCCAATTTCTTGTAAAATTTTCTTCTGATTATTGTATTGCTTCCTGTAGCGTATTACTTGTCAGTCTGCTTCCATCCTTTTTAATGCCACCTTTTCACCTTGATACATCATTTCTTTCTATACTGATATTTTTCCGTCATTATTACAAGTCTTCGACACTAGAAAAGTTCCTTCCCTTGCAAAAGTATTCCTCATATTTCCCTTTCATAAAACAATATTCCTTTGCCTTATCCTTCTTTCTCACGCTTTAACCAGGTCCAGCTGTCAACAGCAGTACAAAAAGAACATTAATGACATAGCGGTATAGAAAAGTCCAAACTATGGCACTGTTGTGATATCTGAACACTTTACATATCTAAGTAAGTCTAACATGTACTCTGGTTAATACTGATCTGCCAGAATCCCTTTGATTTGACCATCAGCCTCCCTAAATTCCCTTTGATTTCAATGTGACACCATATGGATGGACCTTTAGGTCTACGCACAATCCCAGCACAGCTCCAGGGAGAATGTGGGGACCGGGAGGGATGACTCATAGGAGTAGGACCTTAGGTCACAAATTTCTCAAGCTGTAAACATGAAGCTTCATGTAAATGTATGAAATCTCAAGTAACTTCTAATCATAGCAATGTCAGGGCACATCAGGGCAGATTTAATTGTAACATATGTCTGATGCTTTACACCAGGAGTATTTGAAAATATGTGTCTTTTTTCCTTTTCCTGTGAAATATGGTTTAAAGTGGTAAATGCTTCTTAAGGCTGGGAAATTTGGGGCTATTTCCATAACAATAGCTTTTAGAGAAAGTTGTCAGGTCTGAGAAATAAAGCAAACCTGTCAAGTTTCCCTGGTCATTAGAAGCCAAATTGCTCCTGCCCACTTCATCCACAAAAGCTGGCTGATATGAAGTCTTGTGGCACTGGGAGATTGATATTCTCTTTAATTTATTCAGAATAAATACTGTCCAAGCGGGATGGAGCCCGCACAGCACGAACAAAGAACACGCTACATTTAAGAGGCCATGTCTGACTTGGAAGACATATGGCAATGCTTCCTGAAGTCAGAAATAAAATGTAATACTTGTAATATGGCATGTAATACTTTCTGTACTCCACCAAATTACCAGGGAGACAGATTGTGCTTTTCTGAGTATACTGACAAATGTCCCTTCTCATTATGGTTTTGCCCTTTTTATATTACCATATCATTATTCTTTTTCTTTTGTACTCCAGCGTGCAATTTAGATGACTACATTCTTCGGCAATTCTAGAATGCTGTTTTATTTTCAGGATTCCTTATAAAATGATCAGATATTTATTATTCTTTTGCTAATACGAATTCGTCAGTAAAAATATATGCCTCGAGGGGAGCCTTTTATGTAATTTACCCAAGCTACCCAACCATTCCAAAGGTAATAAACCAACGTTTATAACCAGGAATAAACTGTGACATTTATTTCTAATGAGATTTTAGGGCTGACTCTTGTTGGCAGCCATTTTACATTTGTGATGCTAATAATGAGTGGGAACCTGATGTTAATAATTAGTAGCTGTTTTCTTTTATAATTTTCTAATAATTTTAGAACAGAAGCACACTTCCCTCGGGTTCCTTATTGTTTCAAGTGGGGCATTTGTGTCGCAGTAACATAAATGCAGCCTTTGCCTAGCACGGTAACCGAACAAACAAACAGCCTCCTCAAGCTCATGCCTAAAAAAAGAAAACGAGAAGGCCCACATAATACCACCTATGTGTATTTATTTTCACGAAGGAACAGAAATGATGGCAGCTCCCCCCCCCGCACCTCCAGCCGGGTGGCTGAGGCTCCCGAAAACCCCTCTGCATCTGCAGGGACACATCCACCGCCCCTCTGCCACCGGCTCGCACCCTGCCCATGGCAGCATCGCTCTTCCCCTGTGGCAGCACCGCATCGCCATGAAGCTGCACCGAGAGCCTCGGCTGGGAGCAGCCGTGGGATGCAGAAAGACAAGAGCCCGTCACGTTGCCAGGGATTCCTGTTCTTCTCAGCGACAAAATGAACCAGCCACTTGACTCCAGATGGGAGGAAATGAGAAATGGATACAGTTTGGTGCGGAGAAGAGATATGATCGGAGGAATGATAATTCCCCCTCACCGCAGGAAAGGCTGGGTGAAATACTTTGGCAGGCATCAGTGTAGGAGGACATGTCAGATGGTCCGGGTGGTCCCTCCTGATCTTAAAAATCTATTAAGCCTTTGCACATCCACACAGACCTAAGGAACAGGGAGGTCTCAGCAGGCAATTACTTGAGTCCACTGTTCAAGAACGGCAGTGGGACTCAAATTGTGTCTGGAGTGGTTTCTTTTTTTATTTTAAATGAAGAAACCTAATTAAAATGATAGGAATTTCCTGGGGAAATTCTCAGCCTGTTCATTTTTTAAGAGCCTTTGTATTACAAAAGGTGTTTGAAGTCCTTGAATTTCTACCCTTTAGCCACCTTTAATCTAATTTCTAATCTCTTAATAGCCTTAATTGAGTTCTGAATACTTTAAATTATTGAACGTCTTTGGGGGATTATGATTTGTATTTCTGATTATACAAAAACAATATCAATCGCACAGACTCCCCACGCCCCCAATATTTATGTCAAATAAAACCATCAGGGATGTAAGGCATGTACTTTAAGGGCAAGATATTTGCCTTTGAAACACAATTTTAAAACCCTCGTGCTTTCAGGCAGGTTGAAGGAGATGAGTGGTGAGAAACGAGGGAACAGCGCGATGTCAGTGCAGGCCCCAGACTGAGCAGGTGCCGTTGTCCTTGCGGACACGGAGAGAGCGACGGCCGGCCGTGGCAGGGTGGGGGGTCACACAGCCCCCCACAGCACAGGAGGGAGAGCCGCCGGCTCCTCTCAGCTAGGATGGACCTCCTTCCCACCCTGGGGCCTTCACACCTCCCTGCTGCTCCCGTGCCAGGGATAACGGGTCGGTTCGGTGTGTCCCGCTGAGTTGGCTTGGGTCCCCAACTCCATCGAAGCTCCTTTGCTCCTCTAAACTTCCCTCATCTGCCCTGCCTCTGCCCTCCTCGGAGGCTTAGTAGCACTGCACCTCTGCTCTGCCATGGACACTTCTCCTCCTCCTTCACTTGCCCACAGCCCCTGGCACCCAGGCTATTTGTTATTTCCCTCCTCATCCCCGTCATTCCCACGTCTCCTTGGAAGATGCCTGCCCTGGCAGGGACAGCGATCCTTGCATTGACGAGGCATCGGCTCAGATACCACTCTGAAGGCAAAAAGACTCCGGGGAACAGAGGACAGGTGGCAGCCCTACCTGACAAAGAACGAACCCAGCGTCTATTCAAAGAGAGTAGCAACTTGCTTTACACCTTGTCCAAGCTGTGAAATAAAATACTCTCTAGTAACGCCGATACAGCATCCAAAGTAGATATTTGTGGCATGAGCTAATACTGATGGAACAGTTAAGTTCTTATCAAATAAGGCCTTCCTTGTAAAAATCAGGCATTTATTTCTTACCAAAACACAAACAAGCTTTCTTAACTTGAAGAAAGTATTGGCTTTTACACTTTTCTTGTGTTTGTTTTTTTAATCCAACTGGGCTTATTAGACCTCAGCTTTCGTTACTTTTTTTTTACTGCGTTTACCTGCACTTGTTTTCATTTCCTTCCTCTAGAAGAATTGGCTTTAATATCCAGCACCAGAAACAACATCTTTTCAGAGCTAAGTTCCTTTCTGTATCTTCAGGGCAAGATTTCAACTTGTCATTGCTGAGTATCTTGCATGTTTTCTAGAGACCGTAGCAGAAAATCCATGAAGTTTCTGGGGAACCCACAGTTATGCTTGTATCCGTCCCTGGTACCCACTGGAAGTCTGGCTTCATATATATAAAACAAATGCCCGCTCAACGTACCAGTGTTAGAGCTTGGATCTAATTCTGCCACCATTATTCAGGCTGAGCAGTGCTCTACTTCAAGAACTGTCCTGTTGATTAAATAGGCACAAAAAGCATCTTATTAGACATACTTGAACTATTTACTGGTATTGTTTACAATTTGTATTGCTGTAGCAGATATGATTGCCGGTTGAACTCTAGGGAGTTTTGTTTTTGACAGTGTACCACAACAGAATGGCAACAGCTTCTCCTGTGAGCTTGCAGGCTGAGGTGCCGATCCAGGAGGTGTGTGTGCCCAAACTTATCTGCTGGGCCTGTCAATCCATGTTCATGGGTGTTCGGAGAATGGATATTTGAGCAGATATACAGTCTATACTGCTGGGTTCCGGCTTGCACTTCAGTTGTAAACTCATTCCTGTTCTTGTTATTTTTCTTTCAATATTGAATTTTGCTGTGTACTTACTTTTATATTTGTGACCTAATAAATTGAAACTTACCTAACAAGGACATGTATATCTAGATATATAAATGTTGAAACACAGTAATTTTTAATGCATTATATGGACCAGAGTAATTATAAAAGATGAGTTAGGACATAATCCTGCAGTTCAGCATCTGTGAAGAAGCCTGTCCCATATGCTTTACATAAAAGGCCTGACTCATGCAGGTGTGACAGCACGATGAGGGCCACTAAACTGAAAGATGAAAACAGCCAAAAGACTTTGGTTAAGGCATTTTGGCTGAGACACTTTAGTTTAGGAAGGTCAGCATGAAAAGTCATTCAGCTCTCCTTTTGACTTCTTACCCTAGAAAGATAGAGCAATAATAAAATCAGGCAGCAATAAATTTAGAGCAAATTAAAAAAAAAACTTTTATGTAGCACATGTCCTGACTATAGAATTCATTGCTGTAATAGGTCACCAAGTTAAAAAACATGGCTGGATAATTTTATCATCACTCATAATGAGCCAAATCCTCCCCACCACAGCTAAACCAACGCTCTTCAGTGAGACTGAAACAAGAACATTTGCCTGAGTAAACCAGAAGGATTTACCCAGTATTTGTGAGGTAGCTATGCTCTATGAGAAGAACAGCGAAGGTAATTAGATCCTATGCTCAACACGTCATCTCTTTAATGAAGTGGGGGAGTAAGCTCCCCCTTTTACCGTTCCATAATTTGCTATAACCACTATAAAGGGGCTTTAAAAGTAATAAATACTGACCACTGGGACAGTACTGGGTCCCAGCAGCTTTACCAAAAAACTCGCTCTAGCTACAAATTACCCTGGCAAGCTATAGGGATCCTAGTGTGTTCTGTAATTATGAACTATAGGACTTCATACATATGCACTGAGAACTTACTTCCTCTCTCCTCACCCATGAAGAACTTTTCAGCACAAAGAGAATTACACAATGGTGTTATAAATTATATGCCAGGTTTCAGTCTGATCTCGGGTATTTACTTCTAAACCTTTCAAACTACTGGTTTCTAATTAAAATTATGACACGCTCTTTCAACAGCAATAACCCAGTACGCAAGGATCCTGCATACCTTTCAAACCTTTCATAAGGAAAAAAAGTCAGCCTTAATTTGCAAGTGAGGTTTATTGTTTCAGCGGCTTTAGGTAACGCAACCTCTTTAGAAGCAGACTGCCTCATCAGTGTGCTGGCAGGAATGTGACACAGGAGACACATGTCTAGAGCCAAATTCAAGGAAAGTTACAGTATCAAAGCCCCAGTTTTCAGTAAAAAGAAGTTTCTTCTCACAGGTAAGTACAACCTTTAAACTGAGGGTCAAGTCTAACTGGTGCTGCTAGGCAGACTCTTCCTGGGACTCCAGGGAGAGGTGTTACCAACCTAGGAGTGCCTCACTGGCCCTTATCGCTAATGCTTCAATCCCACGTACCAAAATAGGAGAGCTTCTGTCGCTGCCGGTGCCGTGCAAAGGGACGCCTTTGCCATTGCCACTTAGGGGCTGAGGGAATCCTCTTTTTTCTCACGTACAGATATTAAATGTCAGTATCGGCAGCTGGCGTTCAGCAGCCGACGCTGTCAGAGGGAACATCTCGATGGCCGTCGCCTCAGCCTTGGCAGGAGAAGCAGGGCGAATGCAAATGCAGGCAAAGCTGTGCACTGGCCAACTCACTAGCGGGAAAACACCCTTAAGCGGCATTTATTCTGCGCCTGGAGCTCCAGGGGGCCTGCCACCTCCTAAGAGCGGAGGCTTCTAGGAAGGGTGCCTGAAAAGCACCCACGGCCACCCTAGGAAGAATAGCACAGACACTGTGCCACAGGGTCTGTGGGAATTGCCCCCCTTTGGGGTAGCCTCCGGGACGATGCAGCCTGGGGGGGACACCACGAGAAGATGAACGGCTCCAGCAACGATGGTCCCCTGCAGGGGTGGTGGATTTCCACACCTGCAGCCACCGCACCTTGGTGGCACAGCTCGGGGGACATTCTGGGCAGAGGAGCCCGCTGCGGTGCCCTCTCCCCGCTGAGGTTGCCTAATTCCTACCCCTATTCTGCTGGTTGACCTCACTCCAGTTAGCCCCGCTCTGGCACCCTCGGGGTGAGGCAGGCAAAACAACAAGGGGCAGCTCCTCTCCCTCTCCTCCCCGGGCCGCCAGCACACCCCCTCCGCGCTGCCCGGCGCGGCTCCCTCCAGGCGTCCGGCCGCACCGGCCATCACAGCCATTTTA
>VXBL01009468.1:74171-242038 GCA_013400195.1 Aramus guarauna
TTTTTTTTTTTTTTTTTTTTTTGTTATTACCTTCAACTTAGGCTGCAGCTGTGTTTTGAATAAATCACCATAAAGTATTATATATCTTTTTATAAAGATAGAATGACCGGATGGGTACAACTTTTGAACAACTGCTACATTGTAGGAGTTCTTTATAACATGCTGCGTGCTACTAATGTGACAGTTTCATCATCCTTAAAATTTCAGGCATATAGCATATGTTTTCAGTTATTTCATCCTGGCATTTATAGCTGTTGAGTTATAATTATATACAGTAACATACATAGTTTTGCTGTTTCTGAAGCATTCTCAATCCATATAATAATAAAAAATAACATGATACTTCATATCCTAAGAAATTAGTAAATATTAATAAAAAACTTGAAGGAGCTACAGACGATCAGTATTTAAAGCAAACCCCTTTCAACTTCAAAATGTTTTATTACAGCTGTTTAGCTTCCAACATTTTTACTTCTGGAAAAAAAGGAAAAAAATAAAAAAGATTGTGTAGGAGTTTTTTCAAATCAATGTCTGAGCTACCTCCCCCGTATTTTGAGAATGCAGAAAAAATAATGAATTGGCAGATCGTGCATTTTTAAAACACTTCAAAAATGTAATACATCAAATACTTTTCATAATGACAGGTGAAGTACATTGCATACTATGCTTTTGTGTTGCATCAATATAAAATCAGTTATTTAAAAACAACAGGCTGACTAAATGATAACATTAAAAATGGTGAGGCTGGGTAAAGGTTTCTAGTTAGAAACCTGTGACTAACATGCAGAGCTGTAAATGTATTTTAAAAAATAATTATGTGAGCTTTAAAAAAAACAAACCATGTACTGGAATCGCGCCTACTTTTTGGATTATGAAGCTCGTTTTTTAGTATTTAACCTGTTTATTTTGGTGTGAATGCTCGATTGTTTGGAGTACTTTCATTTTTACTGAGCAAACACATATATGTCGCTTCAAGCTTTCGTTTCTTCATTTTGTATTTTAAATGACGGATGAATGTTCATTTAGCATGAGGCGCAAAGAGATAAAGCACCTGCCGTTGACTAGTACTGTTTGAGGAAAACCACCTAGATAGCCGCTGTACTTCCAGAAGTTGAGCCTGGAAACGAGTAAGACTGGCAGCTGCGGGCAGGTCTGGTCCTAGCTGATGGATCACACCTTCCAGAGTTTGGAGGAAGGACGGTAGTGGATAAGGGCAAGTGGTCTTGGCTGCAACACCTTCATTTGCTTCATGTATCGTTTGTAGTGTTGCAAACATTGTTACTGAAATCCGGGTGAAAATATGTTCTTCTTCTGCTTTAGACGCATTGCCTCCAAGAAACTACATTTCTGAAAGTCTCTGTGTTTTAAGAGGTACCCGAGACAGTTCAATGAGTAAAACACGACCATGTCTTTGTCATGTGAACTTTGGGGTGCATGCATTAGTGGTCTTTGCATGAGCGGCAGTCAAGTCCGGTTTGCATGAATTACATTATACTTCAAGACGCGAGAATATTTTGCTGACTTACTGGTATTTTACAGAATTATATATGGTGAACTTGGTTTTAACCTCTTCCTTGAAGTAAGTGCCCTGCTATGTAATGTGCCTGCTCAGAGCAACTCTGTAAAGAGCATTCTTCAAGATAGATTTCCATGTTCAAAGCAAAATCTTTCCTGAAAAAGGAAAATCCCACTCTTTAACATTGTTTACAGTTATCTGAAAGTAAGGGGAAATGAAACACTTTAGATTTTATTGCTCTCAGTGTTTTTGTGATGGTCTTGCTGGTATGACCTGAACATTTGCAATAAAAGGCCCTGTCTGGAATTCTTTATTTAGGCAAAAGAGCCATTACCTCAGTGGTGTTTTGTTCAGGGCAGTGATAAAGCACGGGGCCTAATATTAAAAGATGTGAGAAATGAAGACAGGGGAAGTATTCCCGGTCAAAAGTGTTAGATAAGTGCTGAGCTCTGGGCTGGATGGCTGGATAGGGAGCAGGCTCAAGACCGTCAGTATATGTGGAATAAATACAGTCTCTCCAATATCTTTTCATTTTTTAATTCCATGATATACACAGTTGGTCTATGGATCCTTTAATAGCCTATGGACTCTAACGCCGCTGAGATACAGAGTTGTACCTGGGATTGGTTATGCAAATAAGCGACTACCTAAATTTTGACCTATGAAAATGCATACATTAAGAAGTTGTGGATCAAAGTTCCAGTAAAAACTTTGCAAAGAAAAAGGGCAAAAGGAGCAGAGCCTGTGTCAGCATATGAGTTTTTGTACGGTTTAAAATGAACCCACCGACAGAAGATTAACTGTCATAGAGCTGGAAAAAGAGCAGATGGATTAGCTCATCTCTCCCACAGGATGGCATATTGTAAGTGGAGGATAAAATGAATATTTAAATTGATTCAAACCATGTATTATTTTGCTTTTCATATATTTAGTACTAATTTTAAAGGCCCTGCATGGATCAGTGAGCTGAAACCGTGTCAATCACCTCCTCTGCCTCCCCTTTGGAGGACATGAGTGGATTCCACTGCCGCGTTGCGAGATGTTGACATGTTGCAGAGGCGAGCGCCGTCGAACGTCATGGCTTTCACTGACTCAGGAAGGGAACATGTCAGATGTGGTTTAGATTTCTGAGGTGCTGAGAAAACTCAAAGACACTCAATTACTTTCCAAACACCAGGATGTTTTTAACTGAGTCTTGTAATTTAACTTCTTTTGTCTGAGGTTGTTTATAATGGCTGTATTTTGATAAGGACTTGCTGCTTTTAACAATATTCTAGTTCAGTACCAATCTCTCAATGGCAGAATCTGTTCAAAAAGGCAATCCACCTGGAAAAATCAATATTACTTTATCTAACGAAGCTGAAATATTTATTTTTTTGTGTGTGCTGAATGACAGCTCATAGAGCTTATACTAAGCTCATACAGCTTAAAGTGTTGGTAATGGTAGTCATACTCAAGAAGCTGAGATCTGAGGCATGGAGTTACTCTAAAGGCTTCTAACGCTAAAGAGCGGGGGCTGTTTACCTCCATATAGTCTACTTTACCAGTGTTTAGAAGGATGTAAATATTTAGAAGGACTGGGGGAAGAGAATGTGCTAGCAAAGTGAAAGCAGAGGACAAAAGTTCTCCGTTTGGATGACTGAATATTACATGGATTTAAGAACTGAGTTTCTGTCTGCTTTTCAGCTACAAAAGTTCATGTGTAGCGTGTGTCTTTGCACGGAGTCACCATGGGCTGCTGACCACTGTAGCGCACTTGGTGTGACGGGAATTACGTGTTATTCGTCAAGAAAATGCAAGAGTTTGTGGGAATGCTCTGAAACGAAAGACACTAATACTTAATAATGATTTTAAAAAAAATGTTGCCATGTGGATGTGTTCCTCCTGTTCCCGCATGTGCAGAGCCTTAGGACTTCTGTGGCAACACCTGGGTCCTCCTGCAGTGCCTGAACCATTAGGTAGCGACAGGGAGGCTCATCAGTGAAGGCACAAACCCTCTCGCAGCGCTGGGATCTAGCAAATGGATTTAGGCCTTACAAACAGTAAGGGTGACTCCTGTATTCAGGGTCACTGCCAGACCTACCTCATTTTTTTACCTTAGCTTTCTCTGAAGAAGATTGTGTAGTGGATAGAGTTTAGGAAGGAGCTTTTTCTGGAGTGTAGGCTGGACTATAGTGCTGCAAAGGCCTGTGAGCATCTACTTGGTGGCAGAGAGGAGGTGTGCTTGCACATGTGTATGTCCCTCATTTCGGGCTCTCAATTTTGTCCATCTTGTTGGGTTTTTTCAATGGTTTGAGTTAAAGGTGCTTTCTTATGCTCCTTCCCTTCATATTGCTTTTGGTGGGCCCCTTAACAAATGTGACTATTAGAAATTATACGGAAAAGGCTGAGTTGTGTCATGGAAATAAAAGCTGGATATTTAAGAATACGAAAGCTACTTGGATTCTGGAACTTTAGTTCTTTGTGAAGCTTGCGTAGATGACTGATGAGCTGCAGAATACTCATCAACTTGAATAGTCATTGCTAAGTGCCGTATGTGGAATAGATCAGGTGCTTTACAATTTGTCAGCATTAAAACTTTTTTTTTTTTCCTCCTAAGAAAAGCAAACTGAAATTTTGCAGTATCGGAGGGCACATATAGTACTCCATTAGCTTTGAAGCGATGCTATTAAATGGAGTTATGACTTTTACTGTAATGCCTAGCAAGAAACGCTGTAGAAACATATGAAATAGTGCCATAGCTGGAGCACAATTATGATGAACTCCCAAACTTTTTAATTTATAGATACTTACTCCATTTGTAAGAAAGTAATAAGAGCATAAGACAAGTTGGAGGTCTTTTTGGAGAGGGGAGTTTGTACAAAGACTGATAGCGAAGAGTCAAACCGCGCTATTCCAAACTTTAGTTTTAAGGACTCTAGCTTTAAAGCTGTAGCGAAGGCAACGCTGCAAAGATCTCTCTCTTTAGCTTGTTTATTTTTCCTGTGGATCTCTCACTTCTTGCTTGTCCTTCTGACATTAGGAGCTTTCGCAGTGTCGGTGGCTACCGCATCAGTCACAGTGATGCGTTTTAGTGCACCTTGGTTTGTGATTAGAAAACCTCTCCTGCCATTGTTTATCAGGAGAAAATGAAACTGCAATTGAAATGGGGATGTGACAAAGCCTAACAGCCCTGGTGTTGCCATAGCAAATGCAATGTTACATAAGCAGCCACTCTGCAAATAATTCATGCAGCCAAATTTTAGGCATAACATGAGAATTAATTTCTAAATTAATGATCTTTTTGGGAGGGAGTTTTCCTATATGAGGTGATCTCACTCACTACCAAAATTAATGTGCTAGTTGTGAAGCTCTTTTAACACTGCCCATTTACACCTTTATTTTGTTTGAACATATTGTTCTGTTTCTGAAACATCTGTTAGTTTAAATATGGCCTCACAATATGTTTTCTCAAGTGGTTTTTTGCAACAGTTCAGCGAAGCTCTCTATTCTGATCTTGTTCAGATTTATTTGCACACTGCAGTATTAAACCAGGCAATTTACAAATGCCTTTTCTGGTTAATGGGTGTCAAGAATTTTGCAGCGCAGCGATATAAACCAGATCACTTTTCAGATGAGAGTTTTGAAATATATATACAGATGTATTTTTAGAATCTTTGCAAGTAGTTGTCTTTTAGCACGCGGGCAATAATAAACCAGGTAGTTTTATCTTCTAAAACCCAAATTGGCAAATGGTCTAGCCTTTCTGTCTGATCCTCAAAAGTGTAGATAACCGTTTAATCTCAATAAAGTTATTGTAGCATTTGATTGTACATTATTTCTCAGGGTCAAGTAGTAATACTTGTTACCAATTTCCAGAGGAATAGGGAAAAGCTGTTTCCTGAGAAAATTCTTCATGTAGAGGCTTGCATTCAAAGGTATGCAACCAGGAGAAAGAGAAAGGTTGTTCCTCAGGCTTCCTTACTATGTAGATGCTGGGTGTTGGTGGGTTTTTTTCCGAAAAGTTACCATTTCCTCATTAAATCATAGGATAACTATATGAATGATCACCTGTAGCAAGCATTTACCTTTAGCTGGATAACTTAGCTGTAGATTTCTAGATCCAAATAAAACAAAACTGTGTTACTGTCACACTTACTGCTTAAATGATTTACCTAATGAAACTGTTAAATCTTCAGTTTAGAAGCTCAGTAGTTATCAAGACAAATGCTGTAAGATAAGGGTTCCCAAATACCTTACTAAAAAAAAATCCAAATCTGGAAATGCTATGTCATGAAACTGTGAAATGCCCATTTTCTTCATTCATCTCTTCCAGCTTTTGAAGTGCATCCACTTTTTCTAAAAAGGTGAAGTAGGGAGGTAGATACCAGTTGTATTTTTCAAGAAGAAAAATTTGGGGGAGGGCAATATTAGTCCCATGTTATAGTCAAAATGCAGAGGAAAGCAACCCACTTACAGCACTGTCCAGGGAGTTTAATTTCCTCGTGTGGGACAGTTGGACCTAGCAGAACATTTGCTCTTAAATTTAAAATAGCTGACTGTCCAAGAGCAAGCATCTCCTGCTCCTCATAATGCTCCTTTCTTGCAATAGAGGGACGAAGGGCTGGCAGACACAGGTCTGTTGGTCTGGTGCACCCAAGATGCCCTACGAGCACCCGCTCACACACACCTTTCGCCCTCACCGTGTTTGGGGGTTAGCAGATGTCTGGTAGATGAGACAAATTTTTCCTTGAGGTTTCCCGTGCAGGCATTTGTCTTATGCAAAGGGAATTCAGTATATCAAGTCATTTTAAAGCACTGGAGGCTTGAAAATCTCGCCCTTTTTGTTCTGCTTATCTGCCAAATACTATTATCTTTGAGAAAATGGCTGTGAGTGTGATCTTGTAGGGTGCTCGGAATTTCCTGTTGATGCTTTAAGTAGAAATTTAGGGCACTTGGTACCTCAGATGAAGTGCCTAGAACAGTAATTTCAAAGTGTTTGGCCTTACATGATTAACATCTGCTACAGTACCATATGGTGGGAATTTCCAAGTAAACTGTTAATTAATATATGAGTGTACCAGAGTAAGCCGTAATTAAACTATATTCAGCTGAAGTGTATTATTTTAATATAGTGGGATGCAAAGCACTGTACTTCTGTATTATATACCTCTTCTGTTGTGTGAAGAAGAGGGCAAAAAGTTGATGAGAGTTAATCAAGCCTTTAAATTAAAGGTTCAAGTAGCTTTTTTAAATCAATGATTTAAGACTGACATCAGCATCAAACTTCCATTGATTTAAGTGGAATAGGGTCTTTGTTTGGTAATGATGAATTTTTGATTGTGAGTGCTGTGGAGACTCCTCTGCTAGGATTTTATTGGTGTCCACTGTGGGTGGTCAGTGGATGTCCAGCTGAGCTGCACAAGCAAATAAGCCATTTTCACATAACTTCAGATATTGCTGATGAGGCTATGCCTGCACTGCTTGGTCTAGAGCCACCAGTGGACCAAAATCTTCCTGTGTGAGCTGGCCAAAATGGTCTGGAGGAGCGTTGGGGTGGGAGTTGAGGGTGTGCATGAGAGGGGGTAATTCTGGGACCTCCTTCTTGGCCCTCTTGTTTTTTGGAAGGGTTATGAACACACTTGTGGATACTGCTGAGCAGCTGGCTAGGTTACCTCTAAAGGGCTCTTGCCTCCCACAGAGGATGATCGTTGGACCTGTAGAAGTTTATAATATTACTGTTTTTGTTAAAGTGTAGAATTTATTTTTAGTTTGGCCACATCCACCAGTTGCCAATAGCTACAGCTATAAATGACCCATTTTAAAATAGATTCTTCTTCCCTGGCCTCCCTTCCTTTTCTCTTTCCCTTCTCTCCTGATAATCTTCATGTCAGTAAGAAGGTGAAGAAAACCTTCCTCTGCATAATGAGGCCAGGTAAATATAGGTGGGACCCGCCAGTGTTGTCTGAGTAATTCACTAGATGGCATTCTTCCCTCTGAGTCAACACCATAACTGTTCAGGGCGATGACAAGAGACCTTATTAGTGAGACGTGAACCTGAAATCTTGGCCAGGTGTGGTTGCTAAAGGCTTGCTGGCATTCTTCATAATAGTGGGAAAGTTAACTCTAGTGCCCCGATTAAATTCCATGTTAATAATTAAAATCTTTGTAACCGGACTCCCCTCATTGATATCCATGGCTGAGAGAGATGTGCCTTCCTTCCTTTCCTTAATTGCTTTGTAGTTTTGTTGGTTGCTTTCCCACAGTTGATATTTTGATTTGCAAGGTGCAGTGCTGTTCTTGATTTGTTTCAGATATTAAAAAAATAGTGGTTGAGGGACCTGTTGAATGCAAGGGAAAAGTTGCTCTCTGAAAAAATAACCTATGTTGTGTACCTTCAACTGTTGTGAGTCCTCACAACAAATACAAATCTGTTAGTGTGTTTTTATTTTTGTAGTCTGCTTCTACTTGTTTCTAAAACTTTCTGTAAGGCACGATGATGAAGTGGTCATTACTGCTTTTCAGAGAGGTGTTTATTGCCCTTTTCAAATATTGTGGTCTTCAAATGTTTTCAAATAAAACTAACTATATGTTAATTTAACCTAGAATGTGGAGGCTTATTGTTTCTTAAATTTCTCTTTATGTTTTTTTAGTATAGTTTTGAGTGTTGTGCCCCACAAGCCCTCTTGAAAATACCTGTGGTCAGTAATTTCACTGTTAGGTACTGGACTTAAAAGTCAGATATAGTTTTCATTACTTTAGCTGTTATTTCATTGTATGTTTTAAACCATATGGATCTTAGCTGTTTAATGCAGTCTGTGGTCAAAAGCCTATTTCTGGAGCCCTGATAATTGAGTCCAAGAGCACAGTGTAATGTGAATAATTTGTCATGCTCTGCGTGTAGATTTGAGAGAGAGAGTTTCAGTCGGGAAGCGTAATCATTGCACGTAAGAAATTTCCATATAAGTGTCAATCTGAATATTTGAAGGAAGGAGGAGAGATTATAATTAGAAAAATAAGAAAGTTAGGTATACGACAGGATTCTCTGAAAGCAAATAAACTCATTTTTTTAAAGGACTGGATATTTCATAGCCCTCAAAGGATTGTTTTAAATGTCTGCTTTAGCAAATTACATTACTGGCATAGCATTTGAATGCCTGCGTGAGTTATTATGCAGCTACCCTTAGCAACTGTAGAAAGTAAAATGGTGCATATGCAGTCATGAAACTTCTGTATTCTTAAGATTAGCATATGTCCTTGTATGGGTTATTTTGGGGTTTTTCCTTTTAAATAAAGGATTTGGTGTTCCTGGTAACTACCTTGGCTTGAATAAGACAGCAGAAGAGTTGTGGCAGAGCTAATGAAGCAGTGCTAGTCATCTCCCTGATGGAAATGTCAGTATTTGAAAAAGGTCTTACCAGCTTACCAAACCAAGGCCTTGGGAAAAACAAAATACTTGGTGCAAGACAAAAAAATCACTTTTCTATAAAAATATAACCCATGTACTGTCGTATTCACTATATATATAAAAGATGAAATTTGTTGCAGAAAGCTAAAGGTAATTTCAGTTACTAAAAGTTTACAAAGTTAGTTTACAAGGAGCTCACTAATTCCTTGTGTGTTTTGTCTTCATCAATAAAACCCTTTTCTGTTACTTATTTGGACATTATCCATTTTCTCTATTTCATCCTAACCGTTGTCCTTCTGCTCACTATAAGCCGCACTGAACTATTCAATTATGAACTGGAGGTAACTAACGCTAATGAGATATGAATGAATAAACCTGAACAGACTGGACAATTAGTGACTGCCTCTGGTGGTGTTATTAGATCATTGGGTTTTATCCACCTTCCTGAGATGATGCTTTCTGAAGCAGGGTGCGATGGCGTGCTGTAGGTGCCTGCCAGGGCATCCAAAAGCCAGGAATTGCAGAACAGGGGCTTGAGTTTGCAGGATACCGTGTCCTGAATGTCTTTTTACCTCTGCAAATCTGCACAAACTCCCATTTAGGAAAATGAGTGCTGTCTGTGTAATAGAATAACTGAAAAGATAACTTTGATACATCATGCATTCCTTCAAAAAACCAAAGATTAATCAAAAATTTGTTTTCTCGTTGAAAAGAAGGTAAAGCAGAATAAAAACTTTGCTGCCCAGTTCCGTAGTAAAAAAAAATAATTAAAAGACCCTTACTTTAGAAAACATTTGTTTTTCAGTTGATAATATTTTGCAGGCTGCGATGAGAATGATGACATTTTAGATCCAAAGGAAAAACGAACATGCCCATAACTCTTCAGTTACATATATATATGAAATTACTTCAACTAATAGACAGAATTAAGTAACATCTACAAATTGTAATGTTGTCTTGTTATTTCATTAGGTTTCTGTACTTTTTATATGTTCACTAATGTGGTCTTCCTCTTACAAGGTAATTGACCTGTATTTATCCTAAGAATTAAAACTAAATCTTAAGCCTTTACCCTCTCATATAGTGCTTTCAAGCACTGGAACGAGTTTCCTGCAGAATACTGTATTGATAAATCTTATTAAATCAAAGTTCACCTCAAGAAAGAATTAAAATGAGACCTCTGAAGGAAAAGATTGATGTGTGTCGGGATTCAGTTTCAATCGATGATAAAACTGTTTCTAAATTTACAGATCTATCTAATTAACTTTTCTTTTGATAGAATCTTTTAAAGTATTAAGGCAACTCACAAAGTTGTAGCTCAAAGTTTTTGAGTTCAAAGCATCTCAGTAATGTCAAATGTTATGGCTGTACTTCCTAGAAAGAAAATGGCTTCCAGATTACAGTAATTTAAAAATGAGCAAATAGATGGAAATAGCTTTTCAGTGGCATGATTAGGTATTTAAATCTCAAGAGGTCATTTGTTTTTGTTTACTGCTCACTATTTTTGGATTTTTCTGTCACTGTGGAACAGCACTAAATGGTAAACTGTAAATGGTTTAATGGTAAAAATCAGCCATCAGTGTTGAGAAAAATAAATTCGTGTAGCTCCTCTAGAAGAGTGCACCCTTCTTGTGTGTAATCAAAGCAACATAAGAACAATTGACTTGAATGAACTTTTGATGAGTTTTTAAATGTGCTCCCTGTAAAGTTATTATCATATGACAGATGGGAAGTAAACTAGCTGGGAGTTCAGAGAGGTCGGATAAGGCCAGCTATAAAGAGTTGTCTGCCTGGGTTTTTTTGTGTGGCGGGTTTTTGTTTTTTTTTCCCTCCCTTCCCTTAATGACTTTTTGCTGTGGCATATGTGATTTTATTTAAGTTTGTTCTATGTACTCTAATCCAATTGCTTTGTTTAGTCAAATGAATGTTTTTTATTTTGTTTTGAATTTTATCTTTTGTTTTTAACATTAAATGTGCATATTTAATTAGGATATGTTATTAAAGATTAGAGTCTCACGATGGGATGTGTGCCAGCTCTTGAAATGAAGTCATGCTTGTCAGGAGATAGTAAATAATAAGCTTAGTAAGGTTTAAAAGATGTGTCTTGCAAAACTTTAGCCCCTGTAATGAGTGGCAAGTGGCAACAGCACATAAATATCAATTGTTTTTCTCCAGTGGATCCGTTTGAATATGAGTTTTCTTAATTTGAATTAAATTTTCTTTTGCCGGTTTAATGAAACAAGGAAGAAGGGATGTTTGTCTTTTGAGAAACCACAGTTTCCCATCCCAGAACAATGACTTGTTTTGGACTGGAGGGGAACAATCCGACATTCATACAGTATCTTGTAATCTCTGTTCCCAAAACCACGTTAAAAATAAGAAACTGCTGTCCAGCGAATCCCCATTTAGCTGCAAGAAGGAGTCTTGGATTCCCAGCTTTGCTTTCAGCACTATCCATATTTTGTTCTTCATTTTATCCAGAATCTTTTCGTACTCCTGGGAACAAGGACTTGGAGCGTAAGGTTCCATGTGCTCTCAAATACCATGAGCATCCTGGCTGGTGTGCGTGTGCATGCGCGCGTGTGTGCGTGCGTGTGTGGCTGGTGTGCCCAGGGTGGCATTGGCAAGAACAGGATTTGGAGAGAAGGATGGGTCTGTCTCCATCCTAATTTGATGAGACAAAACAGTCTGCATTCACGCCCTGAAAGATGAAGAGTGGCTTTTCATGACTGTGGTCTTAAATTCAGGCATCTAATTTCTGTCTTTAAGTGCATGAATCTCTACGTGGGCCTGGGCAGAGTAACTCCTCTGCGAATAATCTGTGCAGTGGGTTTTTCATTGATGTTTCCAATGTGTCTGCTGGCCCCTGTGGGAGAAGGAGGAGCTGGCGTAGCCCTTCTTTGGGGCACGCTTCTGGCCCGAAGCAAAGGGGTAAGTGGGAACAGTATGTTGGGATACAAACATATGATGTGGAAAGCAGAGTCATTTAAGAAGAGAGGTTTACATTAAATTATTTTTTAATTTTTTAAGTTATGTTTGCAACATTTTGAAATTGCGTGTAGAAAATAAGCGCTTGACTCAGGAGCCGTGTGGTATGAGATGTAACACTGGCAAAGAGAAACTGCCTTTGCTAATGAGCAAATCTTTCACTAAGATTAATAAAAGAAAAAAAAAAAAAACCAAAAAAAAAAAAAAAAAAAAAAAAAAAAAAAAAAAAAAACAAAAAAAAACCCCGAACAAGTAATGAAGAAAATTCCCCATATTTAGTAATACTGGGTTGCTTACCAAGTAGCCAAAACCTATAGTATCTGGTGCTGAAACTAAGTAGCCATTACGCAAAGTAACAGCTTGTTGCTGTGGGTAGCACACTGCTAGAGGCACCATTTTTGGCTAACACACAAAACTTTTGTACTCAATACCGGAAGGTCTTAAAAATCCTACATTTCATTTTGCTAGAAACTCTTGTCCCAGGTGACTGAACAAAATTAGAGAAAATGGTTCTTTATACCGCTGAATTTTTTCCCATGTGCTGCTGGACCATCTCTATTGTTTGCATTCCTGGGGAGTCACCAGTATTTCAGCAGCAGGTGAAGGGGCAGCTTGTCACCCGCTCCATCCCAAGTCCTCCAGCTCCTCCTCATTACAGGGGAGGGAGAAGGTTAAATGCCTCGTGTCATCTTTACTTTAAGTGCACTGAAGCATTTCTAACTGACTGGCTGCTTTTTTTAATGAAAGAAATTTGTCTTGTACCAGCTTTGTATGCCCAGCTAATTAAAACCACTCTATTATATTACTCTCTATGTATCCTGTTTGGTAGGCAGAAATTGTCTGCTCTTTGACAGATTCATTTCTTGTTGATGTTGGTTTTGTAGGACGCTGCTGTCTTGGACTTGTATAACTTAGAAATAATAAGGCATTAAGGCTTTTTATATATTGGAAAATAGAAAGATTTGTTAATCATTAACACAGAAAATATTCGCAGTCTTGTTTAGCATCATAAGATACAGTTTGTTCTGCGGGTGTAAATGCCTCAGCTTTATGGCAAGACTAAGTTGAGCGACATTTAGTTTGATACATGAAGTTTGGGAATGTGTTTTGCATAAAGAAATCATTACAACATGGTATGCCTTTGCTAGCAACCTTTTTAAAAGCTGTCAGGCAGGGAAAATGTTTGGGGCTTTTTTGGTTGGTTTTTTTTTTAGTGAAGAGGCAGCATTGTCTATACTTTCTTAGGCACTCAGTGTTGGTTGATGCCCTTCAGATTATTTGAAGCTTTGTATGTTTTTCCAGTGGTCTCCTCATTGCAGTGCTTTGATTTCTTCCATACGGATCTGAGTGTGCACAGGTGGGACTTGAAGACTGCCATGCTGCCTGTCACTCCTGATTTGAGACCTGGGGGTCTGAGGAACTTCACCCAGCTGGGAAGCTGGATCGGCTGTTGAGATGGAGTCACCTTCTAAACAAATCATGCGTACCCTGTTTTTCCTCCTATCTTTTTCTCGTGCCAAAAGCTGTGGGATGGACTGAGGATTAACAATCCCATTAACTTTTGTCCCAGCTGTCAAGCAGTCCTGTGACAAATTCTTCAGTGGTCATGTTGATGCAGATTCTGTAGCACACTGAAAAGTGAAAAAATCATTATTACTGGCTAAAAAGTTCACAAATGAGGTTTCTGTTCAGTATATTGTTGCTGAGCTTGTTGACCCAACAAGTTGGGTTCTTTTTGCAAATACAAGAGTCTTAAAAATGAAGGCCAACCACTCCCAGCTCCCCAAAAGGAAGGGATGGAACAGGGCTTGAGAAGGCACCTCTCTTCATCCCTAAGTAGAGAATCATTCACCAAGGACGTTACAGCCTGAATGGCATGACAGAAAAGGTGAGGTGCATTATTGCATAGGTTATTTGGAAGGAGAGATCCGGTAAGCAAAAGATAATTGCCCACGTTTCTGGCTGAGCAGTAGAAGCCGTGACAATTTGCCATCTGGTTCGCCATTATTCTGACTGAATGTAGGAGGAGAGAGAGTGTTTGTAATTCATAACGCGGTATTTTGGGAGAGGCATGGTGCCGGAAACCAGCCGGATGGGTGCCTGTTGTCCTAGGCTCTGTAAAATACAGGCCCTGTATAACCTAGTTTGTCATGCATGAAAAGACAGAGGCAATGTATGAATAGAAGGATAAAGAAGAGTACTCCAAGCTTTTTGTTTTATGTAGATTATCTGATTAAATTATTTCGAGTAATAGGAAACCCTTTGGTGTAAAATTCCTGCTGGCTATACACTATAAGTCTGCTTTGCTCTTGCTTGGTGCTTCTCACTGTTACAATGATAAGTGAGACACTACAAAACAAATTCGTGCTGATGAAAAATAAACAAATACATTATCAAAATCTATTTCAGCAGCTCCTTGAAGCTGTATGAGAATATCAGTGCTTTGAGAAAGTACTAATACATGGTGTTGCTGTGGATATCGGCTGGATCTGCATCCCATTTCTTACGAGGGTGGAAGGAGCTTCAGTATATATTGTTCAGAAAGTTACCAATTATGAGTCAGGTCGTAATAAGACTTTAAAGATTTTTAAAAGTGCTCTGCAGATAAGATTAATAGGTCATTTGGTGGGTCTGTATAGTATGTTTGTGTGTTAAAATAAGCTCAAAGTATCGGTTAGGATCCTAAAGAGTGCTCATTATTAATAATGTCACAGTGAATGTTTACAATTTTGTGAGCTCCAGCTTTTATTTGTACGAGTATTTGTGATGGCTTTTAAAGGAATGTTTTCAAAGGTATTTCTGGACTTTCCGAAGGAAAATCTGAAATTATATCATCTTACAGTTTGAGACTAAGCCTTTTCTGGTTTTGAGTTTGCATAAAATAATTGATGATATCAAAATATCAAGGCTGGTGGGAAAAGAAGCCAACCCATTCTAACATAAAAATTACAGAAAAACGAAGTAACTAATGCAATGTGTCTTGAATGAACTATGCACCATTTTTCTTTTTTCATTTCATAATTCTAAATGCTTATGGAATTTACCATATACCAAGGCAGGTGACAGGGAAGAGCAGGTGGAGACACTTCATGCTTTTGGTAGTGGGACTAAAAGAAGGTCTTCCCTGGCTCTTGCTTTGTCCCATAGTTGCATGGTTACTGGTTTGGGTGCTGAACTCCTGATGTACCAGCAGAGTCAGCATGTGTGCAGCGGGGTCACTGCTGGTGGCTCTGCGGCCGTGCTGGGGCAGCACTGGTGTGGACGGGGGGAGGCAGGTCTTGCCGTAGCCCCGTGCCTCCCTGCGGCACTTGGGTCACAACAACCCCAGACAACGCTACAGGCTTTCCAGAGTGGCTGGAAAGCTGCCTGGTGGAAAAGGACCTGGGGTGGTGGTCAACAGCTGGCTGAATATGAGCCAGCAGTGTGCCCAGGTGGCCAAGAAGGCCAACAGCATCCTGGCTTGTACCACACATAGTGTGGCCAGCAGGACTAGGGAAGTGATCACCCACCTGTACTTGGGACTGGTGAGGCCACAACTCAAGTGTACTGTGTTCAGTTTTGGGTCCCTCACTACAAGAAAGACATTGAGGTGCTGGAGTGTGTCCAGAGAAGGGCAACGAAGCTGGTGAAGGATCCAGAGCAGAAGTCTTATGAGGAGCAGCTGAGGGAACTGGGCTTGTTTAGTCTGGAGCAAGGAGGGGCTGAGGGGAGACCTTATTGCTCCCTACAACTACCTGAAAGGAGGTTGTAGCCTGGTGGGTGTTGGTCTCTTCTCCCAAGTAACAAGCAATAGGACAAGAGGAAATGGCCTCAAGTTGTGCCAGGGGAGGTTTAGATTGGATATCAGGAAAAATTTCTTCAGGGAAAGGGTTGTCAATCATTGGACCAGGCTGCCCGGGGAAGCAGTTGAGTCATCATCCCTGGAGGTATTTAAAAGCTGTGTAGACGTGGAGCTTAGGGACGTGGTTTAGCCGTTGGACTGGCAGTGCTAGGTTAACAGTTGGACTTGATGATCTTAAAGGTCTTTTCCAATCAAACAATTCTATGATTCTGTGATTCACGAGTCATTAATGTGCTCGCTGGGGGGGTGAAACTACCTGGCACATGAGACAGGCCTGCGTCCAAAAAATAGTGGACAGTAAACTCTCATGGTTAACAAAGAAACTTCTTTCGGGTTGGTTAACCTGTAGAAGGCAAGGGGAGTTTAATATTGTGGTTTTAATTCAAGTTTCTGAAATTGGTGGCTGCCCTAGTACAAAACTGTGGACAGTGTGGAGCAGAGGGAAATCAGAAAGCCTCCTCGGGAGGTGGATGTGAGCTGAGAGACCTGGGAAGTCCTCTAAGACAGTCCTACAAAGAGTAACTTCAGCTACCAGGTCTGCAATGCTCTGATTGTAACTGAAGTAAATCAAAAAAGTCAAGTTTATTCATCCCTCTACAGTGTAGCAAGAAGCTATGTAACAATTGACATTTTTGTCATGTTTTGAACACTCATTAGCACTTCAGATTAGCTATTAAAGGACATGAGACGTTTAATCACTGCATCTTTTCTCGTTAGCAGTAGTCACTAGTACAATGATTTATTTTTTTTTAAAATTGTAGTTAAGTGAAAAAATTGTACTTTAACAATTTTACTTGGGATGCAGCAATTTCAAGTGTTGAGATTACTGGCCTAAGCAAACTACATTTTCTTCTCCCTGAAATAATGTTTTTGAACTCCTGAATCCTTAAAATAGTAATAAAATAATTCTAAATGTCATGCAGAAGCCTAGAAGATCCTCTTTTACTGCCTCTAAATGTTTGGG
This sequence comes from Aramus guarauna, assembly GCA_013400195.1. Lineage (NCBI taxonomy): Eukaryota > Metazoa > Chordata > Aves > Gruiformes > Aramidae > Aramus > Aramus guarauna. Next base: position 90,868 of record VXBL01009468.1, read on the forward strand.
CATTTTTAGTGTTTGCTGCAAAGGCGAATACTTTTACTCATGACTGAAACTAATGATTTCTCATCTTTTAAAGGTCTACTATTTAATGAAATATTATAAGCGTGATAAAGCATTGATTCTGTAACAGTGACACATTCATTGAATTGCTTTTTTTCTTCTCTAGTACTAGTTGGCTATTTAAAAACCTGTTTGGAATAGACTTCTGGCTAACTTTAAAAAGGACCTCTGTCAATTATAAATTAAAGGGAAATTTACAAGCCTCAGAAATCCTCAAAATACTGAAGCTCAGTCTTGTATTAAGTTTTCAGTCTGATATTCAAAAGGTTCCAAATAACAGTAAAATGAACCAGCTAATTCCTTCAGGGGTCTATAATTGTAGGACCTTTTTCTTAAATAGAGATCTATTCCTCTGTGCAAAATTGGCATTTAATCAAAATGATTTTCATGTAAACTATTTGTATTCCAAAAATACAGAACTTGTGAAAGATTAAAAGCAAATACTCATTTTTAATGGTACATTCTAGGGAACTCTGAAGGGAATGCCATGGAAAATATCAGTCAAACTTTGCTAATCAACCCCTGTCCTTCCCTTTGCTATTCTAAATGGCCAAGACCTGCCCCAAGCTGTGGTGGAAATCTTCCCAATGAATTTGTGCTGCGAGGATTTCTTCCAGCTTTGCTTCCAGCAGGTGGTTGGCCGTCCGACTGCCTGCGCGGGGAAGGTCTGAGCAGAGGTCAGATGGATTTTGGGTTGAGATAGGGGATGGTCACACCAAAGTCTTCCATGGTTGGAATGGACGTGGAGAGGGACCCAAAGTACCCAGCCTGCAAGGCATGGGTGGTGGTGGAAGTGGTGGGTTTGTAGGTGGGAATTAGGGATGACAGAGAGGTGACTGTGGCTGTTGTTTCCACTTGCACTGATGAGTTGGGACTGGGCTGAGACACACTTCTTGCCTCAGCCGCCCATGGAGAAAGACAGTGGACCGCAGGGGATGACTGCTGCAGTCAAAGGTCTTGGGAAGAACTCAGGTGCAAGAAAATAGACTTTTGTTTCCTATAAGTGCTGAATGGTAAAATTTTATTTCAGAAGTAACTGTGAAAACCTGTCCAAGAGAAACAATACCGTGTTATGTTTTTCCTGCATGCCAATGGGCTAAATTTTCCAATCGGCATTTAGAGGATGCTGAGTGATGAGGATTAGGTTTGCAGAAGAAAATTTTCTCCTTTTCTCTGGAGCTTAGCTTCTTTCATACCGTGAAGGAAAAAACAACCTCTCTGCAGGCCTAGCTGAAGTGTAACCTTGGCGGTAAGCAGTGGGGAAGGTGAAGTTGAACAGTAAGTTGCAAACAAAGGTCAGTTATTACTAAAATTAAATATATTTTTGTGGGCTTGACAATACAGAAAATATTTCTTCAAAAAAGGGAAGAAGGACTGTATATACTTCACAGCTTGTAGAATCCTAAAAATATGTTTATCCTTGGCAAAGTGTCTTAAGGTCTCAGAAACCACAAGATGTTACAAGCACCTCACAAGGAGGCACCTGGGACCCTTCCTCTTGAGAGTGCAGTGCAGGGTTTGAGCTGGAGAGCTGCTTCTTGTGGGCAGTATGTTAGGTTTTGAGGTTCTACACAGCGATTAACTCCTTGAAATGTAACTACCAGCTATTGCATGTTCAAAACACTTGCTGATTGTTTGTTTTGTTTTGTTTTTCTAATGCATAACATGGAAAAGTCTTGAAGACCAAATTCAGAAAAAAATGGGAATTGGGTTATTTTACCTGTATTAAAGCATTTTGTTAAAAAGCATTAAAGCATTCATTAAACGAAAGCATTAAAGCATTCATTAAATGAAGGAAGAAGTCAGTAGGCCTTATGGTTGTGTAAAACCGTATTAGAATTAATTTTGGAACATATTCTATATATTAACACTGCCTAATAATGTGTGTTTAATGGGAAAGCTTTTTTTTTTTTAAAAAAAAAATCTCCAAATGCTGATGCTTTTGAGATTTTTACAATATTCTAAGGTAATGTTGTTAATTTCTGAGAGAGACTGTAAAGGCCCTACTTAGGTCTGACGTTTATACCTTCCATGATGTCAATGAAATTATTTAGTTTCTGCCTGCTAACAGCTGAGAGGACATGAGTAACTGCAACTTTCCACTAGAACTAACTTCATTACTAACAAGATGCACAAGCTCACACTTTCATACAGCACTAGCGTGATCTGCTCTAGTGTCGGTAGGAGTATTCACAGGCTTGAAGTTAAAATTGTGGATGGTCTCAGAAATGAGGCTCATATTTGAGAACTACAGCGTAGCTGAGGTACGTATACCTCAGAAATCTTACTCTGGGGATTTTCTGATTTTGACTTTTTTAGTTCTGCAGCTTTAATATTGCATTTGTGGTAGCATCTAGTATTCAATCTGCAGGTAGTTAGTCCTTAGTTACATTATTGAGGATGGTATGTTTTTTAGGTTGCCCATAGCTGTGAAAATAATGTAATAATGAGTAGTCCTGCAAAAGTACTTGTGCACTGACACTGTTCCTCTGTTTTACCTGGGATGAAAAGTTTACTTTCTGGGAAGCTTAAAAAAAAAAAAAAAAGCTGTTGTTGCTTTTTAGGTCTGTACCCTGTGAAACTTTTTCTAGTTGTTCTCATCCAAGGCATTTTTAAAACATTACTTTCTCATTGCTTTTGTTTAATTGCTTTTAATTGTTTTAAAACATATGGGCATTCACGGGGCATTTTTCTCCTCAAGATGGGAACAGGCCTTCTTGAGGTGATTTAGAAAGCACTGTTGCTGCCAACTGTCTTAGACATAAACTGAAACATGCTAATTTACTTACTAAAATTCTCTCAAAACTCAAAAATGTTAGGATCTACAGATTTAAGTTGGACTATGAAAGCCTATAATCCTCTGCATCCAAATTAGCCCTCCTCATCCTATGTGCAGAAAGGAGGGGAGAGACATTTTGGGATGGAGTTCAATAGCATCAGGCCAAACATTGAAAGATTGTTTGCACAGCTGTGTCTAAGCAGTGACCAAACTGCTAAACAACCTTGCGGGGGGAAAATGAATAGAAACTCCTGTTGGCCAGAGCACTGAGTTTCCTGGACAGTGCTCAGGACGGTATGAAGTCATTGCACATGCTGGGTCAAGGTTTTTGCCCATATTTTCCTCTTGCGCTTGGGAATAATTCATGCTTCGTTTTTTCATGATAATATAATTGGCTTAAAGCATCTGAACAAAATTCTGTATTGACGAATGATGCACTGTAGTGTACTTACCTATAACTTCAATTAGGGAACCTTTCCCTGCCAGTGAACCGGCTCACTGATGTGAGAGGAGACAGTGCCTGTCTATCTGTCTTGCTTCCTTGCAAATTGTAGATTATGAAACTGGACTACTGAGCAATAATTTAATCAGTGGCATCAGAAGAGCATTAAGCTCCATTAAACGTTGGGTCACCATGAATGTCAGATGAGTATTAAATTATGGCTTGCAACTTAGCAGTACTCATCCAAAAGGCAGTGCTTAGGTTCTTGGCAAGCATAGAAGAGTTTATTATGGAACAGATGCTTCAGAGCCTAACATATGACTGAAGTGTCAAGTTGTGTCAGAGAAGATGGCCCCAACACTAATGTGGTGCTCAGACTTTGAGAGACACATGTTAGCGAATTGCTCCCTACCTGAATGATGTGGGTTGAAAGTGTTTCATTAATAGGACCTGTTGAGTGCTTGGAAGTCAAAGCACTGCTCTGTCTGCCAAAGACTGGCTTGTAACGTGAATACGTTATAATAAAATTCTCTCTGTAAATGGTGGAGATGCAGTTCTCCTGATAAGGAGGGAGGATCCCTGCAGGCTGCTTAGAGTTTGACTTTTTCTGTAGACGAAACATCATTTTCTTTCTGGTTCTGATGCACCGTAATATTGCCAGCCTGATATTTGGAGGATGACTGTAAAACCTCTACTGCTAGTCACAGATTTTTCCAAGTAACAGCAGTAAGGTGAAACTAGTAACAGTCTTTCTGGGTGGCTTCGCTGATGTTAGCAGCAGCTCTCACACAGCAGCTAAATCATCGAGGCTCTTGTCAGTCTGCTGTACAGCTCCTGCCACTTAGGAAAGCTGTGTGCTGCAGGAGATGCTGACCTTGGAGCTATGCAGGGAGAGAGAGGAGGATGAAAAATGGATGCTAGATTAAAATGGTTTTCCCATTCCTGTTTCGGTGCAAAGAGAATAAGGAGGAGATAAAGAAGAGAGGAATGGGTTGGGCTGGTAGGGTAACAGATGTGTTGAGGAAAATTTTTGCTGGTGGTGGTGCTGGGAAAGGAATAAATGAGAGCGATGTTGATATAGGTAAAGCTTACCTGGTCTTTATGCAGCCTCTAGCTTGGTGGTAAGATGGGTTCTCCAAGTGGGAATCCTTACAAGATTTCCCTGCCCATCTGCTGAAGATGGAGGTTAGGGTTCTTCCCACAGTCTGGCCCGTGGTTAAGATTTTTCTTATCTGACTGTAAGCACAGGTTGGCCACGTAGGCTTGCTGGCACAATATCGTGGCAGGATATTTTAAGCAGTGTTACAGGTTTTCCTTTATTAAGGATTGCACCACTGGTGCTCAGGCATTGCCAACTAAATTTTTGTGCAAAACCTATAGTACTTCTGTTCCGTGGGAGCAGGCTACAGGTGGGAATGCTGCGCTTGCAGCTGAAGGAGCATGGACAGCTGGGCAGAAGGCAAAGGTCCTCAGGGGTACTCCTATCGTCTGGCTGCAGGGTCCCAGAAGTCTCCTTGTGAGCTGCTTGCCACACCTTACGGTTTCCCAGCATTAGGCTTCTGAGTTGGTTAAGTAAATGTGTGCACATGTGTGCATTATAAAACATTAGTAACACTAAACTGCAGCATTTTGCACAAATGTATATAGTGTGTAATACTAATATTTAATGAAGTACCTCATCCGCTGTTTGGGAAAGAGCTTCAGGGACAGGTTTCATCCCATTACTTTAGTGCTATGCAGTTAATAGTTAAAAACAAATTGTTATTAATTTTGTGTGACACATGCACACATTACTTTCCATGTGAACGTTCATTTCTCTTTCCTGGGGACATAACATTGACGAGATTTGAAAGGGACTAATGTGTCGCTGTAGATTAATTCAGTCTTTGAAAGGTCTAATTCCTAGTTACTGCTTTTTTGCTCATATGGATAAATTGTATGAACAAGTTATTATGCAGAATGAGAAACTAGCTAAAGTGTAACTTAAGTTGTCGCTTCAACAGATTTTTTTTTTTAATTTTTATGTATTTACAACTTATGCAAAGCTGACATTATTTTAAAAAGTATATTGCCAAAGAAAATAAAAACCTAACGAATGTATTTTGCCATGATCCAGTTGTGTGGGTTGCACTCCCACTTTAGAGGCTTATGGTTCATATTGTAGATTTTACATTATGGAATGTGTTCTTCTCTTTTAATGAGCAAGAGGGAGAGTGGGGAGGAGCAGGCATGTAAAGTTGTGCTTGCATGTACTTTTATGTAAAACTCTCTACTTTGAATATAGTTCGAAGCAGATTGTCCTAGCCCAGAAGCTTAAAATGGAGATGCTTTTAACTTCTTAACATACACTGGATCTGTGCATATCAGAATGCAATAAAGCTGTACTTGTAGGACTGTGTGTAAAGTTATTTCAACATCTTCTGTTCAATTACAGGTGATGTCATTAGGGTTATGGCTTAATTCTGAAATCCTTCCTGGGAGAAGGCAGGTAGAGCCAGCGAACACTGGATGATTTTGCGTGTATTAGAAGGAAAATCAAATGTAGAGGAAGGCAGAATAATTTGGAGCATGGATGGAAGTCATAGTGTAAGCACTCCCAATCAAGCCTCCTATCTTGGCCACTATTGCTCCGGGGAGAGGTTCGGTGTAAGCACAGTGAAGCTGAGGACTTGCTCACGTTGCAAAATGAATTGCATTGCTTTTAACCACGCTGTTGGGCTGCATGAAATCCTCAGGCCCTGTGTGATGGCATCACCAAATAAATCCTGAGGCCTTATCTGAACCATTAACAGATTTCTCCAGTGGCAGGAGACAGTGTAAAGAGCTGAGGTAAAGGAAAGCTTTAACAACTGTTGTATTATTTCTTTGGGGACATGATGTTCCAGCTTGCTCCAAAAGGATGCCTTCTGACATAATAAATTCTTGGCAGCAAAGCTGGTTTTCATGGTGAAGAACTGCAATAGAGGCTGAGGCAGAGGTTATTTGACTGTTTTGCGTAATAGCATATATTAGTCCATATGAGGGAGGGAGGAGGGTCCTTCTTGTAACAACAGCAGTGTGTTTAATGTGGCTGCTCCGGAGCGCACTGTAAAAATGCAAACATGGGAAGGCATTTGAAAGAACAACCAGTACTTATTTACTTATTTGGTTAATGTCAGGGGTGTGCTTGGCTTACATAAACATCTTCTGACTGTCTTACATATTATACTTGTTTTTTTCCCTTTAATATATGATTCATTTATATTTTTCGGAGGGGTGGAATGGTTACTGAGACATCATATGTGAAGTGATGGAAGTGATGAATATTAGGAGTATAGCTTTCCCTTTCTTCTTCAAGACACTCCTACACATATCAAAGTATTTGACCAGTGATTTTAAGTTACAGATGTTTCTTTGTCATGTGGAGGGGGATGTACAGCTTTTTCTGCCCACAACCCTTAAAACCGTCCCAAATCTCACACTGTGCTGAATTGTGTGAGCTTCTGCTAAAGAGAGCTCCAAGCCTGGGAATTGCATGGGCGTTGCGAGAAGGAAGAATGAACGGGAGGGAGTTCACTCAGAATTTGAAAAAAAACTTTCCCTCCTGTCTGCCTTCTGTAGGCTTGGACACTTGATGGCTTTTCACTTCCTATAGTCATGTGCTAGAGTGAAGCACAGCTGCAAATAACCACGGGAGACAGTGAAAAACTATGGAAAATTAAGACTTTTGTATTTTAAGTCCTGAGGGGGTGTTTCAGCTCTATAGCCCCTTCTAAACCGTTGAAGAAGCCAGTACCACACCTACTTAGACAAAGCCTCCCATCCTTAGAGGATATGGCGGTTGCATTTCACTGCTTACAGTCATATTTGGGAATTTGGTAGTTTGTCATTGCTGTGCGGTGCAAAATGTTTCGGAGAGCAGGTGCTGTGCATTAGCACGGTTGCGGTCGGAGACGTGCAGCCGTAGCCGCGGGGCTGGGGCGGGTGGAGGGCTGGTTTGCCCTGGGCATGCTGCACCATCGCTTCGCCCTTTCTAGCCCTGGCCCTGCTCCATTGCTGGTGTGCCTGAACCTGGTGGTGCTCGCTTCGGCCTATTTTAATATTGTTAGCGCTCACTGCTTGCTTGAGACGTGTCGGAGAAGTAGTAAAGTCACACACTGTTGTTTGATGGACGGTTGCTTCCTTGTGTAAACCAGTGGTGTAGCTGTTTTGTTTGCAGGCACCAGAATATTGTAAGTTTGGCCATAAACCGAGTTCTAATCCTGTATGTTTGATGATAAGCTGCGTCTTAATCTTGTAAAGTTGCTTCCACTAGCAGAAAGATAAACCTCTAGAAACTCTAAAGTCAGAAGGGCATGTGCTGAGGAAAACTTTTTGTTGTATTTGTTCATAAATTGCGTTGTGCTTTAGGGGGGAACCAATTAGCAATAAAGTTACTCGTTATAGTCGGATGTGTGGTAGTTCTTGAAAACATCAAATCCCTACAGTGGTAGTGATGCAGATAGATGTTGTACAAGGAATCATTTTAGAGGAAAAAAAAGGTAGTGTTTGAAATTTTAAATTTATCTGATAAAACACAATTCAAATAAATGGTAGTTAATGGTATTTAGAACCCTTAGTTTATGTTTATTGAAAAATGCCTCTATGCTAAGATAGTTGCAATGTATACTAGTTTACCTGTGATATTTGGAGCAGAAACGTACTTTGAGGATGAAGGTAAACATTGATTAGATCCACGAAGACTTCCCTTTCCTGAGGTAGTCTGCAAGCTGGAGCATGTGTGAAAAATGGGAAGGAGAGTGATTGTGTGTGAAAACTACAAAGTGAAACCTAGTAGGAATAAAAGTAGCTGTTGAGGGGTCTGCCTTTATTAGCTAGCCAGGAGAAAGAGAAGTTTATCAAGTGCCTTGGGTCAGGGCCACAGCTCCTTGTATATTACTTTGTACAGACTCTAGTGTCATGGGACCCTGAATAAGACTAGACTGGCTGGATTCTTGTGTATCATAAAAATAAGTTATTACATGTAAAGTGACAATGGCACTTTCTCCTCTTGCTTTTTGCAAAGCTTTGATGGTACATTCCATGTCCTTAAAGCTGCTTTGAAAATCATGAGGGCATAGATTTAAGTAGGAAAAAAAATTGAGACAATAATGGGATTTCCTCTTTGAGATTTTAGAGGAATATTTAATTCACAGTTTATAGTCTTATAAACTTGATAATGCTTGGACAACTTATTGGAGAACTTCTGGCTTTGGTAGAATATGATATTTAAACAAACACTTCTTTATTCAGAATGCAAGTAGGATTCCTTGGGGGGGAAGGAAAAGAAAAAGAAAAAAAAAAAATCATTACAGTTCAGATATTTCCACTTTATCTCAAGATGCCTCCCAAAGTGTGTTGAACTTCTAACCCTGAGCTTAAAATCTGTCACTTTATACACTGAATTATGAGGATGAATGCACACTTTCTCATCCCATCCCCACTGTGGCTGCCCTAGGCCCCTGCAGTGGGGTGTAGTAGTATTTATGAGGAGTAGATGGATGCCTTCCTTTGGTTAGCTTCATTTGAGGGATTCCTGATATTTAATGATGCTGTGGGTTGTTTGGCAAGCTCCTCTCCCTTCCACTAGCAAAGAGATTTCCTCTGCCATTATCAGCCACGCTAACTTTTCAGCACACTTCAGCATTTCTCCTGTGCAAAGGCCACAGCTGTAGTTGAATAATGTGGTTGTTGTAATCCAATAATAAGAGTCCTAAATATAACAATAATTATAACCTCTTACATCGAGAACAATATTGATAATCAGGGATACTAATCCTTGAATTTCATAGAAACAGAGCTCGACACTGGTTGTTGCAGTGTTATCCGTGTTTTAAGATTTCAAATACTTTGCAAAACTTGTATGTGCTTGTGTAAAGATTTGGCTTTGCTATACAGATGGGCATAATGGAAACAAAAAGCACTCAGAGAAATATGAATGATTACATTTATCAACAGCTAAACAGAACACTTTGGATATTATTCTCGTAATTAACAAGTCTAACTTGCCATAATAAGCCCTGATTATAAGTAGTCTAGCAGCAAGGACTGATTTTATTGAAAATATGTCCTATTAGATGCTGTACCCAGTTCAGTCTTGTGTATCTTTAAATCATGTTTGTAGTTAGTGTACATGTACACTGTCTCTCTGTCTCCTTTTTTAAATTTAATTTTCTTTTTTCAAGAAAACCCTTTTAAAATTTGGTCAGTGTGAAATTCTTTGTAGAGCTGTTGATGAGCCATATATGATGCACTCAATGTTGATGTTTCTGCAATTTTCTGATGAACAAAATTGCCATTTATTGCCAACAGGGTCATACAATTAATATATCCAGGTCTCGTAAGAGTTCACAATCATGAAAAGAGAGTGTATCTGTAGGCATGGAAAGAGCAGACACTTCAGAGTTAGATTCTTTGAAAAGGATTTGATTTTTAATTACAGAATTCATAGTGACTTGAAACAGTACTTCTTTCACCTCAAGCTTCTGTTTCAACCCACTGCTGTCACAAATACCCTCTGACTCCCAAGTTCTCACCTGGCGTCNAGCTAATGTTTTAACTATGAACAGTTGAAGATTCCTAGAAAAACAATATACCTACCTAAACTGCACATGGGAAACATGTAATCTTATACTATATTCTATGAATAAACATGTTATGCTTGAAGTAATAACTATTTGGATATTCTCAGTCATTTTTATTGTTTGTCTTTATTGCTTTTGGAATTTTCTTTGACTTAGATGTATACAGACAGAGAAGGAGAGGGAGTAAGAGAGAGTGAAGGACAAACACGTTTTGCAGTTATAGGGCTTTTGTCTGACATTTCAGATAACCAGGGCCCAAAGTCATTGTCCTGCTCTATTGCAAATACTGCTGTAATCCAGGCATTTAGCAATTCTTTTTTTCATTAATCCTGCACCCATTCATAAATCTGGGGCCTGCAATTAATTCCTCCCCCCCATTTTAAATATATTGTAATTTTCTCTCAATCTGTAATGAAAGCTGGTGTTTCTTTTGCCATCCTACCTGCAGTGCTCCTCTGGGAAGGGGGCGTTACTTTTTTTGTGGCCGTCCTGTCCACAGTAGGCATTTGCCATCTACTGCGCTTAAGACATTCTGTTCTTTGCTCTGTCTTTTTGGCAGCTATAACTGTGACATCTGTTTGTCACATATGACGCCCAGGAGGTGCTGAAGTCCCCGAATCAGTGATCATCCCTTACGTGGGCAGAGGAGAATTATCTTTGCCTCTCAGGTGGGGAAGCGGCTGGCTTGGCTTGCTCCCCATTTCTCTGGTGACATTCAGACTGAGGGACGTGGAGTGTCTCCAAATGCCCATCTCCCACGTGCAGACTGCGGGGAAACCTGGCCTTTCCTAGTCTCCCCTCTCACACTCTGGTTCTCCTAGGAGGAAACGTGAGTTGCGTGCCCGGCACGGGAGCTGCTGTGGCAAGAATTGCCCTCTCTGGGCAGCCTTCAGGGTCTGAGCCCAGGAGCAGCTCTCTGGTTGAGGGCGGAGAGAGGGAGAAGTTTTATGGTTGGGTGTCTTGCTCTTTGACACAAGCAAACCTTGTATTTTTGTATAATTAAAGTGAATAGGCAGTAGCCTACCAGCTCTGGATTAGTAAAACCTAGGTGCAAATGCATCAGTCATAGCACAATGTTTTAACTTAATCAGGAACTCAGTTGAACATTTAAGTTTGAAACATGCATAGGCTCATGTGTAGTTTCAAAGGTGGTCAGTCCTTAAGAATAGTTGTCTTAAATTTAATGCATACTTAATGGTGAGCAGGGAGAAAACAACCATGATTTTTTTTCTGAGCATTTAATGTTTTAGTGGTCCCTTCCATCTTGCTAGTTTAGGTTAAAATGTTGCAAATAATAGTTTAAAATCTGAAATGGCATTGGACAGTGCTACATAAATGCCCAGCTTATATTAAACTCCAGTTTAAATTTTTTTTAATGACTCGTTAAATTCTGTGCTACAGTCCATTGCTTGCATTTGTATTTGTTCAGCCATAAAACTGGTGGAGTTCAGGTAGGGCATATTCTTTCTGTTCAGATTGAAAGATGGATTTGTTTGCCTTATATTTAAAGAAAAAGCAAAGCCCCAAACCTGTAATTTGTTTTTTAAGAAAGCTGTGTGCCTCTCCCTCCTGTGCAAAATTATTCCATGTATTGTCTGTATGTAGCTGCTTTTCAGTAAATGCTGGGTTTCCAGAACAAGGACTCGCCAAGGGAAGTTGTCAGTTTGCATCCTCATTCTGATTTACCAAGGGAGCATAAAAATATACTCCCTTGTCAAAGTTGCAGGTATGGTAGTTAAACCTGTAATGTTCATTATCTTTCCCTTAATCCCAAACTGAAAAGAAGGCTGATAAGGGGACAAGCTCTGTTATTTTCACTGTGGTTTTCCAGTCTTAAGGAAAAATTCTTTTGCCACCAATTTGGGGAAGAATATTCTACCTAGTTGCCATTATTTTTAGAACTGCATCTTCTCGTGGATATCTGAGCAGGTGATTACAAATCTGAATTCAGATCTAGCCATAGGAAAGGTCTATTTTAATACTTTTTTTAGTCTTTTAGAGGCGGGAGGAAAGATTGAACTGCTTGCAGAGAAGGAGCAGGCTGTAGGATCAGAACCTCACGATATACTTCATGGAGAAGGTCATTTGAGTTTGAATTACCACAGATGCGCATAACCTGTTCTGACACTGAATTACAGGGCGGTTTGTCAGTGTGCTTGTTTCAAAAGATAACCTGTTACACACATCAAAATAAGACAATACCTCAGAGAGACCATGAAGTGTGCGGTTGTGCTGTTAGGAGATTGCAGGCGTGGAAGATTTCCCTGGAGGGTAGCACTGCATCTTGCAATCTTATTCCAGAAAATCATATGAGTAAAAAAATGAAATTAAACATTTCTTGATCAGATTCTACTGATTTGTATTAAAAGGAATTCATTGCATAGAAATCTGACTGATTTCAAATCTGTGAGCCATTAAAAATTGTTAATGATTTGATGAGCTCTGACTTGGCCCACAGAAGGTAGAAGTCAATGATGGAATAGGGGGAAAAAAAACCCAGTTCCAGTATGTTCTACTTGCAAGAGAAACTTTTCTAGTGAAGCTTTTTTTAATGTTAAAAGCACTGACTCTTCTGAGCAGTTTCTTTTGGAGGAGCTTTCTTTACTTTTGCTATTGTTTTTTATTTGTTTAGTCCCACAGATGAGGTAGAGCTTACTTTAAACTTAATGAAAAGAGTTGTTCCTTTTCTGCTAATGCACAGAATAGTCCATCTGTGTACATAACACCTCAGAGGTATGCCAGCTGACAGAGGGGTGCAGTGTATTAACGTCTTAAATGGTCTTCTAGGCCCCAGTCAAACTGGCCAGGTAATGAGTGTGTAGTGGGATCTGGACAGTGTTGCCAGGCTATGTGGTAGATAAGCTCAAGTGGAAAGCATGCGGGGCAGGGGAGGGGAGGGCTTCTTGAGTAGTTAGCGTCCTTGGAGGTCTGATTTCTGTAGCACAAGATGAGGAACCTTTCAAGAAAAAAGAAAAAAAGTTAGAGTATATATTGTTTCCTTTTAAAGAGTAGATCTAAAAGGAAAAGGAGTACCATCATATGGTTCTACTTTAAACTGTCATTATTGGAATATCTGTGCCTTTACCTATACTGAAAAAATTGTGTGGGTATTTTGGGTGAGGAGCAGCGTTGTTGAATATGAGACTGTTACTTTTGTATTGACATCACAAAACCTGTTTGATATACTATGAGGCTTTATTGCATCCAGAATATATCAACGAACCGGATTTTTGGACAGAGGCTACTGTTCTTGAAATATCCAGGACTGCTGGATGCTTGGCAACCTTAATCGCACCCATGGCTAGGAAGAGGGAATAGGACATCAAACTGAGTTGTTTTCTGGGATTCCTGTGGTGCATGGGTTGTACGACGTCTTTTGATACGAGGGCATTGGGGAGTAGAAGAGGAGCAGACCATGACAGCTAGAAAAATTTCTTACTACATTGAGGTCGGGTGGATTCTGGACTTGCGGGAATACCGTAAAACACAGAATGCTCTTTAGAAAGCTGTGCTTTCCCCGTTAGCTTCCAGGGTGTCTCCATGGACCCCAGGCACTTGATGGTTTTTGGTACATCTTGTCCTGTTCCAAGTGAAATGGCAGTATGAGCCAAGAATGCCCCTTCCCTGCGGCTCCCCTCCTGTGGATCTGAACGCAGCAGCGGCTGGCCGGCTGCTGGCAAACAGGGCTGTCTGCTGTGGCTCTGGGGACACACGGTGTGGGTGAGGAGTGCTGGTGGACTTTTTGTATTATTATTATTATTATTTCTTCCTATCTGTGCTCAGTTTTATTAAAAAAAAAATTGCTGCTCTTTAATTAAGAAATAGAATGACAGAAATAAATGTCTTTAAAAGGATGTTCTATTTAGGGAATGAGGGGAAGTAACTGTGGCAAGCTATTCTGAAAATGTCACGCAATCTACAGTTAAATTATTTTGTTCTTTCCTGGTTGTGGTTTTGTACGAAATTGGTGAGTCAAGTAATTGTCAGTAATATTTTTGTTGTCTTAATTTTTTTTCTTACCCCATGTGAACTATATGCATCCATCTATATTACATCTGAATGACAAAAATACATAGATAGCAGGAGGAGGAAGAGTAATGGCTTTATTTAGAATTAGCTGTCAGTAAGTGTTTATTAAGTGCATCTGTCATGTCTTATTCTGGATTTGCTAGCTCTTAGCTGGGAATCCATTTTTTTGATACCTGATGACGTTGAATATTGTAATGTTATTATTCTCATTCATCAGTCTATGTAAGCAGTGTGGGACTTAAGTTCAGGAATATCAGAAGTACTGACTGCCTCCTTTTTTCGTCATTTAGCAAAAGCACATCTATCACCTATTTTTGTTACATTTTTAGATGAAGTGTTTTATGTATTGTCAAGAATATTCAATTTCTTTCAAAAAAATAAATGCCATTATACATGGGGCTGTGCTCGTAAAACAGTTCATGCAATTAATATACCAGATGGAAAACTTGGGCTAAGAAGCGCTTTTGGAGAAAATACGTACAAATATGGATAAATCAAGAAGACTTACGTCAGATAATTCAAGATAATGGTATCGTGTGTGTGTGTGAACAAGTAAAATGGATTCAAGAAGGCTTGAAGAAAAATCATCTCCTTTTGCAACTTAAATTGAGTTCTTATATTACTTATAGATCTGGAACTTGGTAAATAGTCTTTCTTCCAGGTCTCATGCAGAAAAGAATACCTAATTTTTATTGCTACTTGTCTGTTTGCTAATAATGATGAGCATTGCCTAGCACATAACAGAAAAACAGTGGAATTTGGATGCATTAAGCACTCCTATTGAAATGGCTGGGGAATATGCAAGAATTGTGCTCTTTGGCATGTTCTGAAGCAATGGTATCTAAGAAAGAGAGAAATTAAGATCGTCCCCTTGTACCTCACACTGACTATGCACGTATTTTGCTGTTTTACAGTGAAACATTACTTTTCATTAAGAATGAGTTCTAAGGCCAAAGTCTGAGTATTTATTATTTAAGTAAAAAGGAAAAAATACTGAAAATACAGTGGGGCACCCCACAAAGCAGCAGACTGTTGTTTTGACCTTAGTCTTCTTTTCCGTGCATATGTGTGGTAACCAAGTCATTTTATAGACCAGTCTTGGTGGTTCTGATAATTCAGTTTCCTTTACTGTAAGGGAATGAAACTTAGCACAATAAAAGCTTTAGTAGATCATTGCTTTCACTGAAAGTTTAATCATTTGTATTTTCTTTGTTGAAGAATTAGGGAACAAGTTTTAGCTCTTCACAAGCCAGTCAAGCACATCTGAGAGCCAGGCTGTGTGGCAAGATGCGATACAAGATCAGTCCTGGATCACCATTTTTTTTCTCTGTTAATAAGTTACAATAGACTATATGGCTGATTTGAGCGACTATTTATTTGATTAGAAAGGGAAATAAATGGAAGACATGGCTCCAAATGCCTTTTAAGTGGCTTTGTTGCGGAGGCAGGAAATCAGGCAGCAGGCTCTGGGAGGACATGATTGGAGACTACTGGAATTGGGGACCTGCTAAGGAGAATTTCCTGTGTCTTGAGTCTGGAATATTTGATTTACAGTGTGTTTGCATGTGGTTTAGTTTTGGTGTGTGAATTCTAGAACTTAAAGCCATGCGAAGATTGTTCTGGTGTGTTGTAGCAGGGACAGGGTGGGGGTGACGCTTGCCCACGGGCCAAACCAAGAACGGCAGGCTGGCCTGGCACTGGGGCATCCTTGCCTGCAGTCCCAACGTGTTCCTCATGTGAGTCTCTTTGGAGGTGTGGCTACACCCTAAAAGGGGTGAATGAGAACCAAAAATGCAACAAAACCAGTTTCAGAGGTTTTATGCTATAAGCTGGCCCCCTCTGTGTCATCTCGGCCTCAGCAGTCAGATCGGTCTTTTCTCCTCCATGTATCTTAAAGTTTTTCAGACATTTTGATTACCAAGTAAAAATGTTCTCACTTCCTCACAACCTAATGAGCAGATGTCTTTTCAACATCAGGCAGAGAGATATGTGCTGTCTGGGACTGTTTGAAGACAACCGTCAGAAAGGTGGTATCTCTCAAGAAGCTGCTAAATTAATGCATTCAGGTTTTTGTCAAATCCTGCTCCTCAGTATCAATCATGTTGATCACTGGAAGGTATTCAGACACAAATTTTAGATGGACCACCAAATACTCAAGACTCTTCCTCATCCCCTTGGCAGAGGGATGCACACGCTGCAGAGCTTCCCCATACTGGTCTGGCCCCTTAAGCAAAGATTGATGGGGAAGGGACGCATGATGGATCATCTCACATTCTGCTGTGCTCTCCGCTCCGGGCAAAAACGTGTAGTCAGCTACATGTCGTTAGACTGACGCTCAAACTGAACAGCTAGAATAGGAATGGTCCCCAAAGCAGGACCTGGTCCTGTACAACCCTGCACTCATCCATGTCCTCAGCAAACGTGTTGCATGCACTTCTAGGATCTTTTTTGGCACAATGGACCTGTTTCTGCTCCCCAGTTACTGTGTTCTGGGGAGTGCACCCAGGTCTTGATTTGAGTGCCTTTTCACACTCAGAAAGCATTTGTGTGTGGTGAGTGACTCTGTACAGTTTCTGAACTGAGGTACGTTGAGCTGGATCTGCTGCTGCAGTCAGGGCCCAGTTTATGCATTCGCAGTGCTACCACCTTTGTTGTTCCCCAGAGCCCTTTGCAGCTTGTTTTGGGGGCTGGCACGGTCTGTGAGCTGTCAGGGAGCTCAGCAGGCTGTGAACAGTCTTGGAGTAGATGAGACGCTATGATGAGGCACTGCCATTTTGTGTGGCACTGCATGGGGCACTGTAGTCAAGAGTCCAGTGAAGAGATGGGTTCCTAGCTGAGGGCATCTGCAGCAGCCCCTCCTCGTCATGCGACCTACCATGGCAGAGGTACGCTGGGAGGGAGGTTAAGAGGCACTGGTAGCTAGTTACTTCTGGATATATAGCATTAAATGTATTCACACTCCCATTATACCCCTAGAATTTGTCTCTGGTGCAAATGTTTTCCCTTGTTTCCAGTCTCTTACAGTGCTGTAATAGCTAACAGCATCAGTTGATATATCCCTCCCCTTGTTTCTCCTCTCCCCTCCCTGATGTAAAGAGGCATTACTAACATACCTGTTATTAGGGACTGCCAGACAGGCATTCATAGCATAGTATACTACAAGAATTCAGAGCTCTGTTCAGGGTTCAGGAGTGGTTGGTATCATCCACAGGTGGAAAAGCTATGGCTGCCATAGCTTGCCAAATCTTATGATTTCTGGATAGCATAAAATTGTGTCATATTGATATATTTCTCTTAAAGATAGGACAAATATCCTCCATTGGCTTGATTGATTTTTATTATTTTTTTTTGTTCCAGCTGATTTTGACTTTCTATGGCAGTACAAAATGTTGGTAACTTTTGTCTTCCCTTCTGTCCTGTTTCTGTAGGTCTTGATGATTGCCTGCAGCAATACATAAAGAACTTTGAGAGAGAGAAGATTAGTGGTGACCAACTACTGCGTATTACTCATCAAGAACTGGAAGACCTTGGAGTCACACGAATTGGCCATCAGGAGCTTATCTTGGAAGCAGTAGACTTGCTCTGCGCACTGGTAAACTTTTTGGGGCAAAAAGGGGAAGAGTGAATAATGTTTGCGTATTCACAGTTTGTGTATTCAAATTTATAGACCTAAAGACTGTCTATGTAGTTCAAGAAACTCCTGATATGTAATGTATGAACAATTAGGCATTTTAAACCAGAGGCAAGATAAAGAGCAATATCTACTGATAGGATAGTGTTTGTTAAATAAATTGGTATCAGAGATTTAAGGCTTGCATATCTGTCTTTATAGAAGAAAGGCTTATCTGAAATCACAAAAGGACTGGACTGGGTTTGGTTTGGAATGTAAAACAGTTATATATGTGAATGCAGTAATTGAGTGCGAGTTGCCCTTTACAAACAAAATGTCCTGATATTAACCATGTCATTTTTCAGTGATCCTTTCATGCAAAGTGTGTTTTAGATTATTATTCAAGCTTGCTGAAGCATAGCTGCTTGTATTTTACACTGAAAAGGATTAAATACTGAGATAATTATCTGATGTGTAAATAACACATACATCTTTGATAGAGCATACAGAGGCATTTTGGTAATGGTCTTTTCAGTCAGGTTGCCTCATGCAAAACTAGGATTATCCCCTCAGTGAGGGGTGTGGTGCTGACTTCACCCTTCTTATGAACTTTTTGTGTGTGCCTGTAAAGATTAGTGATAGATTGGGCACATTGTCTCCTGTAGGAAGGATTGTGATGGCTCTGCTAAGATGTACTTGACTGCCTAAAGTGGTATTTTGTGGATTTTTAATGCGTACTACTTTTCCAAGCCTCAGAAGCAGCTTTAAGAAAGCTGAATCCCAGCAGAGGCAATCAAAGATGGTAGGCTCAAAGGCTCTTCAGAAGGGCTTGTGGATTCTCAGTATGCAGCAGCTTTTCTGAATATCCTGTTGTTGCTTCTTTGGGAGATAGATGTGAGGGGTAATGAAGAGAAGGAAGCAAAAAAGATAAATAAAAAATGCAAAAGGAGAAGTAAAAAAGGGGAGAAGATATTTTTCATACAGGAAGACATTTGGTTTGAAACACATCTTAGATCCTCTTCTTTAGTGTATTATTTCTAATAATGTTGCAGAGTGGCTCAGTGCAATAAGTTATCTCATCCATTTGTTTTTCATATAATGGAAAGGATGCAATCCTAAAAAAAATTTGCTGCTGATACAGAAGACAACAGAGAGTTATTCACAAAGTGCTTTTCTCATCAGACAGTGCAAAAGGAAACAAGAAAGTAAATACTTTAACTGAGACAAAATCTAAGTTAGGGTGAACACTGATGACCATTCTTCTCAGGCACACAGGAAGACAGATTGTGGCTTTTTCAAAAATAACCTATTTTCACAGAAAAAAACCTTGTTTATTAGCTGAGATTTCTTTTTTTTCCCAGGTATGTAATTACAGATGTTATCATTAGACAAACAAACACAACTTGTCTTTGTAGCTCCCCTTATCTTAGGCAGAAGTGGATGGAACTAGCTTGAATATGAAATTAGGAATCTGTAGCGAAGGCTGACACTGCATCCTTAAGTCATGCAGCAAATCTCTACCTTCCTGGTCCTTGTTGCACATACATTGTTGTCTGCTTTTCTGAGTTCATCTTCAAGAAAACTTCATCACTGAAACACAATAGCATGCGTTCAGATCACAGCTTCTAATTTAAGCTGAGGCTTTTGCAGTCTCACAATTGGCTCCTGATGTCTCCTCAGGGATACAAAATGTGATTGTTATATTGATTTTCGTGGACTTAATTTGAATTTATTGTTCACCAATCAGATAAACCTCTTAGGAAATTTAATTCAGAGACAATCCTTTTGGCTATACTGGCCCTATACTTACAGTCTTTCCTTCTTTTATTGCATCAGTAAGTATCTGCCCTGGTTAGTGCTTGCCCATTCTTCTGATTAGCCTCTAATGTTGAATGTATTTTTTAAGAGAACTTTAAGCCTACGACTCCCCAATGTAGGATAAGTGCTAGTGCAGGTAGTCACTGTGCAACATTTTTCTAAGGAAAATTATCTGATTTTTTTTTTTTTTCCTGTTTCACTGGAGTTTGACAGAGGTTTTGTGATAGAATTTGGCATGAGTTATAAGTGTATGATCCAGCTGAGTTAACGTCTATTTGAATGCTGGAGATGATGAGTGGCATGATAGGGTAGAAATAGTAATGGTAATTTTGCCTTGCAAGCATAATTGCTGATTGATTTTAAACTAATCATTAAAAAAGAAAAGGATTGTCACTTCTGATTCTCCTCCCCATTCTTGCTGGGTTAGCGAGTGACCACCTAAAATGTTTTTGGCATCAAGGACAATTGAGTGGGACAGAACCACATCCCACTGTTCATTCCTGTTCCCACTCTGCGGGGGAAAGTTTCCAAGACAGAGTTTCCATCAATGAGGAAAGCTTCAGCAACGTTGATAGCTGATGCATTTTAAGAGCTGCTTTCTTCCTGCCCCCTTCCCAGCATTTTTTTGGGCGGAAATTCTACTGCAGTTTCTGCCCTGTCAGCTGTGGATACGGCAAGTGGCAAACCAGCTGCTTGTGTTGCATGCTGGTAGTCCACAGGGTGACATTTTCTTCCTGGAGGAAAGTGGAGAGCCTGAACAAGCATATTTGGCTGGTATGGAGAGAGCAGGGGACCTCCTTAACTCAGGCAGAGGCTATGGAACAGCGCTAGATAGACAACTGCTTGCCGCAGTAATAGTTGAGAACCAGTTATGATTGATAGCACTATT
Source organism: Aramus guarauna (assembly GCA_013400195.1). Taxonomy (NCBI): domain Eukaryota; kingdom Metazoa; phylum Chordata; class Aves; order Gruiformes; family Aramidae; genus Aramus; species Aramus guarauna. The sequence goes on from VXBL01009468.1 coordinate 111,094, forward strand.
TAAAGGATGTTCTTTATTGATTTTTGACAGAAGGTAGGTGGGTGGCTATGGTCTCTCACAGTATTCCCCTCCTGTCATGAGCACTTGCAACAAATGGATCCTCCGGTGTTTGTTAGCTGATCAGAGAACAAATGGTGGCCTGTGCTTCCATCTGAGAAGAGTCTCTCTTGGCTGCTAGCCTGCCATACTGTGCTCCTGACAGGAGAGCAAGCATCCTTGGGGTGAGATTCACAGGTTTTCTTTTCCTGTGGTGCTTCAGAGAAGGAGGAATAACGATTTTGCCCAGCTGCTACTGCTGTTACAGGTCATGCTCGCTGATAATGGTGGGGGCGTACATACTGCATACCATCACTGAAGCTGAACGTGCTCCAGGAGAGAGTGAGCAATGTAACTAATGTGGTTTGTCTCTTCCCTCTCTCCTTCAGTCTGTGAAGGTGGGAGCATGTTCAATAGATTATCTTGCCTCAGTGCAGTTTTGTGTTTTATATAATCCATATGTCAGAAAGGGCAAGATAAATGAAATGTTCTCTGTGCTTAAAAGAAAGAAGTAGCGAGGTCTGTGATGGTATTTCGATGCTGCTAAGAGTTTGTTGCATGGTTTCGATCAGTCCTTGAGAAACCAGCATGACGGACGTATGCCTGTAGAGTTGTTCTGTTTCCAGCAAGGCATGTCTCTTGTCTTTCCCTTTCTGTTCAAACTGGGACATGAACCCGAGATCACACTGGTGGCACCGACAGGTAGATTCCTTCTTGATGGGGACATACATGTTTATTCATGCTGACAAAGATCTCAAAACTGTTTGAAAAATGGCAAACTAAGAAACTGCATGTCCAACTCTAGAGATATGGGAGAAACTAGTGAGTTAGGTACCATGGTATTTTTTTCTCCAGGTTACTCCTAGGTAATAAAACATACACTTGTTCATCAGTTGTAAAAATTACCACCCAGATCTAGCCTCCGTAAGATCCTTTTCAGGATATGTGTGGTGGTAGAGCTAGTCTAAGACTGCTTTACTTTTCATCAGTAAACAAACAGCAGTATAGCAGACCTTGATCCACATATAATGTCATGAGCCTTGTTTCTTTGATGATTGCTTTAAGAACTGGATGTGAATGAACAACGCCAACAGAAAGTAAATTGAGGAAAGATGGAGGTGATGCTTATGAAAAGAGAAATGCAAACTGAGGAACAGATTACTTAGATAATGCCATCAGACCACTGTATCAGTCTTCAGGTTTGGAGTGCATCTGGAGGTCTTATAGCTCCTGAAATACTCAACTGTGTTGCAGAAAGCAAAGAAATGCACAAATTCTTTTTCTATCATCTGTCAGGAGATGGGGTTGCATTTATCAAAACTGGAAATGACCATATTTTGCTGAGTGTCCATGGACTCTAAATTTTATGTCTCCTTGGTATCATATTTTTCCCAGAAAATGCTTTCCTTTGCCTCACTGCCTGGAGAATACAAAGACTGAAGACTTTATAACCAAAGAATTCTTCTTCCATCTTTAAGAAAATTATCTATTTTACCTGAAATATCACCACAATGCCTTGATGCATGAGGATTTTATTTTTGCTTTCCTTCTCCAAAATATCATGTACATTTTGTTTGCAAGAAGATTAAATTAGTTTCATTTGATTTCAAATGTTTTCAAAGGAGACCTTAAATTGGGAAATATTTTGTTCTGGGAAGATAAGAATATTTAGCAAACCTGACAAATAGATTTTGGAGGCTTTAAAGTTTTTCTTAAACAAAGACCTTAGTAAAGTCCCTGTGAATTTGCAAAATACCTCTGTGGGGAATCTGCATTTGTATAGAATAGAGTTTGGTTAAAAAAACAAAACAGTTTTTGCTTTGTACAGCATACTGTTTTTAGGACAGGTTTCATGCTAGTTATTTAAATCTGCTATGGCTACACAGGAATTTATTATACACTGTATATTTGAATCTGTAAAGCTAGAAGATTGCAGCAGATGAAATAGCGTTATTATTTGGCAGAGAAAACATTGGTGTGCACTAACGGCATGAAATTACTTATCATTTACCACTAACACAAAACATTTATATGCAAATTAATGTAAAAACTAGACCTACTTTACCCATGAATGATTCGATTCCTCTTAAGAATTACACCTTTTATCTTCATCTTCTTGCCATTTCTCACACAGAAATGCTTTCCTTTGCCCTTATCACTAGTCAGATCTTGAACGTGCTTTTGTCAGTAATAGTGAATATTAGACTTAATCACCGTAGTGCTAAATGAGGAAGACTTCATTTCAGTGTGGAGATTTGTCTGTACTGGAGTTGGGATTTATTGTTAATATTCTGCATGCTCAGAGCAGAAAAATTACTTGCCCTTTTTCCTATTGCCCTTTGCAAGTTAAAGTTCTGTTTATATATCATCTGCCTTCAGCTCGAGCTAACTTAACTGCAGAAGGGGAAATCCTGAAGTCCACCACCAGATCAATAAAGCTGAGGAGTTAAAGGGTTTCTGATAGCTCATATAGATCATGCCAAAAATGTTTGTTGCTGTTGTTAGTAGACCTTTCATACAGAACCGCAGTAAACCTTGCGGTATGGCAAAGGCTGTAAATACGTCTGTATGCAAAGATTGAATGTCCTTCTTCCCACCCACCTCAAGAATCAGTTACGGATGCAAGATACTTTTTTTAGTTGCTTTTTTCTTTGGGCTGTTTGGAGTTTTAGGCGAGTAGGAAACACATGCCCTAGTTTGAGTTGGAAGGGACCTTTAAAGATACAACGCCCTAGTTAAAAGCACACTAGTTAAAAGGGCTGTTACAATGTAAAATATTTTAAAGAGGTAGTGTGTTCATAACAATCTACTTACTTCCTTTTTTTTTTTTTTTTTTCTTTTGAAACTGCTGATTAGCTATTTAGGACTTTGTGAAATTCGTGTAGCTGAATATGTAACTGGTAGTTTGAATCCTGGAGAAATAAGAGTACTTGGCTGGCTAGGGTCAAAATTACATGAAAAAGCAGAAAAACAAAAAAATAATGAGCGCTTGGTCTTGCAGAGTCTGCTGATTGAATAAGAGTAAGAATAGTTTATATAATTGCTCTATTAGTGCTACAAAGCATGACCAGGGCTTGGCTTTTTGATGCGTTGCTTGATTGTGCTGTAGAAAAAGGAGGGTGTTTTTCTCAGGAAAGGGGATGCTGCTGCTGCTGCTGATTATGAATCCTTCCTGGGTTCTGCAGGGCAGTAAGTATTGTGCACCCAAGTTTTTTCTGACTGTAGACATTTAGGACAAATCTTTATACTCTTTGAAACCATTTGCCTTTTCATCAGTGTATGTTTAATAATTGCAGTAAATGGTGTCATTTGAGCTATCTGGCTTTTTCTCCCTATCTGCTAATTCTGTGTTTATGAAACAGATGTGTAAGGATCATGTGTTGCGCACTTCTAAATTACCCCTTATGTCAGTGCTATTTGAAGGAGAGATAACCTTAGTGTTGGCATTTCGTGACGCTGGAAGTAGGGCCGTTAGAAATATATGTTGTAGGCAGATCTGATGAGGTATAGAGTTACATAAGGCACCTTCCATATGACAAGCTGTGTTCCCTGTTGCTGGCAGCTTTGGGCTGGTAAGCTATCTGCCTCATGCTTTGTGGGATGTGTTTAGCCAAATGTTTTGGGGAATGAGGTTCAGATGCATTTTGTTCATTTTTAAAAACAACTTTGGAGACAAAGGTTGGAATTTTTCTTGGCAAATTTTTGGCTGTCCCAAATTTTGAGGTGTGGTTTTGAAATGGCTGCCATGTGCTGTGGTAGTCATGTGATGCTGTTTTGATTATTCATTTTAAAAACTTCCCCAGACTTCTGGAGAACTCAGGACTCTATGAACTTTACTGTTCCCAGGGTGCTTGCTTAAAGCAATAAATATTACATGCAGAAATGATGGTCAAGCATTAAATATGGAAGATGAAAGTAGTGAGAAATAGTGAGGAGCTTGCCTGAGGTTATCTTAAGTCCATTTCTTAGCAGTCATATACTATTCTTACCTAAAACTCCAGCGTTCAGTCTGTGAATAAGTGGAAAAGGACTTTTTAAAAAGTTGCATTAGAGATAAAACTTATGATTTCCTCCTTTTGAGTGTTAACCATGTTACTGAGAGATACCAGGCATAACTGAGAAGTTAAGTTTCTTTATACATAATTTATTAGACACTGCACATAATTTATCACATAGTACAGCTATCTAGACTATAATATTTGTCTTTTCAAAAGGTTGCCATTTTTTTCCTTCTTTAAAAAATAATATATTTGTGTGTGGCAACAGATATTTGCCAAAGAAAAATAAAGCTTTACCTTCTGTAGTTTATACAGTCATGGTTGCCTTGTCCAGAGGGGCAGCACAAATTAATCAATGCAAGCACTGCTATCTGCAGTGGAGAAACTTCTCTGCCTGGAGAAACTGGTTTTATTTTCCTTTTGCCCCCAAGCACCAGTGTTGCAGTGGTATCTTCAGTTCCCATCTTGTGTCTCTTCAGTAAGAGTTAGCGCTGGTTGCTGCATGCCTTTTGCTCCACGTGGTTTCCAGCAGCTTTCTGGGCTGAAAGAGAAGAAACAATTATTTAGGGAGATAGGCAGAGGGGCCGTATGCTCATTTGTCTGTCTTGGATTGTTTGTAGGAGTCAAATGATGCCCTTGAACTTAATGTGGCTTGGAGATGTAGAGGCATTTGTGGTTGCATAGAAGTTGTGATGAAGACATCCTTTCTGGGGGATTTCTGGATTTGTTAACAGGGCTGTGGCTATGTCTGTATTGCATATTGTGGTGTATTTGTGTCCAGACTTCTTTTGGTATCTGAGCTTGGCTTTTTTAGTTAGCTGAGATGTCTTTGGACTTGCAACTGACAGCATAAAAATACCCTAAACTAAAGGTCTCAGCAGCTTCTTGCCACCCTGTCTGAGCCTGCAGAGGTAGTTGGCTCCAATGAGTTAGCAACACTTTATTTTTTTAACCTATGTTAGCAGTGTGGGGTGCACCTCCCTGCTAACAAGAGTTAAGTGAATTTAAGGCAGAAAAGAGATGAAACAAGCTCTGATTTTTTTTTTTTTNGGGATGAGCAACTAATGAACATTGATCAAACTAATCCAAAAAAAGTTCACTTCCAAAGTTTGGTTACCAAACTCTCTTCCTACCCTGTGGTGCTGGTGCAAGGATGGGCTGGCAGAGGGACTAGGCTGGCTCCCCGCACCAAAAAAACCCCAAACCTCATCAGTGGTGATTAGAACTGCTGCTTGTCAGCATGTGAAGAAAAGAGCTACAATTCATCACTCTCACTGTCATGTGAAGCCACAGAAAAGTAATTAGCAGGTAAAATGTCTATTAATAGCTCCCACCACCTTTAGTTCAAACACCTGCTGACAAGCTATTACTCTGTGTAGCTTAGCTTCATCAAGTTCTTGTTTTGTGATTGCCAGAAGAGACTCCATTAGAGCCGTTTCTGTTGAGGCGGGGTGTCTCTGAAGAGACTCTTGCTCTGTGGCCTCTTGTTGAGAAAGTGGATGCATAGACTTGCTTCACTTCTCGTCATCTCTACAAGCATGCAGAGATTTCTCTGTGGCTCTTTCAGTGACTGTGAATTTATTTTGGCTAATGAAAGCAGCATAACTTGTGTTAGTGCTGGCTAAATGCGGAGAAGGGGAAAACAAAGAATTTTCTCCTTTGCCTGCAATTATCTTCTTACGTTGCTTGAAAATAAATGCAGTGTATTTCTAAGAAAACCATATTGTTAATAGTATCGTATCACATATAAAGTATGATTAAACTTGGCAGTTATTATTTCGCAAGCTTTTTTCCAGTATTAGAACATGCACCTCTTTGTTCGTTTTTAATGTGGGCCAGAAATATTAGTGATAAACAAAGTGGGGATTTTGTTAGCTTGGCTGCTGTTTTAGGATCCTTCTACTTGAAGGCTTCAATAAACACAGCTGCCCGAAAATATATTCTGCCTGAAATTTATCTCTGCATTTTCCATCCATGGCTTTATCTGTCTCATATTACAGGTGGAGGCTTTACCGAAATCAGTGCCATTCCTCGTGTAAGACTGGATTTTATATGCAGCTTAGGCATTACATTTGTGCCTCGTTTTATTTATGGTAAAGAAAACACACATATTTGATGGATATGTGTGAAAATAGACTTTGTATCTGTTAAAATTGTCTCTTCCTTTCCACATATCTGATGGCAAAAAAAGACATCTGAAAAAGAGTATGGCTGTAGGTGGCCGTCACTTGAAATGTTAACAAGAGGCCACCAAGCTTTTATAGGAATTGATTTTCCAAAGAAGCATATACATAAATGAACCCTATTTTCTTGTCGTAGAATAAATTTTTGAGTATTGTTTTGCTTGATCCGCAGTGTTCAATATTGCAGGTTTTCTTTTTGCTGGGGTTTTACTCTCTGGTGGGGCTGGAGGCCTGTACGCTGCCTGTTGGGGTTCCCCGCTGTGGTGGCCATGGCACAACGGCGCAGGCTGGTACCTAGCACCCCCCTCTCTAAGCGCATGAGGTACAGACGAGGTGGTGAAGCCGGGGAGGGAGGAAGAGAGAGAGGTGAAATAATTTGGCGTTGTCGAGGAGGAGCGTTGGGATCCAGCCTGGGCCTCAGCGTGGTCTCCCTCAGCCGTGGGCCCTGTGCGCGGCCTGGCCGGGGAGGTGAGCAGGTGCTGGGGTCCGGCGAGTTCCTTCCCTGCGCCCACGCCTGCCTTAGTTTACCTCACGCAGTTTGAAAGTGAGTGTGGTATTTGGGCAATCACACTCAGCTTCTGGGGAACAGCCTCCTGAATTAAGACGTTCAACATTTCGATGTGTCAGAAAGAAGGAGACCCTGTGAGGAGCCCTGTGGCCAGCCTGCAATTGGCGGTCGTTCCCCTGGTGTTTGGGGGAGGTGAGCGCCATGTCAGGTGGGTGTTGTGGGGCTCACTTGTGGTGGGCTTTTGGTTTGGCTGATCTGTAAGACATTTTATGTGACATATCTTTCATCCTGAATGTCTTTCATTTGTTTCTTCCCTTGTTAATTTTGCCAAAATGAGCTAGATGCTCAAGAAGCAGGATGAAAAAAGAACAAACTTTGTATTTTTTTTCCAACTTACTCCTACCCAATCCTCAGTCTCCATCTCTCTCGGCCACAGCAACCACAAAAAATGCGGCAAAAACAAATTTATTTTTATCTGATGTTTATCTCTTTAATTTGGACTGATTTAATAAGTTATTAGTTATGAGCTGTTTAGCTGCATAATAAAGTATATCTTTTCCATCCTAATTTATTGTTTTCATCTTGTAATTTTTTATTTATAACCTAACTCTATCTGTTGTATAAGTGCAATCGAATATTTACATGGTGGAAAAGTCATTGCCCAAACAATTTGTCTAATTGGGAACTGAGTGTGGTGGCTGAGGATGGTGCCTACGCAGAAATTGCGCAGTTGAGAAACATGCCTGCAAAGCCTTCCATGCCCAAGATTTGGAAAGTAGAGAATTTTAAAACACAACCTTAGAGTATGGTCACTTCCCCCTTAAGTCGAGTTCCAAAGTGTATCCTTTGCTGTGGAAGGATGACTGTCATTTTGGCGGCTCCCTTACAAAGTGTGTTCGGTTTACAAGTACAAAGAGGGGCTGGCTGGGAGACTGTAGACAAACTGTGTGCTGAAGTCTCTCCTTTCCACGATGGTCTCCTATTTGCTTGGGAATGGCTGTTGTGGGAGTGCTGGGGGCTCACTGGAGCTGGCTTCAGTGTAATCTTCCTGCAGTCCTTGTATAATTAAAGAGGAGATTAAGTTCATTTAGTAGATGGTTCAACAAGGCTAAGTGCCAGGTCCTGCACTTGGTCGCAACAACCCCATGCAATGCTACAGGCTTGGGGAAGAGTGGCTGGAAAGCTGCCCAGAAGAAAAGGGCTTGGGGGTGTTGGTTGACAGCCAGCTGAATATGAGCCAGCAGTGTGCCCAGGTGGCCAAGAAGGCCAACAGCATCCTGGCTTATATCAGACATAGTGTGGCCAGCAGGACTAGGGAAATGATCATCCCCCTGTACTTTGCACTGGTGAGGCCGCAACTCAAGTGTACTGTGTTCAGTTTTGGGCCCCTCACTGCAAGAAGGACATTAAGGTGCTGGAGCGTGTCCAGAGAAGGGCAACGAAGCTGGTGAAGGGTCTAGAGCAGAAGTCTTATGAGGAGCGGCTGAGGGAACTGGGCTTGTTTAGCCTGGAGAAAAGGAGGCTGAGGGGAGACCTTATTGCTCCCTACAACTACCTGAAAGGAGGTTGTAGCTGGGTGGGTGTTGGTCTCTTCTCCCAAGTAACAAGCAATAGGACAAGAGGAAATGGCCTCGAGTTGCACCAGGCAAGGCTTAGATTGGATATTAGGAAAAACTTCTCTAGTGAAAGGGTTGTCAATCATTGGACCAGGCTGCTCAGGGAAGCAGTTGAGTCACCATCCTTGGACGTAGTTAAAAGACGTGTAGATGTGGCTCTTAGGGACATGGTTTAGTGGTTGACGTGGCAGTGCTAGGTTAACAGTTGGACTTGATGATCTTAAAGGTCTTTTCCTACCTAAACGATTCTATGTTTCTGTGTTTCTATGGTTTGGACAAGTACTGTAAATAATACACCCCCACACCCCATTTCCTATAGAAAAAAGACTACAGTAAATAATCTTTAGCAGTCTTAAATCAGCATTGGCAAATATATCCCTTCTCCCATCTCTTCTCCTTTTGGACAGACTAGCATGGGGACCAAGCCAGTGGGTCTGGGATGAGAGCTGGTGAGGACAGCAGATGTCATTAGGAATTAGATTTTGTACATGCAGCGGAGGGACTTTCTGCATCCTACTTCATCTTCATTTGTGGTAGGAAATGGTCCACCTTTGGTAGGAAGTAGCCCTTCCCATTGTCAACTGAACAAGTTGTGAGCACCCCATGTTATAACCCTGTATGTGCTCCTTATGGTGAGGAGCACCTTCAGCAGTTCCATCTTTCTCTTACAGGAATAGTAAGCTGAAGTCTATGCAGTTGCTTATTTCTTTACAAAGCCAAAAGAAGATCTTTTGAAATAACTCTATTATTCTTTGCATTTATGAGGAAAACAAATCTATTCTAGAAATAACAAATCACTGATTGTACTATATTATATTGTAATTGAATGTTAAATTAGGGCATTCTCTAGTGCAACAGAGCACTGTTGTTTCAGCAACATTTGTATATTTGAAGGATTTTCAAGTACTGTTTATTAATATTTCTGTCTCTGCTGCACAGCTGAGGACCATAATTTAAATTTAAGGGATTGACTCTTAAATGGAAGCAAAGTTTGCAACCTGACTTTAAAAAAGCAGCACAGACATTGAGCAGAGTAACACTATGTTCTCTGGTCTGTGATTCTGGTGGTCCTTTACTGCTAACAATAACAAAAAAAAAGGTAGTGGACATGCTTCCTGACTGAAACCAATAAAAGCAATTTGATGTCATACTGTGTCCATACAGTGTACTTCTGGTAGCTGCAAGCCCTCTTGCCAGATGTGACTTTAGGAATTAGTGTGAGTACGGACATACCCTAATGCACACGGACTGATCCCTAACCATCAGATCTACTGAGAGTGATGCACTGCTTTAAAAATCAATCTTCCAGACTAGGGTTTTTCTTCATTTTGAGATGTGTTTCTTAGCGCACTTATAACCAGCTAAAAGATCACTCATAATTTTGCTCTTCTTTTGTTCTATTTTTATGCACTTTAGAAACAGAACATGCCATACATTTAAAAACTAATGAGTGGGTGTATTTCTACCTTAATTATTAGGAATGGTGAAGTTTTGAAGCAGAAGAGCAGTCTTGCTGTTCTCGGTACTTCATGTTCAGCTGCAAAGCTAACTTTTCTTTTCTTTGTCTTTTTTTCAATGCAGAACTATGGTTTGGAAACAGAAAATCTAAAAACCCTTTCTCACAAACTGAATGCATCTGCCAAAAATCTACAGAACTTCATCACTGGGAGGAGGAGGAGTGGTCACTATGATGGAAGGACCAGCCGCAAATTACCGAATGATTTTCTGACGTCAGTAGTGGATCTGATTGGAGCAGCTAAAAGTCTGCTGGCTTGGTTGGACAGGTAAAATCTCCCAAATGTGTCACAGGTAACCAGTTCACGCACACACACAAACCCCAACTTCTTTACAAAATGTAATATAGACATTGAAACGGAAGCAGAATTCATTTACAAATTCTGAGGGAGAGTTTGTAGCAATTTTTTCTTGTCAAGTCAGCATGGAATTCAGATAGCATTTCAGTACTTCTAAATGCACTGCAACCCTACAGATCTCTGGAAATACAAGATAGCAATAGGATGGCATCATTAGGCTATATACATATTTTCTTACTAATATAGAACACCACTTTGACCTGCATAACTCAGATTCATTGCTCTGATAGTATCAAATTCACAAAACTGTCATCATACTTTTTATTATATAGGTGTCAATATATACTTCCATTGTGTGTGTGTGTAAACATGCATGTTGCATTTTAGGTTTTTTGAAATTGCAATGGAATACCTCTGAAATTGTAGATAGGACTGGAACTGTCTTGTAGTTTTACCTCTCTCACCTAGGAAGTATGTGGGACCAGGACTTCAGTGCTGTCCTTTACTATATCTGTAGTGACATTTTTCTAATGATAACAAGAGTAATATGAAGGTATCTAAGATGATAATTGAAACTCCTGAAGTAGTTAATGTTAGTCTATCCATATGTCTTTATAAAATGCATCACAGTGCATTTTTATAGCAAAAATAAAATGCTTATCTTGATTTAAAGGTGTATCTTATTTTGTATCCAGCAGCTGAAGTTTTGTTCAGAGTATGATCTTTTTGTAATTCTTAAAATCCAACAGAAGTGTTTGGATTTACTGGTCTGGGTTTTGTTGTGTTTCATTTTCCTGAGGAAAACTGGCTTCTGTCTCATAAATGATTTTCATATGAAAAGTTTAGGCAAGGCATGAATCTTTTCCATTTCTTAAACTGAACTGCAAACTCTTTCTTTTGTTCAATAGACTGCAGCTACCACTGCTGCTTCTTTTCTTCTCCCTTTCTAGCCTTCCCCCAAGTTTCAAAACCAGAGTACCTGAAGTTGGGGTCCTAAATTACTATTTAGCTGTTTAACATTAAATGTGCAGAGAAGCAATGCAATCTCATGGAAAGAGTTTAGTTAGTATTGAGGCTTGAAAAATTGGGAATATATTTTTAGCTCTGCCTCTGGCCTGTTGTTACTTGGAAGACCTGTAGTCTTCACTTTTTCTCCCTGCAAATAATTTTTGGCAGAGAACAGCATATCATGCTGGGTTTTAAAACAGAAGGAACAGTAGAAAAACATGTTCTTTTGCATAGGCAGATCAATGATTGCTTGTTCTTTCTATTTAGAAATAACCTTGATTGTTTTCTCATCGGAATTGTGGGTGATGGATAAAGACTGTTAGTTACAAAGTTGAGACTTTTATTCTGTATAAAGTAGTCTGGTGTTAAAAAGTAAACTTTCACATATATACATTTAACATATCGAAAAACATGTTACAAGTTTTGGTATCTTAATATGAATTTAGTAGTTGAACTTCAGGAAGAAAGTAGTTGTTGATGCTAGGAAACATCTGCATTTGAGCACTAATATGTCACTGTAGTACTGTGCACTGTGTCCAAATTATGCACTTTTAGTATTAAAAGACAAATCCAGTCTCAGGAATTTATTTGTAGCTCAGAAGTGTGTTGAGAACTACCTCTTAGTACAATTATGTTTATAAAGGCATCTGTATTGTATTTGTCAGAGATAATTCTGTTAGCAGGTTTTAGTGCTGGTGGGGGAAGATCTCTAAAATAATTTCTAAAACCATGTATTATCAATTCTACTCCCAGTAAAATGCAAAATGACTTTTGCATTTATCTGAAATGACAGCTAATCAGATCCAGGACTTCCAAGAAGTTAAAAATGAGGACAGTCGTGATGGTAGCCTTCTTTTAGCAATGTTTTCTTTAGTGTCCAAATACTGCTTCCTAGAAGTGATATTTTAATTTCATTGAGGTTTCTGGGATCTGTGTAGCTTAAACACCTGGTTCTGGCAAATGCTTTCTGTAACATTTTAAGACTTTTTTTTTTGATTTATGAGGCCGGGGAGTTTTTTAGTTCAGTTTGTTCTTCCCTCTTTGTGAAGCCCCCAAATTAGGATGAAGACAGGCCAATGACTGCATTTTTCTCAGGAAGTGGGAACATCTGGAGATTGATAGGATTCTGCTTATTATACTCCTTCTAAGAAGCTATTGGGGCCACTAGAGGGAGATAGAAAGATTTTAAAAATAAAATATTTAAAGTCAGGAATATGGATTTAGTTTTATTCTGCACAGCTATTACTATTAAATCTGGGCCCCAAATCTTAGTTTTTTGGTTGGTTTCTAACACCAGTTCCACCTCTGGGGCATGACAGAGGGCAGAGCAAACCATTAGGAGGAATAAAGTTATCCACCCCACTGTAAGATCTGCACTAGGCTGCCCCTGTGCAGTGTTTTTCAGGTCACGTCTAGAAAAGCAGCTAAAAGCAGCTCTAACTTGCATAGAAATGCAATGATGTGGTTTTTATGTGTAGGGAATGGTGATGACTCTACACGACTTGTGCTTCATTTGCTGCTCTAGCGAACTCTCTTTTTTCACAATATGTATGTAAGACACAATCTATAAGGACCTCCTTAGGCCAGGCACAATTAGCAAATCACAACTCTCGCGCTCCTTTTGATGACTTACTTCCACTGTGGCTCTTGCAGTGGCACTGTGCAGGGCTGATCCAAGGACGCTTTTTGTTCCAGGTCTCTGCCTGGAGCAGTCCTACTTCCAGATGTATGTCAGAGATTGAATTTTACTAAAAATTTAGGGTAGCTTTTATTGCCAGGCTTTAAAAGTCTTCTGGTTTAGTTTCATTTAGGAACTGGAAAACTTAATAGAGAATTCTAACTATTTTGCAAAAGAGGTTGGCTGATGATTTTGAGGAGCATGGAATAGGTCTCCAATAGCGTCCTGTAAAGAAACTGTCAGTACACTAATAGATTATGCCCTTAAACTTTTTAGACCATTTTTAACTTCTGTTACCTTCTCAGCCCACAAAATCTATCTCCTCTTCCAGAAGACCTCAAAAAATGTTTTAGCCTAATCATGGTTTATTTTGTAACCTTTCCCTAATTTTCAAATTCTTCCAAGCCAATTTTGCTGATGAGATTGGTGCTTTCTTGCAAAACTCTGTGAGTCTTTTGTGAAAGTATGGTGCATTTCCACTTGACATTTAACATAGCTCTGAGGCTGATGGAAAACCACACTTTAGGCCATAGCAACAAACTACTTATCTGATATTCAAAGCAACTTCACATTGAAATGTCTCCAGTGTTACTTCTCAAGATTTAGAAAATAATATATAGTCTTCCAGGTGTTCTAGACTTCCAGTTAGATCACTGGAATTCTTTTCAGTCTTTATTCCTGTAATTCATGAAAGCTGTATTCTTTGGAATAGTAATATATGCCATCTTTCTGAATCCTCCTTCTCCTCTGATGTGTCAGGTTCCTGGAAGTTCTCCTGCCTTTCATAGGGCTGACGCACTTCATCCTGGGAACAAACCTCAGTCCTTTCTGCACAATGTGTTTCCTTTGCTGAGATTATATACAGTAGTTCTGATAAATGTATTTATCAATGTTTCTTTTGAATTACAGTGAAAACACATAACCTTGCCTTCAAAGTCTGGGCTATTCATTTCATGCAAATTTATAATTTAGTATAAAAACAGGAGGGAGATAAATAATGTTGAGCAGGAATCTGGTCAAACAAGAAAAACTCTCTGCTTTGTACTCCCAACCATAAAGTATGGTACAGTCTGGAAGCCAAGTGGCAAATGCAATGAGCACAGATTGTCATCTTTTTTACTTTTTTTTTTTTTTTTTTTTTTCTGTAGTACAGTGTTCAAAAATATAAAATAGATAGTCAAAGGTCTAGGAAAATGCTGACCATAAAAAAAAAGTAGTTGAAGGGAAAATAAACTGAATAGTTAAAGAAAATCATTAGAAGGAATGAAAAAACCCACAACTGAAAAATGTATGCAGAAGATTTAAAAATAAAAATCGAGGTAAAAAGTTTTATGTCTGTCAAACTAAACATAAGGCATAACAGGGAATTTTTTTTTAAATGTATGATTAAAGTAGAATTGCTGTTGTCAGTTCACTACTCTGGAGCCACAACATGAATGCATTGCAATTTTGTAGCATAGACCTCTAACCTCATAAAAGTATTTTTTCTGTACAGTATTATGTCCAGTAGTATCTGCACATTTAATTGAAATTGAAATTATACATATTTATTTCTATTAATCCCGGGTAAGGTTTTGTTCTTACAGCACATGGATACAGTACATCTGAAAACCACTTTGTGAAAGTATTGCTTTGTTGTGTGGATGTGCCAGTGTTCGCTGCCTCTCTGACATTTCTGAACTGAATATACATCATCCATCCATGGCTTTCTTGCTCTAAAAGCAGCATGAACTCACGGAGGATTTTGAGTATCAAACCACTTTTTTCATCTTTAACAAAATTATGTTAGGATTTTACCATGTCACGTGCATCTTCTTCAGTTACATCAGTGAAAACTTCCCAGTTTTTGTCCAGAGGCAAATATGAACTGAAAAGCAATGATATCATAGACATCCCAGAAAATTCTTGAGGTCCAAGTTTAGAGCTTTTAGCAATGCTTACAACTAACTTTCTCTCTGGTTAAGACACAGCCGGCTGTTACACTGTACTCGCATCTCATTCCTTTTCTACCAATTTGCTACTACCTACTGGTTTTACTACTGAAATTGTGATAGTCGTGAGTGAAGGGTGCTCAGATTAATCCAATACTTTTTCTCCCAGAATTTACCAAACCATCTGACAGACAGACAGAAGGTTGTATTTTCGTCAGAATTTGGTGCAATGCTGAGTGTTGAGTTTGTCTTCTAATGAGTCAGAAGCTGCTGCAAAGTGAAAGCAGCTTTGGAAGCGCAAGCATCTTTTACTCATCCTTTAAGCACCCCATTTTCCCCCTTCAAGTCCCACTGTATGTCATATGTTTTTCTTTCATGGGACAGCTGGATTTAAGAGGTAGAGCTCATTACTATAGTCTTAACTGGGAAGAACTGTAATGCTCTTTGTGGAAGAGGAAGGATCCTGAGGGAACCTGACCTGGGGTGACGTTTGGTGGCAGCTGCATGAGTTCTATCTCTTCCCATCTTGTCTCCTTGCTCTGCCAGCACACAGCTTGTTTGCATCCCTTGTTTCTGCCCGTGCCATCTTCCATGTTGCTCTTGATTTCAAATGTTGTCTTTATTCCCCTTCACCACACTTCAGTTTTTGCCACCAAACACCCCGGAAACTTTTATTTCCTGCTGACTGCACTAAGCTAGAAAAATTCTTAGCTGTGCTTCTGGGATTCCTACTCCTGCCTATTCTGTTACACTTGGGTTATCTGAAGCAAGGGCTCCTCATACCATTTATCTTGTGCAGCATCAAGAAGAATGTTTTAGGCCTTAGCAAATAGTAACAATATCTGTATAAACTATAAATGTGGACTTAGATACTAGGAGTGAGGAAGAGATGGTTGTTCTTAGGGCTTTAATTGAGTCTTCATTAAAGACACAACTAAGATAATGTGGCAGTTTATTTTTCAGTTAAGAATATAAGAAAATATAATCAACTTCCCATGAGATAACTACTACAACATTTTGCATCTGTTGTTGTGTCACAGATTTTAATGGTCATGAATTAGGATTTGTCAGGGATCACTGGATTTTTTTAGTGTACTGTTTGACTCAGCCATCTGTGTGGGCAGTGATTCAATATGTCTTTCACAGCAACTCTCCTGTATCCCTTGTTTTTCACCCTAGCACTATCCCTCTTCTGGAAATAAAAAACCTAAACTGCTGCTGTAGATTACACTGAAGTCTAAGTAGTAGGAACAAAGAGATCTTGTGGAGATAGATTTTATATTCCAGACTCGGTGCTGTGGCCAGAGAAAAGCTAGCAGGCTGGCAAATGTGAGCCAGTCTGATTAATTTATCACTGCTGTCTGGATCCATGATACATGAACAAAATGGAACAAGGAGATGAATAAAAATCCCAAATGTAAACAGAAATTATTGGTCATATAAAAGATATGGTTCAAATTGACAGTAGTAAAAAAATGTAAAAATTTCAGAGTAAAAGGGCTTTCTGGCAAGTCCAAGTCTGCTCTTAGGGCCATTCATAGAGTGGGGGGTGTAATCCTCTGACTTCTAACCTGAGGTGGGCAAGTCATTTTGACATGGGCTTAAATGTGCTAATATTCTGCAAAGCACTTATATGTATACAAAAATCCTGTTAAGTAAGGTTAAAATCTGTGCCTAAAGTTAAGGACATTTGAATGCTTCAATGGTTACGTCTGGGCAGCAGAACAGGACCTCCAAACCTCACCGTGCGCTGTGTAAACTTTTTTTGGTGATGCTCTGTGGTCTACAGAGAAGCGCAGCCTACAATGATGTAAACACTCTTGTTTATGTATGAACAATTCTAGGTGTTCAGCTTCAGCGCACCCGTAAAGCCCGCTTTGTATGAAAGCACCACAGTAGCAGAACACATTCCCCACTCAAAAATGGATCTCCCTCTTTTCACCATGGTGACATACACAATGCATGTTTTCTTCTACTGTAGGTAAAATGTGTTCAGCTGGATTTCTTTGTCTCATTGTTTTCTGTGAATGAGCCTTGGTGATGTTTATGGAATGACTATTTTGTAGTGTTAAGTAAAGAGGAGCATTCATTGGAAAAATTATGCTTCAATGTTTGCAAGCCCATAACTTCTTGCAAAGAAAGTGTTACTGGTTTAGAGTCTCCTTTATAAGAGACTTCATGCAGTCCTATTAGCTATGCTTGGTTATTGCTTGTCCTGACAGGGTAGATCTGGTTTGCACACAAGACAGTAGTGGAAAAAAAATGAAAATCCAAACAAAAAGAAACAAAAGACTTCAGTGATTCTTTACTCACCACACAAATAATCCACTTTCTATCAATTGGTTTGCAGTCTTAAACCTGTGAATCTTATGTTTCCTTTATGCATTTCCCTTTATGTTTGTTTGAATGGTATGCCAAACCTGTAAGTGCTGCCTGAGAATGCTATGGTACTTAACCGTATTGTGCTACTGGAACAGCTGTAAATGTTTAACAGAGCACTCATTTAAAGAATTCCTTTATCCAGTGTGAATTTTACTGCATTCCTCTGAGATTCTACATAAAGTAGTTCCATCAGAAACACAAATAAAGTGTTTATTTCATGAAAGCCTAGAACTATGAACCTTAGACAGATTTGGCACAAGTATATATGCAACAATATTGTACATTCAGATTTTTATTTGAGCTTATTGTGTTACCTTTGAAGACGGAGTTAAGTTACTGATTTGGTTACCTCTCTCTAAAAGGTTTTTGACTATTATGTTTAATCAAACTACTCTAAGGATGTTTTCCCTAGTTAGGATGCTAATATAAGTATGATATTGATTTAAAACTCCTCACAATGTCTATTTTTATAAAATAGCTCAGTACTACAACTAGTGGTGAAATATGATTAACTTTTATTTTCGGGCAATGCTTTTACTAACAGAAGTTTCTACTTGTCCAAATTGCAGTTTTTTAAAGTGAAATAGTTACTTCTATACATAATTTTCCCCTAACCAAATGTTATATGAAGAACAGAGATGAAGTGTCTAACACATATGAGGGTGAAAATGTTGATATTGTAGAAATACTGAGTGTATGCATCTCCTTGGCAATATACATCTTTTTTTTTTTTTTTTAATTGCTTGGAAAGGATTTTCCTTCATGTGCAATCAGTACTTGTGAGTATTAACATGTGTTGAATCATTTTAATTCTTAATTTTGTAAGGGAATTAGCTGTGCTATATTGATGTAGCTGGCTTTTCTACCAGTTCTTCAGGGTGGCTTAATTAATTAAAGTTAGATAATAATTTTTTTTTTTCATTCTGAAAGATGCTGATACTGCTAAATATTTTAATTAGCTTCAATTCATAAAAGTGTATACATACATGCATGTGTGTTACAGCCTGCATTAGACACTGTCCTGGTTTCAGCTGGTATAGAGTTAATTTTCTTCCTAGTAGCTGGTATAGTGCTATGTTCTCAATTTAGTATGAAAACAGTGTTGATTACACAGTGATGTTTTAGTTGATGCTAAGCAGTATTTACAATTAGGTCAATGACTTTTCAGCTTCCCAGGCCCTGCCAGCAAGGAGGCATGAGCCTTCTGCAGGAGGTGCACAAGAAGTTGGGAGGGGGCACAGCCAGGACAGCTGACCCAAACTGGCCAGATGGATATTCCATACCATGTGATGTCACGCTCAGTATATAGGCTGGGGGGGAAATTGGCTGGGGAGGGCTGTAGCTCAGGGACTAGCTGGGCATCAGTCAGCGGGTGGTGAGCAATTGTACTGTGCATCACTTGTTTTATATTTTCTTTATTATTATTATTATCATTATCATTATTATCGTTATCTTCCTTTTCTGTCCTATGAAAGTATTTTTATCTCAAACCACAAGCTTTACTTTTTTTCAATTCTCTCCCCCATCCTGCTATGGAGGAGGGCACGAAGGAACGGCTGTGTGGTTGTTTTACCTGCCTGCCAGGTTAGCCACAACAGTCCCTTTGGCACTCAACGTGAGGCTCAAAGGATTTGAGATAATGACAAATCCTACCAGAGTATGTTAAAATAAATGTGTTATAAGCATTCATTATATTAGTTTAATAGTCAGCGGTCAGAGTGTTGTATTATTTCTTCTCAGGGTTGTGTTATGTAATGCTTAGCTTGCTGTATATATTCCCTGTGGTGCCGTTTATCATCTCTACAAGATGGATCAAGGTTACCATTTTGTTGTACTGTGTCACACTGGGTTATGATATGATAAAATTACTGTTTGTGAGACTAATCTGGTATTTGTACTTGGCATTACTGTCATCTCCATTCTTCAGGAGCCATCTTGCGGAAACTATTAATAATTACACTCTTTACCTTTTCTCTTTGGAGAGCCAATCTATGGGGGAGACAATGGGGATACTTTTCACTGCTCCTTCACCTTGCCTTTCTCCTCCAGGCTAGTTACAATAGCTCTTGAGAATTTTAAATATCCTTGAGATGTTCAAACTAGAATGTTCCTATTGCTGTGCCTCCGGAATGTGTTTCAGATCTTGTTTAGGGTTAAACAACTATTTAAGAACACCACCCAGAGATCTGCCCCAAGTCTGTATGGAGCGCACCATCGTCATATGCCAACTCATTGGCAGTAATGGACTGGAAAGATGAAGAGGAACCAATGAGGGATGAAGTGACTGGCCAACTCTGGCAATACGAAGAAAATATCTCTTTTTCCATACGGGCCTGCTGCATCTTGTCTGTGGAGAAACTGGCAGACATACTAACTGAGAAACTGTTCCAGGAGTTCAAGCAATTCAAAGAGGATATGTTCTGCTCCCCAACTGTACAGACCAGTGTCTCAGCTATTAGGAGAAAGTGTTTGTCTATTCAAGAGAAAGTATATAGGGGATACACTCCTCAGGCTACCCTGTGGTTTTGTCTGTGTGACGACAGAGAGGACATGAGGAAGTGGGATGTAAAATCTACCTCCACCCTACAAGCATAGGTATGTGAGTTGCAAGGAGAAACAATCACAAAAGG
The DNA here is from genome assembly GCA_013400195.1 of Aramus guarauna. Classification (NCBI taxonomy): domain Eukaryota; kingdom Metazoa; phylum Chordata; class Aves; order Gruiformes; family Aramidae; genus Aramus; species Aramus guarauna. The sequence goes on from VXBL01009468.1 coordinate 130,878, forward strand.
GAGTTCTTCCAGGAAAATTGCTGTTTCAGTTTCCAGTGAGCAGTTCCCCAGACAGAGTAGAAGGGCTGGTCTGACTTCCAATCTTAATAAAGGGACTTCTGATTTGTGTTCACAAGACATGAGTAACGAAGACTGTGACCAGGACTAGAGAGGCCCTACCTCCAGCCACGTGGAGGAAGGGGACAACTGAGTTTATTGGACTGTATAGATTTGATGGCCTGGCATGTCAGATCCACAAGAGTATAAGCTCTAGTGGACACTGGTGCACAGTGTACTCTAATGCCATCAAATTATAAAGGGGCAGAACCCATCTGTATTTCTGGAGTGACAGGGGGTTCCCAACAGCTAACTGTATTGGAAGCTGAAGTGAGTCTCACTGGAAATAAGTGGCAAAAGCACCCCATTGTGACTGGTCCAGAGACTCCATGCATCCTTGGCATAGAATACCTCTGGAGAGGATATTTCAAGGACCCAAAAGGGTGGGCTTTTGGCATAGCTGCCTTGGAGTTGGAGGAAGTTAAACAGCTGTCTACCTTGTGCAGTCTCTCAGAGGACCCTTTTATTGTGGGGCTGCTGAGGGTTGAAGAACAACAGGTGCCGATCGCTACCACAATGGTGCACCAGTGGCAATATCACACCGACCGAGACTCCCTGATTCCCATCCACAAGATAATTCGTCAACTGGAGAGCCAGTGAGTGATCAGCAGAACTTGCTCACCCTTNTTTAGGAATAATATGGCAAGATAGGTGTCATCAGATTGCAATGGATGTGATCAACAAAATAGCAGCTTTGTCTCCACCGACTAGCAAAAAAGAAACACAAGTCCTCTTAGGTGTTCTGGGTTTTTGGAGGATGCATATTCCAAATTACAGTCTGACTGTAAGCCCTCTCTATGAAATGACCCAGAAGACGAACAATTTCAAATGGGGCCCTGAGCAACAGCAGGCATTTAAACAAATTAAACAAGAAATAGTTCATACAGTAGCCCTTGGGCCAGTCCAGGCAGGACCAGATGTAAAAAATGTGCTCTACACCACAGCCAGGGAGAACGGCCTTACCTGGAGTCTCTGGCAGAAAGCACCAAGGGACACTCGAGGTCAGCCCCTGGGGTTTTGGAGTCGGGGTTACAGAGGATCCAAGGCCCACTACACTCCAACGGAAAAGGAGATATTGGCAGCATATGAAGGGGTTCAAGCTGCCTCAGAGGTGGTTGGTACTGAAGCACAGCCCCTCCTGGCACGCCAACTGCCAGTGCTGGGCTGGATGTTCAAAGAGAGGGTCCCCTCTACACATCACACAACTGATGCTACGTGGAATAAATGGGTCACACTTATCACACAGCAGGCTCAAATAGGAAACTCCAGTCACCCAGGAATTCTGGAAGTGATCACAGACAGGCCAGAAGGCAAAGATTTCAGAACATCGCCAGAGTAGGAGGGGACACATGCTGAAGAGGCCCCACCATCTAATAAACTGCCAAAAAATGAGAAGCAATATGCTCTGTTCACTGATGGGTCCTGTCGCACTGTGGGAAAGCATCGGAGGTGGAAGGCTGTCGCAGAAGTTGCTGAAGGAGAAAGTGCATTGAGTCAGTTTGCAGAAGTGAAAGCCATCCAGCTGGCTTTAGACATTGCTGAGTTAGAAAAATGGCCAGTGCTGTACCTCTGTACTGACTCATGGATGGTGGCCAATGCCCTGTGGGGGTGGTTACAGCAATGGAAGCAGAGCAACTGGCAGCAGAGAGGCAAACCCATCTGAGCTGCACCATTGTGGCAAGATATTGCTGCCCGGCTAGAGAAGCTGGTTGTAAAAGTACATCATGTAGATGTCCACATATCCAAGAATTGGGCCACAGAGGCACATCAAAACAACCAGCAGGTGGATCAGGCTGCTAAGATTGAAGTGGCTTAGGTAGATTTGGACTGGCAACACAAGAGTGAATTATTTATAACTTGATGGGCCCATGACACCTCAGTTCATCAAAGAGATGCAACATATAGATGGGCTTGTGATCAAGGGGTGGACTTGACCATGGACACTGTCACACAGGTTATCCATGAGTATGAAACGTGCACTGCAGTCAAGCAAGCCAAGTGGTTAAAGCGTCTCTGGTATAGAGGATAATGGCTGAAATATAAATATGGGGGGGTCTGGCAGATTGATTATACTACACTCCCACAAATCCACCAAGGCAATTGCCATGTGGTTACAATGGTAGAATCAACCACCGGATGGCTGGAAATATATCCCGTACCCCATGCCACCACCTGGAAACACTATCCTGGGCCTTGAAAAGCAAGTCCTGTGGTGACATGGCACCCTAGAAAGAATTGAGTCAGACAATGGGACTCATTTCCGAAAAAACCCTCATAGACAGCTGGGCCAAAGAGCATGGCACTGAGCAGGTGTCACATCCCCTATCACGCACCAGCCTCAAATGATACAATGAACTGATAAAGACTACACTAAGAGTGATGGGTGGTGGAACCTTCAAACATTGGGATACACATTTAGGAAAGGCCACCTGGTTAGTTAACACTAGGGGAGCTCAAGCTGGCCCTGCCCAATGAAAACTTCCATTTACTGTAGAAGGGGATAAAGTCTGCATAGTGCACATGAAGAATAAGTTGGGGAAGACAGTCTAGGTTAGCCCTGCTTCAGGCAAAGGCAAACCCATCTGCGAGATTGCTTTTGCTCAAGGGCCTGAGTGCACTTGATAGGTGATGTGGAACGATGGGGAAATCCGATGTGTACCTCAGGGGGACTGGATTTTGGGTGAAAACAGCAATAAATTAAATTGTATGATGATATTTGTTATATAATACTGTGTTTCATCACTACTACAATTGCTATATACCATAGCAAGAGTATTACAGTAAGAATTACCCAGATTAATGAAAAATGAACTTTGATGAAACTGAACAAAGTGCAGCGATAATAGAACTGGACGAACAGTGGTGATGGAATGAGAACTTGCATCAGCATGCAGCAGCCCAACAGCACACACCATCTCTCCTGCCCTGAAGGACTACTATGACAAATGGAGCCCAAAGTCATGGATTAAATGAACACATGGACATTTCAGAGGGATGGCCCATAGACTAAGGGAATAGTATCTGTGTTTATATTTCAAAAGACAGGAAAGATGGTTGTGATTAATTGGAATTTATTGAAAAGTGTGGGACCTAGGCATGATGTAAATGGTATAGAATAAGCAGTGGATATTGTCCTGGTTTCAGCTGGGATAGAGTTAATTTTCTTCCTAGTAGCTGGTATAGTGCTATGTTCTCAATTTAGTATGAAAACAGTGTTGATTACACAGTGATGTTTTAGTTGATGCTAAGCAGTATTTACAATTAGGTCAATGACTTTTCAGCTTCCCAGGCCCTGCCAGCAAGGAGGCATGAGCCTTCTGCAGGAGGTGCACAAGAAGNTGATGATATTTGTTATATAATACTGTGTTTCATCACTACTACAATTGCTATATACCATAGCAAGAGTATTACAGTAAGAATTACCCAGATTAATGAAAAATGAACTTTGATGAAACTGAACAAAGTGCAGCGATAATAGAACTGGACGAACAGTGGTGATGGAATGAGAACTTGCATCAGCATGCAGCAGCCCAACAGCACACACCATCTCTCCTGCCCTGAAGGACTACTATGACAAATGGAGCCCAAAGTCATGGATTAAATGAACACATGGACATTTCAGAGGGATGGCCCATAGACTAAGGGAATAGTATCTGTGTTTATATTTCAAAAGACAGGAAAGATGGTTGTGATTAATTGGAATTTATTGAAAAGTGTGGGACCTAGGCATGATGTAAATGGTATAGAATAAGCAGTGGATATTGTCCTGGTTTCAGCTGGGATAGAGTTAATTTTCTTCCTAGTAGCTGGTATAGTGCTATGTTCTCAATTTAGTATGAAAACAGTGTTGATTACACAGTGAAGTTTTAGTTGATGCTAAGCAGTATTTACAATTAGGTCAATGACTTTTCAGCTTCCCAGGCCCTGCCAGCAAGGAGGCATGAGCCTTCTGCAGGAGGTGCACAAGAAGTTGGGAGGGGGCACAGCCAGGACAGCTGACCCAAACTGGCCAGATGGATATTCCATACCATGTGATGTCACGCTCAGTATATAGGCTGGGGGGGAAGTTGGCTGGGGAGGGCTGTAGCTCAGGGACTAGCTGGGCATCAGTCAGCGGGTGGTGAGCAATTGTACTGTGCATCACTTGTTTTGTACATATTGTTCAATAATAATAATCATCATCATCATCATCACGTTGACCCACAAGTTACTTTTTTTTTTAAATTCTTTTCCCCCATCCCACTGCGGGGAAGTGAGTGAGTGAATGGCTGTGTGGTTGTTTTAGCTNCTGCTAAGATTGAAGTGGCTTAGGTAGATTTGGACTGGCAACACAAGAGTGAATTATTTATAACTTGATGGGCCCATGACACCTCAGTTCATCAAAGAGATGCAACATATAGATGGGCTTGTGATCAAGGGGTGGACTTGACCATGGACACTGTCACACAGGTTATCCATGAGTATGAAACGTGCACTGCAGTCAAGCAAGCCAAGTGGTTAAAGCGTCTCTGGTATAGAGGATAATGGCTGAAATATAAATATGGGGGGGTCTGGCAGATTGATTATACTACACTCCCACAAATCCACCAAGGCAAGTGCCATGTGGTTACAATGGTAGAATCAACCACCGGATGGCTGGAAATATATCCCGTACCCCATGCCACCACCTGGAAACACTATCCTGGGCCTTGAAAAGCAAGTCCTGTGGTGACATGGCACCCTAGAAAGAATTGAGTCAGACAATGGGACTCATTTCCGAAAAAACCCTCATAGACAGCTGGGCCAAAGAGCATGGCACTGAGCAGGTGTCACATCCCCTATCACTCACCAGCCTCAAATGATACAATGAACTGATAAAGACTACACTAAGAGTGATGGGTGGTGGAACCTTCAAACATTGGGATACACATTTAGGAAAGGCCACCTGGTTAGTTAACACTAGGGGAGCTCAAGCTGGCCCTGCCCAATGAAAACTTCCATTTACTGTAGAAGGGGATAAAGTCTGCATAGTGCACATGAAGAATAAGTTGGGGAAGACAGTCTAGGTTAGCCCTGCTTCAGGCAAAGGCAAACCCATCTGCGAGATTGCTTTTGCTCAAGGGCCTGAGTGCACTTGATAGGTGATGTGGAACGATGGGGAAATCCGATGTGTACCTCAGGGGGACTGGATTTTGGGTGAAAACAGCAATAAATTAAATTGTATGATGATATTTGTTATATAATACTGTGTTTCATCACTACTACAATTGCTATATACCATAGCAAGAGTATTACAGTAAGAATTACCCAGATTAATGAAAAATGAACTTTGATGAAACTGAACAAAGTGCAGCGATAATAGAACTGGACGAACAGTGGTGATGGAATGAGAACTTGCATCAGCATGCAGCAGCCCAACAGCACACACCATCTCTCCTGCCCTGAAGGACTACTATGACAAATGGAGCCCAAAGTCATGGATTAAATGAACACATGGACATTTCAGAGGGATGGCCCATAGACTAAGGGAATAGTATCTGTGTTTATATTTCAAAAGACAGGAAAGATGGTTGTGATTAATTGGAATTTATTGAAAAGTGTGGGACCTAGGCATGATGTAAATGGTATAGAATAAGCAGTGGATATTGTCCTGGTTTCAGCTGGGATAGAGTTAATTTTCTTCCTAGTAGCTGGTATAGTGCTATGTTCTCAATTTAGTATGAAAACAGTGTTGATTACACAGTGATGTTTTAGTTGATGCTAAGCAGTATTTACAATTAGGTCAATGACTTTTCAGCTTCCCAGGCCCTGCCAGCAAGGAGGCATGAGCCTTCTGCAGGAGGTGCACAAGAAGTTGGGAGGGGGCACAGCCAGGACAGCTGACCCAAACTGGCCAGATGGATATTCCATACCATGTGATGTCACGCTCAGTATATAGGCTGGGGGGGAAATTGGCTGGGGAGGGCTGTAGCTCAGGGACTAGCTGGGCATCAGTCAGCGGGTGGTGAGCAATTGTACTGTGCATCACTTGTTTTGTACATATTGTTCAATAATAATAATCATCATCATCATCATCACGTTGACCCACAAGTTACTTTTTTTTTTAAATTCTTTTCCCCCATCCCACTGCGGGGAAGTGAGTGAGTGAATGGCTGTGTGGTTGTTTTAGCTACCTGCTGGGTTAAACCACAACACACAGGTATCAACAAATTCATGTTTCAGAGTTGTTTTATTATTTATCTCAAACACTGGTTTAAAAAAAGGTGGAAAGAACTAGTAGCTCTGTCATGCCTGGTGTTAGTGAAGCTTTTATTTCCTATGGATTAGGGTCTTGAAGTTGGTTGATGTAAAAGTTAAAAAAAAAAAAAAAAAAAAAAGTAAGCACCAATTGTAGGGTTTTTTCACTGTGAATGTGGAATTTAGAAGCTTTTCATCTCACTGGAATCTGTGGTGTCTAATAAGGTGCAGACTCACAATGTGGGTTGGCACAGTGGAAAAATTAAGAGGCTCTCACTTTTCCAGCTGCCTACATGATCACAAAACATGTATGAATTTAATTATCCTTGAAACCTATTACCCGCCCATTTGTGAAAGTGGTTTGAAAATGGCTTATAGCTTCAAACGTTGGAAAGGAGAAGGCAGGAGAAAAGACGAGAACAAGAGCAAAACCACCCTGGATGTGTGTGCAGAAACACTGATGTGATTGCATAAATCTTCTTTCCTTAAAATATCAGGCATAGAAAGGGTAGACATAGAATGGAAAGGAGAATCCAGCAGAGGTCTGGAAGAGGAAATTAATGTAAAGGGCATGTAGTCAGGTAGGTGTGCTGTGGAGCTACAAAAGTGTTTTAATGTGGGTGTTGCAAAGGAAGAGAATCACAGGGAGGTTTTGAAAGAAGAACAAAGGAGTTACAAGAGAAATTGAGTGAAAAAGGTTCCATGAATAGGGAAAGGTATGTGGGAAAAGGTCTTGGAAATGAGTGAGAGAGAGGTAAGACAATGGGGCACTGAGGTCAATGTCACAGCAGGAAATGGGGCAATAAATGGCCCCAGTCCAAGGCAGTTCTTTGGTTCTTGTTTAACTTAAAGAGCACTGAATTGGACAGCACAAATGTGGAAAATTGCAGTTGTTCTGAGGGGCTTTGCTTCACTGGAGCCATTGGAGGTACCTGAGACTTGAAGGTCCAAGGGACTGTGAAAGATGGAGCTTTGAAAGAAAAGAGTAGAAATTGGAAGTTGACAGAAATTACTCAAGCAAGCTAAGGAAATAATTTTTTAAAAGTAGAGAGAAGTGATCTAATTAAACAAGGAATTCCTTTTACTTGGTGTGTTTCTGATGCCTTGAGGTAAGTGTTTTAGCAGCCAGTTGAAAAATTGTAGTGTATGTAGGCTTTATTTGCACTTACACATATCGTTGAATCTGTTGCAAGTCAATACTATTATGCTGTATTAAAATTACAATCAGTGGATATATCATTAATGAAGAGTGGTTTTGTCAGACTGGTGTTCCACATTGTGTCTTTTATGAAATCCAACCAGTGATCGTGCAATGAAGTTTCTGTTGATATTTTGGTTGAAACTGCTGGCACGATGTTATACTTTCTTATTGGACTTTAACTGTTGAAATTGAGTGTTGGGATGTAATACCAAAATACATTTCCTTTGGTAGTAAATATTTAAAGAGGCTTTTGTCCTTACCATTTCCCCAGCTGCTTATGCAGTTGTGGCTGTATAGTTGCACACATAGATTGCCTCCAGGGAAGTGGTCTGAACTGAGGAAGGGGAGGAAATGGAATTTCAGTTTTACTGGTCCAATTTGTAGCAATACCACAGAGAGGCATCGGCAGAAACTGATGTGAGGGAGTCGATTTGTAAGCTACAGAGACCTACAGAGGAGGCAGCTCAAGGACCCCTTACGTTTTGTGCAGGAGCAACATCCAAATAATATGGACCTGTCTCCTTATCCTTCAAAGTTGTGAAGCACTTTTAAAAATATTACATATTAGTTATTGATTTTTAGTAGTCTCGTCCCTTCTGCTGGCACCTTTGCTGCCCACTTCATGTGCTGTTTCCAGTAAATCTTTACTGTGTAAACTGCAATGTAATAAAAATGAGTAGTGTCTCAGTCACTTTGCCTGTTCTTTAATATCAGCAAAGTTTATTGGGGCATTTCTAATGATCTTCACTAAGAGCAATGACAGCAATGTCATTATTTTCCTTGTGAACTGTGAAACTAAACTAAATTGTAAAAGTATGAGGGAAGATGACGCAGTATTAGAAGCCAATGCCTACCATGTGATTTTGTTTAGAGAAATGCTGGAGGCTTTGAAATGTCAAATAGATTACAGTTGTGTAATTTGAGGATCAAATTGTATTAACATCCATACTTAAAGTAAAATAATACCATTTGCTGGCTTGATTCCATTAATCTGCCATAAAAGTGAGTTCATAAATGAACATGACCTTTTTAAATCAAGGTTTCAGGTAGATTTCAGAACCTCAACAGTTACAATTTTGAAAAGAAAAATATCAGGGTTTTTGTACATCTTGGCTAATGTACTTTTTTAGACACAATTATGGTTCATAACCAAGCAGTTTGGTTACCTTTTATCCTTTAATATGCTCACATGTCTCCTGAACTTCAGTAATACTCTGCGTAAGTCAGTGAGTATGCCTGCTGTAGTGTGTACCTCTTGTACAGTTGCCATATACTGCATAAAACTTGGACTTTGAATTGTGATTATCCATCTGTGTCAAATAGCTTTTGTAAGGCACCTTTTGGAACTTACCCACATGCTGTCTACTAAGTCTTCACTCTCTTGTTGCTTTTATGTTTCTTAAACTCTGCAAAGCTTCCAATTTCTATACTTTTATTTTAAAAAGAATGTACTGCTTTTCTCCCTAGAAAATACAGGCAAAAATTATATGTTATTGTGTGATGTATAAAGTCAAATTAAAGCTGCTAGACTCGAGTATGCACTTCAAAGTTCATTCTATCTTATGAACCATCAGGGCTGGATTGGGAGCCCTGGAGAAGAAAGAGGGCATTAGAAGAAGCAGGTGGAGATAGGGAAGTTCACATGGGTTTATTAACAGATGGTTCCAAATCTGCCTGCACTAAAATTTCAGTAGTTCTGCATATGGAAAAGAAATTTAGAAGCCTATTAAGGACCAGTAGAACTATATTTGTAGTTATCATTTGGACATGCTTATAGTAGAGTTCTTTACACTGGAAACTGGTCTTTAGGCTTAGATGAAGAAGTCATAACACCAACCAGCGTTGTAAAACTCTTAAAGATATATGCAAATATGTATGCCCTAAGATGTGATAAAAGAAGGCAGTTGGGGAAGGGATTTTAATTTAAAGGCAACCACACTTATTGTTCAGAGATCTTGGCATATCGTATTATCTGTCGTTAGTTTATTAAGGACAGTACAATCCTTGTGGTTCTTTGCCACCTTTTTTTTTGTTTTAAATGTTTGAAGCAGGTATATTAGGGAGAAATGCCATCTTTGCGATGCTAATACTGCCCCTAAAAACCTCATTTGCAACACTGGCAAAGTCAAAGTCGTGACTCCTCTTGGAGAAAATACTAGTCCTGCCTAGTGTTTGGCTACTTCTTGAATATAGAAAATATGCCAAGTTGTGTTAATAGTTTAACAGACTTGTAATGCAGAAATCAGATGACTACCAGCCTCACTAACCAAATACATTTTAGCAGTGCCTCTAGAAAACAAGCAAGCTTCTAGGTAGGCAAGCATTTTAAACATTCTAACATGATGTTTTAGGGTGCAGGATGCACGTAAGTGACGTCTCTAAATGCTGGATCACACTTTTCATTTCACTAAGCACTTCTGATCTTAGCACAGTGTATATGGCTGTTAAGTTGTGCCTTCAGTTTAGCCTTTGCAGCTGCTTCTGACCATTGATGCATCTCTGGCTCTAAATGCTGTTCTCCCTGTTGGATAAAGATTTTACTTCTGAGTCCCTCCAGTACTTTTAACAGATAATATATCAGGTCTCAAGAATCCCAGTGAATCAGCCAAATGCTCTTCTGCTCTGATTCACATCTATACACCATTCATATCACAGGTGGAAGCGATGCCTCTGGTTGCCTTTATAAAGGTGTTGCCAAACAAACGCAGAAGGCAAGGTGGGCTTTTTCTGGCAGTCCTGAAGTAAACTGGGAAGGCTGTGAGAAATAATGCTTTTATAAATGCTATTTCTTCAAGAGGAGCTTAAAACATACAAAAGCAAGGAGACATGAACATTTTCCGTGGATATGTATCCTGTATTTTGCAGTTTTAGTAGTGCATTTTGGGTATTCTTTGCAATTTTAATATCTCTAGAAACAACATGTATTAAGCAGATTGTGCACCAGTGAAGCAAGTGGATATATGCTAGTGCTATTCAACTTTTTTCTTCTTTTTTTTTTTTTTTTTAGATCGCCATTTGCTGCTGTTACAGATTACTCAGTAACAAGAAATAATGTCATACAGCTCTGTCTGGAACTAACAACAATAGTACAACAGGTATGAGACCATCTGCTTAGCAATTTATTTTTTCCTAAATTGTAAAAGGCCATTACCTTTTCATGCAATTTTGTCTTACTCTGTCTATATTGTTGTCTAACAAAAATAAGGGACTATTGGTACTTAGTAAATACTTTCTAAAAATTCTGCTTCCTGGTTTTATAATACTAGTTTGGGTTGTGCTGTGCATATGTGTCTGCACATCTCAGTACTAAGATTCATCTTGAGTTCTCTAGTCTAATATCATCACTATAAATTTTTGAAATCTACTTGATAATTTGCATAATTAATTGCTTATAATTTGTCTTTAATTTTTAATTAACTCTAGTTCAAAAAGTGTGTATGTATTGGACTTTAGTCATCTGCTCTTTCATACAGTTCATATCATCTAGACATCTGTTAAGATGATACATGTCTCCATGAGGCTAGAATATTTTGTATACATTTTTGTACATCCTGCCTTCAAGAAATCCAGAAGTAGGTATTGCGCAGCACTTGCTGAACAGGCTTCATTTGGGAGTGCAATCTAGAGAACCTTCCCCACCCTTCTGTTGCTTCTCTGTGGTTTAGGTCTGTCTCTATCTTTGCCTGTTGTTCTGCTGAAACAGAAAAGTCTCTTTTGCTGCAAGTTCAAACTAATGTTGATATCAAATTCTGTAGAAAGAATCTAGGAAGTTAAAGTAGTTCTATTCAGTTGAGCATCGTCATTGACCTTGGTGCATGCATTTCTGAGATCAGTCTGCTACTGATGACTGTGAAGGGCCTTGGTACCATCTTATATCGTCAGTTGACCATGCAATGCAGCAGTGCCCATCGTGCAGAGGGAAAAAGGTCTAGAGAGAGTTGCCTCCCCTGGTGGTTCAGCAACAGCAGAGGGAAGGGACCACTGCTGCCAAGCAGACATTTGAGGGAGTTTTTGCACTTGAGAAGGTGGAATGGAGAAAAAGGCAGAGTGGGCTAGGTAGGAGCACTGAGGAGACTTTTTCTGGTTTTCAGAAGCATCAGTCCAAACTAAGCGAAGCTAACCTTCTCTTATGGCCTCTTGGCATGACTTTGTATGATGATTCTCTCCCTTTTATAAAAGAAATGCATTTTTCTCTGACCCTTTCATAAATGTGTGCAACACTGATGATTAGTTGGGTTTACCTCCCACCTGAGCTGAAGAAAGCAGTATTGCTAGTCCCGTGTGTTCAAGCTTGGGAAATGAAAGTTTCTCACTTTTCTATATTATTATTAATCTTCCCTCAATTATGTGTGGAGTTTTTTGTGTGGAGTTTTTGATGTGGAAATGGAGCATGGGATATTCCCTCCTCACAGACCACACAGTGAGGGTGCCTGTTTGCTTCTAAGGCCTGAGGGCCAAGGGATGCCCGGCCAGTCTTGTCCTTCAGCTGCCCTGTGCTCCCCATCAGGCTTCTTGCCATCTCCCTGCCTCAAACTGGGACAGAGGTGCCAGCGGTGGTGGCTGTGGAAGAAGAGCCAGGGACTTTGCTTTCTTGGCTGCCTTTTGCACGTTGTGTGTCTTTTATCTGTTGTCCTGTGGCTGCTTGTGCCCTTGTTGAGCTGTAAGAAGGGGTTGGTACTCTGGGAAAAGTAGGCATGGAGGGCATCCCTTCCTCTTGGCCAAACTCCTCATTTTCCACAGAAGTAGCAGTGCATCACGTCTAGTTTTTTAATTCAGGGGAAGAGCCAAGTGATCCATTTTCATGTGTCCACTGTCAGTGAGAAAATAAGTAAAATATCAGCTGCTACAGTATTTCCCAGGAATTAGCTCAATATCAGTTCATTTCCTTACAAATTCACCCCTGTCTGTGATACTGCTAATTCATTGTGGTGTAGGTAAATATTTCTCTATGTATATTTTTCAGTGTGAATGAGAGCAAATGTTACTATTTAATAGCTTTAGAGAACAGCAGTCTTGTCTTTGCCAAATCTGACATGATTCTCCAATCAGGAAGCAGTTCAGTACGTGAATCCATACTTTGAAGTCAAAAGCAGCATTTATGTACCTAAATTTAAGCATGCTCTGAAATTGAATGGGGCTGTAGTCAGAAGAATGATAATGAAAAATTCCATTACTAGTCCCAAACACATGTGGTTTGATCTCTACTTAAAACAAATGCATTCCAATGTAGCGTTTCAAAATGTCTTCACTGAACTTTTCTTTTATATGATCACTGAACACAATGAAAATCCTCTTTTTGCTCTCTTAAGGCTGCATATTGAATGTTTCAATACTAGCTTGTAAGGTGATTTTTCTGTCTCAGAATCTGTTTTCTTTTGTAAGCAAAGTAGTTCGTAGTACTTCACTAACTTAAAATAATTTATAATTCACTTTAAAAATATTTTTTGTTTGTGAAAAACCTACAGAAGGCAATTTTACGATTGTTCTTGTAGCAGTAGCTAATGACAAATTTTTATGAAGCTCAATGGTTTATTAAAAATATACTGTCTGTACATTTTCTTATACCTTTGTCTTTTTTTTAAATTTAAATATACATATACATTTAATATACATTTAAATATAAATTTTTAAAATTTAAAAATACAACTACAGTATTTACAATTTCAGTATTCACCTCAGTAACTGAACACTGGCAGGATTGAAAACTGGGGTTTTTTTGTGTTGTTTAAGTTAGTGTCAACATTCAGATTTATTAACCAAAGATGATTCTTGAATGAAGATGGAGGAAAAAAAAGCTAAAATTCAGTTGGCTTTCTTAAATTATTTTGCATGTTTTGAGGCTAATTGTAATGCCAGTGTTTCTTCATAGAATTAAGTGTTGTTGGGTTGTCCCTACCCCTGTTATCAGTGCTAAATGAATAATGAAGGGGAAAAAAAGACAGAATTAAGGTACTCTGTCATAAGTATGAAGCCTAAGAAAATCTGTTGAGTGTCTGTTCTTTAACCTTTAAATAATTGGAAAAGTTGGAGTTATAATACCTACTTAGAGACAGACTATGGAATAAGATGCAGAAATGGCACATACTTAGTTTTAAGCATTTCATTTGCAATGTCGCACATAGCCCAGGACCCAACTAACAGGCCAGCATGCAGTGGATATTTGCCAGTGGAAGCAGGTCCCTCAGAGCACTGCAGGTTATTAGTGTAACCTGTTTTGCATTTGCACTAATCATCTGCTTCTATGCAGCTGTTTTATTTTCACTTAGGGACTTTTTTCCTCCCCCTTAAGACTTTAGGATATTGTTTCATAGTCACCTCCTGCAGGTTTTCACTCTTAATACCATCCTCCTTGCTGATGGCTTATTTAATTCAGGGCTTGCATTCTTGTTTCATTTTCACAATCAACTCTTCCCTTGCAGCAGAATACTGGAGGGAAAAAAAAGAATTTAAATAACAAACAAATCCATGAGACTATCGTGATTTTTGCTGTAATTTCCTTGCACTCTCTGCCATGGGAATCAGAGACTGAGCATTATCTGTACTCTGTTTACACTGCAATAAATAAAAAAGACCTGTTCTGTCTTGATGGTAGAAGATAGGTGTTAAAGGAATATGGGTGTATGGGTTGAGGGGTGTGTATGAGATTGTTTTGGGTTGTGCTTTTTTCCTTTTTGGTTCATTCAGGAATTTAGATTTGTGTTAGTAGAATTGTTCCAGTCACAAATGTGTATAAGGAAGAAGATGAGTGACTTCTTGTTTTTATGGTGTTCATGAAAGTCTTGCTATTGACTTACTTAGTTGGGGTGTTCAGCTTCAGAGGGTGCCAGGAACTGGTCCTTCTAAGTGTGCTTATTTTGTTTTAGAAAGGTAGCAGTAGCTATATTGATAACTGTAAGGAATAGAAGATTTATTCCTTGCTTAGGCAATCTGTAGTTCATTCTCAATGCTCTTATTCCTCAGGAACCCATTAAGGTTTCACTAAAGAAGCTTTCTTCTTTAGAATTAAAACCTTGGAAATCTGAGGAATATCTGAAAAGTCTAATTTTATACTGACTTTGTAAGTTATCAGACATTTAAAGAAAACTTTACGGCCGAACGCTGTAGTTCTTATTATTGCTATTTGGTAGTGATCATTAGTAGCACTTGTCACATGTTTTTTGCTTTTCTTAATCAGCTTTCACAATGATTTGCTGTGTTTATTTAGTTTTAAAACCACTGATGTTTATCTCGCAGCTTTAATGTCTTGTGGGATTTACTTAGCAAGATGCTCCAGCAGAAACATAGCTGTAGGCTTGTAAATACTCCTTTATAAAAGCTTCACTGCAATTACTTCTCTGCCTAAACACCTTTTTGAAAAGGGACTGTGCGGTGGAAGCAATTGTGTGTAACAGAGGTGTAGATGGCAAACAGTCACTTGGTTATCATGCATCTGTCTTGCACTGTTGTCACAGAACATACTTCTGACATCATCTATCTCACAGCAACATTTGGAGGTAAACTCAGATTTTGGATGACACGAGGTGAGAACCTGAGTGCTGCAGTTTGGGAGATGGTGGCTAGGATGGAAGATAGATAGGAAAGACCAAGACAACCATCCACAAAAACTGTCTCGACATAGAGACATCTGGGATTTTGAACTAAAAGCACATATAGAGCACATACAGAAGTGCCAAGTGCACTGCCTCAGCTGAGTGATTTGGAGCTTATTCCCCCTTTAAAGGTGTTTGAGTTTTAAAAAAGTAAGTGTCCATATACTCCATGCTCTGGTTGGGCTTGTAGTCGTTGCTATCTTTCAGATAAAAGATATTGAAAAGGATCACAAATTATTTCTTGAGTAATGTACTAGTTTTGTGTGATGTTGCACTTTTCATAATCAAAACGTGGTAACTTACATGAGAAGTGTTTCAAATATTAAGTCTCACTGAGAAACTTAAGTGCAGACTTGTTTTCTGGTTTAAAGGAGGAAAAGGGAATTTACTTTCTTAGCCTCCCGCCCTGACTCAGAACCCAAATGCAATAATATAAAATGATTCTATTAATTTCGTTAGGACAGTATCAAATACTTGAATAGAGAAGAATAATTAATATCTTTAGTACCATTGTTACAAAGTGTCTCTCATATAACCTTTTCTATCACAATTCCTCACTTTTGTTTTTAAGTCCTAGTTATTAAGGACTTTAAGGACTTGCTAAATATAGCTTAAAACTTTTTAATTTTAGGTCATACCAGGTAGCTAATTACCTCTGGTATCTTCAGCTAATAAACTGGCTTTAATAGTTTAGTGGTGTGAATGTTTGATTGGTTCCTCATTAAAGCTGCTTTGCACTTCCAGATTGTTGAGATTTTCAAAGCAACATGTGTTTGATGGAAGCAGTTATGTATTAAATTTTAAAGTTTTTAATTTAAATTTTCAACATTATTCCTTCCACCCCAACTTTGTTATCAAATGCTTACAGGAAAATTTTCGTTAGCCTGCTGTGGTAACAGTCCCCTCCCTCCTCCCTTTTTTGATACAAATACTTCACAGTGAGGAGGCTGCATTCTTGGAATTTAAAATATATATATGCATAGTGCACTGTTTGTACAAAATGCCCCATTTCTGATAAGTGTACAAGTAGGCAGGTAAGTGTACAAGTGGGTAGCTAAATAGATGTGGTGAATAGTTAAAAACAGAACAAAAAAGCCTCCTCCTTGAAAGTAATACCCAGGCAATATCTGCCTATAGTACATGGATTCCAAATGGTCCTGGATGTGTATGAGTGTTGTAACTTGTTGCAAGTGGCACTGGCAGAAATTTAGACTCACATTGTATCCTTCAAGTGCTGCTCTTAAGCAAGGTTTTCTGCCACACAAGGTTGCAAGCAGTGCTCTGAAGTAGTGGTGTTTCAGGAGATGTATTATCCTGTGCAGTTGTTTTCTTCACATTTAGAAGTCAATGTATAATGTATAAGGTAAAATAGAATTTAAAGGATTGTTGGAAATATGAAACTGTTTTTTGTTTACAAGAAGCTATGTCAAAGTAGTTTCAATTTATGCTCTTTAGCAATGTTTTTCTCTTTTTCATACTGGAGTAGCTTATTTCTTTATAGCACAGTTTTATGGAAAATTTCAGATGCAATTTAATGTAATGCAAAAAGTGCCTAAGGTGCTTAACATTGATGCTTTTTTCCGATTCCGGTAGTTTATTTCTGCTGGTTTATTATACTTTTTTTCCTTTGAAATGGCTTACTTGTAGATATATTGTTCTCTTTTGATTTAAGTTTTGGAGTTCTTTTTGAAATGGCATTAGGCATGAAATAGCTCAAAGGTTAAAACATCAATAATATAGGGATATGAACCAGTACTAGGAATAATCTGATGCCTCATTAGTTGTCATTGAGATATATGCTGTAAAGAGGTTTTTTTTCTAAACTTGTGTAGTCAGTGATGTGACATTTTCAAAGTAGCTTATGAAGCCACTGCATGCTTTAATAAAAACCCACCCTGTAAAGTCCTGTGTATTTATTAGCTGTGTTTTCTTTTCCATTCTTAGAGAAAGTAATTTCTTTTCCTCATGGATGGAAGAAGAAAAAAACAAAACAAAACAAAAAAAAACCCAAAAGATGCTGAGTACATAAGAAGCTTAGTGACCAGAAAGCAAAAATGGATTGGTGTTGGATTGTTTGGGGTTTTTTGTTTGGTTGTTTTTCTTCCAGACTAATGATTGACAGTCTGTGAACATGGGCAAAAATGAAACACAAAGCAGAATAATTTCTGGGAAAAGCAGTAGTCTTTCTGATGGGGCACATGCTAGTAAACCATGGCAGCTGTTAAATTTTTCTAAGAAATGGAGCCTAAGTGGGTCAAGGTGACAGTGAAGGAGCCAGGGACTGTTGAGTTAATTCATGCACTCATGGAAGCACTTGCAGAAAGTAGCAGAAAGTTGTTAGAAACTGAGATAAAGAGTAGACAGAGGGGAAAAATGTGTTTTATCTCATATATTTCCTTTAAATAAAACCTTTTTTTTCTTAGACTGATTATTGTGGGCACTGTGTCAGTGCATGTTGAGTGCCATCACAGTTTCCCTTTGAATAGAGGCAGACAGAGGATATGCCATGCTTCCTGTGTAATTATTTACGAATACTAAATTTAATCATTAATGATGATGAATTAAGATTGTATTGGTCATATTAGTGGAAGTGAAGACAGGGACTCTGCATTTCTTTTACTTTGGGAACTGATTTCCCTTTCCAGAGATGATACAGTCTCTGTAACCAGGTGCAGCTAAGAAAGATCTCACTTCAGTATAGTGAATTACAGAAACTATGTGTTGCTAGGTAGCTAGTCAAAGCCTTGAGCGTGAAAAAAGTCTAGGGTCAATCTTTATTTCCGGAATATAAAGTGAGGTACCTGTGTGTGTGTTTGCTTAAATCCATTAAAAATACATCAAGAATTTCAGATGATCCAATATGAAACCTTCAAGTCATAGCTGAGCCTGAAATGCCATCTACCTAAATATCTCTACTTTTTCTCAAGTTCGATTAATTTTCTTTCATCTGTTGGCAGAATAACCACCTAGGCACTATATGAAACATGAAATACTTTGCTGCAATTGTGCTTTATAAACCACAGTTCTTTTTCATGACAGTAATAAAGGAAAAGCAAGAGTGAAAAATTAAGAAGTTACTTACCTCTATATGGTCTTTGGTGTGACATTGAAAACTTAAGAACTGCACAACACATCATGCTACAAACTCTATTTTGTGTGTAATAAAAGATTAAATTTTGAATGCATGACACTAATTTTTCTGAATTAGAGGTGTGGGAAACAGGGTGTTTTGACTTTGTTTTTTCTCCTTTGAATGGAACATTTTTGCCTCGTTTCCAACTTCTCATCTGTTGATAGTTTCAGTGGATTTTATTTTTACCTGCTGAGAACATCGTTGCGTAGAGAAATCACCCTAAGAGCTGAAATTCAATTTAGACCACGTAAGCACTTAGATTCTAGTAGGATATATGAGCAAGTATCAATGTGATTTTAGTTCGTGCTGAAATACTTGCTGTGGTTTCCGACCTAATGGTATACCAGCTCATTTTAGAGACAACGTAGCAGGAAGAAGTGTTACTCTCTATATGCAAATTAAGAACTACTATGTGACCAGATCCCAAAGGAAAGCAAGATGAGGTCTTTTACAGAAAGGAGGGTAGAAATGATTGGAACTAGAAAATGAATTCAGAAAGATAGAAGAAAAGAGCTTAGTGAACACATTGCGTCTCTCTTAATCCAGCAAGCAATTTTTCCCAGTAGTTGCTTGATCTGTGGGTGATTTATATAAGTTGTGTTAAATTTTTACATGAACTATTCTGTTACTATGGTGATAGGCGCCACTCCACGCAGATTGTTTAAATAAAATTAAGGCAATTCTTTGTACTCAGTAAGCTGGGTAATTGTTATTAGTTTGTACACAAGGGTTATGAACTTAGAGAACTGCAGGTTCATTAAATATTCAGGGAAAGGCTCTAGACTTTTAGAAGCATTTGTGCAGGTTGCATAGGAAATGCCCTTTTTTGTAGAATTTATTTAATATCTTGCATTATATTTTTCACAATAGAGATTTTTTTTTTCATTTTCCCTTGGTATCTCAAATGGCGTGTGCTCACCATTCTCTTTTCTCCCATCTCCGTCAGTTTTTACGCATGTTTCCGATGGGGGAGGACAGAGTGGGTTGCTACAGATACAGATGAGCTCTGGTTTCAGTGTGGAGGGACAGGGAATAATAATAGATGGAGAATGCCATAGACCCAGTGTCAAGAAACTGTAGGGATTGAATAATTGTAGCATAAGTGAGAAAGAAAGCAAATATTTCTGAACGGCAGTGGGAAGAAAATCGACAGGATTTGTGTGGGAAGCGCAGAGGAGTTGAAAATGGCACCCAGGTTGTGAGCTTGTGGGACATAAGGTGATGGAGTTGTCAACAGAGACAGGGAAAGAAGGGGGGAGCAGAGAGGGTTTGGGAAGAAACGTGATTTTAGCTTTTCAGCATACTGCGTTAGGGCTGGTGGCAAATATCCAGAAGGAGATTCTGAACTGCGAATGTGAACAGAAGGGACGAGAGATCTGTGACTCATCCGCACAGAGATGATAATTAAAGCAGCATGATTTTAGGAGGCTGCTGAGCAATAGGAAGAGGTTGCAGAAAAGGGGAGAGTTGAGGACAGAGCTTGCTGAGACTGTGGCAGTTGGAAGGAGGAGGAACAGCCATGATGGGAGGCTCTTTTGGAGCAGCTCAGTGAGACGAAAGTCAGGGAAAGCACATATTTTGGGATGTCCACTTAGAAATACAGTATATGTTTTTAACAACAGCTGTGTAATTTTAAAAATTCATTTTGTGCGGCAGCAGCCAAGGATTACCTATGCAAGTGCTGGGTTTTTGCATAGCTTAAGAGGAGCTTGCTATTGCATTTTAGGTAATGAGACAGGAAGAAGTTATCTCCTCTTCCTCTCTGTTCCAAACATTTGTCGTTGTCAGTGTCCCCAAGACCCACACTTTTTGTATCCAAAGTCCTGCTAGACCTCTTAAAATCTAAGACGCGGTAAAGCATCTCAGGAAACCTCTGCCTGTGTCATGCCCTTAATTCTTTGCCTGTTACCAGAGGAGAAGGTTACCTGCTCACCAGCTTCTGTAGTTTTGGGGGTATTAAAGAGTTTTTTGTTTCTTGTTTTTTGAAGGGTGATTGGAGGGGAGGAGGTCAAATAGAGCTGTATATCTGCCAGTTTGTATTTTATTATTCCAGTAATTACCCAGACACACCTGTAAATCACAGTCTGAGCAGAGTTCCCTAATATCCTTCAGTTTTCTAATCGTTATGCTCTATAGAACACAGCATTTTGCCATAGCCTCTGTTATATCGATCAGGTTTATTGTTTCAAAACTGCCATTGTTTAATGCTGCCATCAGCTGTATTAGATGTATTTTCCATGTATTTTTCTAAGTAGTGAAAGGCTAAATTAACTCAACCTAACTTACCTTGTACTTGTTTGGAAATTACCTACCACTGTGTTGGTCCAAGAAAAGTGATGAAGGGTAATAATAAATGAAGGTACTATGAAATCTCTAAAACTTCATGTGTTGGTGAAGCTTTGTCATTGTTGTTGATGAGAACTTTTATGAGAACCTTCAGTGATGACTCCAGCAAACCTCAGTCTGGTGGCTCTATTGCCATAGCTGAATTGGGCAGAATTTGAACCAAATGAGCCTTTCCAGAGCCAATGGCATAAATTCCTTAGAGCTAGTGACACTTGAACAGGCTCAGAGTGGGCTCCTTGAAGCCAGAACAACTTACTTTTGATGGTGCGATGCTGAGGCTGAAGGGACTGGGAGTTATGATCTGAGCATTCTCAAGTTAATTATTTTTTATTGTTGCTAATTAGCAAGACCAACAGACCATCCATTTGAGTTTATACTGGTATTAAAGGATTCAGTTACAGTTTTAATCAATTTGAGAAGCAAAAGGATTTAAAGGATGGCTTGGCTTAATTCCAACCAATGGTTACATTGCCCAAGAGAGATTTTATGCCAAAGGTTTGGCAATGCATGAGAGTCTGAACCCTCTTTTAGCAATCATGTAATTAATTATTTTTGTTACAAATAGAGAACTGGAGTTACATAGTTCAAAACATTTTGCGTGACTTCAAAATAATGGTGACAGCAATTCTATCAGACATCTGTTTTTAAGCAGTACATAAAATCTAGCTGTTGCCCTCTTAAAACTAGACATGGAAGATGTGTGGGATTGCTTATGAAAGATGCATTTCCCAGGCAATTCCATTATTGCTTTTAAAATTGTATTGCTAACCTTGCCTACATTTTATCAGCAAAATACTGGTCAAAACAGTGGGAAATACACAAACATACACGTGTAAATTACCTTCATGTAAATTCAGTTGGATTGCAGAGGAAAACAAATGAAAAAAATGACTGAAGAAGCTCCACCAGAAGCAGCTTGAAAGCTGTCTGGAGAATGAATGCTTTCATGGCAAGCTCTTGTTTTTCTCAAGCTGCTCCACTTGACTCCACCTCTGTAGCACCACACAGCCTGCTTTTGAGCAATGCGGCTATCATATGAATACACAGAGGATGTTTTTGGGTGGACATGTTACCTGAGAATCAGGAGATCTGGTTTTTGTTCTTGACAGTCATGTAGCCTGCTTCTGTATCAATTCTGCCTAGGAAATTTCCATGCCTTGGAGGAAAAAATAAATTAGGATGGCTAAATATGCATGAGCAACTAAGGCAACCTGCTGAAAAGAAAATACAGTGAAAGAAGCCCTTGCCCTTTCTTGAGCACTCCGATCTAAGGATTACTAGATATGCTGAAATGTTGCTGATTTGTTGCTGAAAGAACTAATAAACACATTTCTGCAATTCTCCCATTTCATATCCTTTAACTGTTTGTGTATATGTATGTTATTTTCTAAGCTAGCATAACTTTATTCTGAAGTTAAACCAGGGAGTTCACAGGAACTTAAGACTGCCAAGAAGAGTGCAGTGCAGCAGCTACCTAGAATATGTAGCAAACCCACAAATAATGGTAGTAGTGGTAGTAATAACGATGATATGTTTCAAGATTATAGCCTGCAAGTACCCTGAGAGGAGAAGTGTTTGACAGGTAATTGCAATAGGTAATTTGACAGTTTGCCAAATCGGACTTGTAAACCAGATCATATATATGCAAAAATAGAAGTGTTTTCTGCTGATTATTATCCTGTAGTTATAGTACCGGAGAACTGCATGAACATTTTTTCCCTGTGGGATATATGAGCAGTAGGATGAGTTGTCAGGTCTTCGAGATCTCAGTACTTCACATTTTGAGTTGAGATTTAATCAACTCGGGTGCAAAGAAAAGGACTGAAAAAGAAGAAGAGTACTGCTGTAATTAGCTGACACCATTCCCCTCTTCTGTGACATACCAAGACAAGTGGTTAAAAAGAAGGCAATAATAGTGAGGGGAGAAGAAAATAAAATGGAAGAATAAAGCGTCATAACGCTTTGGAAAAATACAATCCAGAAATACTTGTATTTTATATATGTTGCCCGTGTGTGGGTTGTTCTAGCAATGTCTGGGACAGGGTAGGGTGAGATGTGTACATTTTGTAGCATTGTCACCAGTCAGTGCTGTCTAATTCAGTGGGTTTAATTTAAATGTCTTTAGTAATTATTACTTATGATATTACAATAGAATATTTGCAGATAAAACTTGTAATTTTTGTAGAAAATGTGGAATTGTGGTTATGAAGTTCAGAAGTTCTGGAAGAAATATAAGTGATGCCTCTTAGTTGCAGTGTAACATAGGTCTTGCTAGTCTTCAAAATAGGTTTTAAAATTATACTGGGATTGAAAGTGCAGAAGAACACTCTCCTTGATTATTGTGGTTTGTTCTTGCTTTTCTTATCTTCCTTCCTTAGTGCATTTTTTTCCATTTCTTCCAATTTTGGACCTCATGTTTCCCTTTTTTTAGGATCTTAGCCTAGTTGCAGCTGCCTCCACAAAGGTCACTTTTGCCATTTTTGATGCATGAGGCAGAGCTGGAAAGAGTGACCAAGGAATTCTGATAGTAGTAATTGTTCCATCATACTCTCCTTTTATTTCTCTTTCTTTGCAAATGATACTGTCCCATTTTCCTTTCTGAAACTGCTAATGGCCAATATTTGACTATATCTTCAGGAAGTATAAATTAACACAGAACTGCTTTTGTAGCTTCATTAGCAACAACAGCAAAAAATTATTAATCTTTTAGAAAATAATATGTATTTAGAAGATGACCTTATGCTGTTTCAGCTGAAGGTTTTTTTTGTTAGTTAGACGAAGATCACATCACCTAGCTTTAGTTATAGTTTGTCAGTGAATATATGTGTGATGTTCAGAGAATAAATAGGTAAAAGTAAAATATCTCCTCCTTGCTGTATCCATGTGTTTCAATTCAAGAGTAATCACAATATTGTTTCACTAAGTGAATAGCAAATTGTTAGCTTGTGTAGGAGTAAAGCTTGGTTGCAGATTTTTTTGTGTGTTCCTGCTTTTCTAAAGTAGAAAAAAGTTGATGTTAAACTTGCGTATGATCTGTTTCTTACCTTAATTGCAATGTTTTGATACTGTGCTTAAACAGATATTTAAAAGAACTTTCAGGAGTAAGATATGGGCTTGTAGTCTAGGTACGGAAGGAAGAGATGTTCTCCAGCTGTGGGTGGTATGCTATTAAGAATACGAATTTATTTTTAATTGCATAGTTAGTGACTCTTTTTATAGTTCTCAAGTGCTTTAAGCTCTTTTAGTTGAAATGAAATGGGTATGAAAAAGCAATAACTGTAAATGGTAAAGGCCCCCAGTAATAAGCATTCAGCTTATCATTCTACCTAAGGGATGTTTGAAGAGGGTGGGCACAGTTATCCTCAGCACTTGCTAAAGATAAAGCACAAAGCAGTGGAGTGTCTTAAAAAATCTAAGGGGAAATAAACTGTTTGCTATGAAAGAAAGCGACATGTAGGTTTTGCTCTTGGGATCATTCCGAAGTAGTCTCAGCCCTCATCTCTAGGGATGGCTGCAGGAAGTTGAAACGAGCTTGCTACGATGCAGGGATCAGCTTGGTGACCTTTTCTAGGTTCCTTTGAATCCCAGACATCAGGGCTGCTCTGGGCTATGCTGGCATGGATCTTTGCACTTCCCTGAGTTCATGCTTGAATTATGTTTAGTTGGATGTCATTCATGTATGGAAAAAGTATATTGTGGAATTGTTTTTTTTACCTAAGCATTACATTTGCTCTCCTCCAGTTTTTCTGTCTTTTATGGTTTAGCAAACTGTTAATTTTTCTCTGCCTAGATATGAAGATGTAGCATCAAAAATCAGCTGTCTGCTATGTGATTAACTCATTTAGCAATTCCTCTTCTCAGACCCTGGATTTGCAGGGAATTGTGTGTTGAGGAGAGAATTTAAGGGAGAGGCCACCTGCCCTTATATGTAGACTGCATGCCTGAGAAGTTTTCCACTTGCTTTACTGTCTTTCCTAGGTTCAGAAATAGTGTATTTTTATATATATACTCTTGGTTTGTCAGAAATAAGCATATTTCTTTAGTTTCCTTCAAGATTGTATGGAAGAGTTTCATTTCAAGGAGGTAGGAGTGTTTCTCTGTTATTCACTGGTTTCTTGGTTGCAGTAAATCAACCTCTACAGCACTTAAGAACCCAGAATACTTCTTCCCTGAGTAGTGAGACTTCTCAAACAGTATCCTCCTTAAGCTGAATGTTTAAACTTATAGTAAACTCTTCCTATTACCAATGAAATAATTATGTCTACTTAAAAGCACTTTTTTTTTCCTTCAATGTAAATGTTTCAATCCCTTCCTGCTATTTTTGCAAAATGATTCATAAGAAACCATGCAGAACATGTATCCGGATTGAAAATGTTACATGCCCTCCCACATATAACAATGAAATGTGTGTTTTGCTACTAACATTGCAAATACTTTATTGATGTCTGCATATAATTAAATGTGCTAGGTTTTCTTCCCGGCTGTACTTACTGGCAAATGTTTCCTGAATGCCAACAGCTGTTATTAGGAAAATACTCCATGATCAACCTGCTGCTTCTGCACAGGTTGCTTTATATAAAGCTTAAGAACACACTAGCTTTTCTTGCTTAACACTAGAAGCCTTTCATGGATTAATTTTTTTTTCTTTTTTTCCCGAACAGTTGCACGTAACAAAGCTGTTTTTCTACCAGGGTAAACTGATGTAAAAATGAGACTTAAAACATGAAAACTTAATCACATTTTTCATGTGGGTTTTTAGGTAGGATATTAAGCATCCGTTCTAAACAGAGCTTGCACTAATTACCATCAAGCTACGGCATCTGATGATTTCCACTTTTTGGAAAAAAGTGATTCTTTCATCAATGTTGTATTTCATGTGCTCTCTGCCTTACTAATTCAATTTCCCTATATCCACTGAGATTTTGGCCTGTTAGAAAAACTTTCACAGCCCCCCCCCCCAGCTTAGTCTCTTAGTCTTGCTAATAGAATCTGCCTCACATGCTACACAAGGTGACAGACAATAATGTGCTTGCTGTCCCCAGCAGGCTGTATCTAATAAGATGGTCCAAATCAAGGTTCCTGTCTGTTTTCTATTTGGCATTTGTCTTCCTCCTCATTGCACGGAGTGTTAGAAATACTCAGTGGTTCCCTTTTCTGTTCTTCCTCCTCCCAGGGTTTTCCTGTTCTTCTTTGGCAGGGTGTGCAAACATGTCAGTTCAGCTCAGCAAAGTTTTCTTTTGTAGCTACTTGACGCTATTGCTGGTACTTCTGTTTTTCAGTGTTACCACTAGAAACGGGTCATTTTTGTCCATGGTCATGGACTGCTGGTTGAAGCCACTTGTCTTGCATACATGTCACTAGCTGGTATGTACCAAAGGCTTGTAAAGTGGAGGGATATCATTATCTATCTCAAGGAAGGAAGCAACAAGAACTAGTGAATAGATATAAACATTTACCAGTATTTTCTTTCTGTGGTGGCTTCACATTTTGGTTACATGAATCTTTTTGTTCTGTTTGAGACTTTGAAATCTTTTGTTTCATCCTAAAGACTTTTCAATTCAGTTTAACTCTTTTTCAGGATAGATCTAGGAAAGGTGAATGACTGGATCAATTTAACCTGCCTTTTCTGCTTTACTTTCTCAGGATTGCACAGTATATGAAACAGAGAACAAAATTCTTCATGTGGTGAGTAGTGTTTGGATTTCTATTAATAAATATATATTTGTATGGAATACATAGAATTATAGACCTGTGTGTTTTGAGCTTTTTCTATGCTGTGCGAATGTGATACTGAACTAGTCTGGGTATGGCTGAGCGAATGTATGGAACTACTTGTGAATAGGTAATGATGTTCTGGAAGCTGAACTTGGCATATGAGAAGCCAGGAACTTTGCAAGGGCTTGTGTTTGTCTGGCTCAGGCCCATCTGTTATTTGTAAACCATGGTCATAAGAATGATTTTGAAAAATGGTAGGTTTTTATCTGAGAGAGAGCTGGTTGCTAGGCTTCTGTGAAATCATATATATTTATGTTGGTGATATAGCTTCATTTATACAACTTTATTCCTCATAGGAGCATGGAACCAGCCTAGTGATAGGAAAATTAATGCAATTCTTTCCTTTTGAATTCTCAGCATAAATACAGCAGCCTGTTTCCAGAATCTGTAGTGCTATTGATAATGGATAAAGCAGATGAAAGTCATCAGGGCATCAGAACACAGGATTGGTTTGAAAGGCTGGTACTTTGGTGGATGGAGAGTCAAAAGCTTGAATAAACTTTGTCTGAAAACTGCACCTAAGCTTGAGATATTAAATTTCATCTCATGTTGTGGCTGTAGTTTAGTGACTACGAAGTTAACCCAGAGCTTGTTTCTAAAACTTAGATATGAAGATATTCCTCCTAAGAGTGAGTAATTAATTGGTTTAATTTATTCACTCTATTTCACATTTAGGTAGGTTTTGATATCTTAGTTTTCTTATTACTGGAGCTTAAGCAAGAAAATACTGCATTTCTTTATTTTAAAAGGTGAGCTTCCCAGTATTTTGCTATACTTTATTTTTCAGTGCTCCCATATCAAATGCTTGGCAAGCTGAATTCTGTAAGCTTTTGATGCTTTGATTTCATAGTGATGTGGAATAAAATGTCTCCTTGTATTTTTAAGTTTCACTGACATTTGTCCCTGTGGGACACAAAGAATTAGCAATTTTAGTGAGGCTGACATCATCATCTGTGCTAGGCTGATCTGCAAGTATTTAACTAATGAAGTTTTTAATTGCATAATCTTGGCAAAAGTTGAAGTGCTGTAAGTTCAAAATCATATATACTCTGGTTTTCAATACATACTTGTTTTCTGCTGTAAGAGCCAAGCATTCTGACATCTGCTATATACAGTATATATCTTTTACAAATTAGGAAAAAGGATTGTAAAGGGAGCTGGCAGTGTTTAGAGCTGATGAAGCATCAGTCAACATAGTCAGAAAATATATAGAAAAAAAAATATATATCAGTCAATATATAGACAGAAAATTTTGAGGAAACTGAGAGGGATTCATTTAAGATACGTGTGTGCACAAATTTGAGACAGGTTTCAAAAGTTATATTATCTTACATCATTCAGGAGCACATAGGCTTATTTCTTTGACCTACAGTAACTTCATTGTTATGACAGGTGGACATATGTATTATTGTGGAGAGCTTAATTAGGTTCTACAATTAGTACTTAAGCTTGCAAGGAAAGATGAACACAGCGTTGAATGTTTTACTGAAACCTCAGATTAAAAATTACTATATGTATTACATGTAACTTGGATCATTTCTGACCATGTTGCATTTCAGCTGATGGTTGGGATTTCATGGGCCAAAAGCTGACCAAAAGCAATCAAGGAAACAAATAAATCTGTGATTGAGCAATTAAAAGATGGGATTTGAAATCATAGTTTTAATTTGAAAGGGAGTATTTTACAAGTGCAGCTGAGAAGGTTGATGATAGAATTGGAACTGAAAGAAGTCACAGTTCCCTCTAACTCCTCCCCTTGGAAGACAGATAAAGGTGGTGTGGCTTTAGCCCATTAGACAATCTGGGGAGGAACAACCTAACAGGTAGATTAAAAAAAGAGGGGGAAAGCCTACTGACGTCAAGATCTTGAGAATGCATGGTTTTTTTATGCTAGTGTTAAAGAAGAGAAGACGTTAGATACCTTACGAGATAACATTATTTGAATGCATGAGTACAAACTAGATTAAAGATGTTCTAGAGAGGTATTAAGAATTTAAATCTCTTGTTACAGACTGTGCCTCCAGTAAATTTAGAGGTGAGTGTTAAAAAGAAGGCTTCCTGATATAAAAAGAATAATAAATTTTGGTGAAGTTGTGGAAAGAATCTTGAATGAGAAATGCTGAGAGAACTAGGAAAGACTGGGAGGAGAGGACATGTACAAAGATATTATATAGAGACAAAGTAAATTTTGTCTTAAATTCAAAGACCAAGCTATTTCAAGTGCATATTCTAAGTACCTGAGTATGCAAATCCATTTCCCATCTGCAAACCATGCAAACTCCTGGAGTTAACAGAACTGGTGAGTGGGCAGCATCATATCCAGCTGCCTTTGAATGATCAGATACCAAGATATAGCTGTGTTCACTGGGGTGACTTAGAGAAGGAATTGAATTCAAAACTGTAGGCTCACCCCATATGATTTCATGTACTACGTTCTCTTCATGACACAAGGAAAAAAGCTTCCTCACAAAAGTGAAAGGCGGCGACTTACAACTAATTAGCAATTCATGCAATTAGCCTAAGGAAATCTTTGTTGCAAGGTATTGTTCCCACTAAGGATTGAAGTAAAATTTTAAGAGATCCTTCTTACATAAGTAAAAAAAAAAAAAAACTATGGCTATAGAAATGAAAATAAATTAAATGACAGTTATATACTCTTTAGGACACCAAGACATTTGCCGCCTTAGGAGGAGATCATTGGATCAAAGTAGTTGATTTTTGTCCACATTACCTATTGGTGGTCCAAAAGAGTACTTCAGGTTGAACCTGTGTTCTGAGTTGAACATCTCCACTGTTCACTTGGCTCAAAGTGTTATTTTGGACTCATGTGCCATGGTTCAGGAGCGGGAGCTCTGTAAGCATGTATCTCCTGTGGCAATGCTGGCCCATTCCCCCTGGAGCAAGCCTACTTTGTGCCAAATCGGGGGGTAAGAGGGTGTGGGGGCACAGGTGGGGGATGTGAGACCACTCTGTTGCTACTGAAGAGCTTACATGGATACCGTCAAAGTTAACCCATCACTGAGTCGTCTTCACCCTCTAAAGAATGGTGGAATAGGGAACATCCCTCACCAAAGGCAAGATCCTCAATTAAATGACTGATTGGTTTGCTGTAATTAGGTAGGGCCAAAAAAATAGTTAATTTGCTTATATTCTAATGGCAGTAATTTCTTTTGAAAAGCAAATGAATACCCTCTTTCTTTCAGAGATGTGGGTGTTCATCTGGAGAGACTGCTGAATCACCTTGTCCATAGATAGTATGTTTTAATGTCAATAAACTTATTCTGAGGTTAGCTTTTTAAATATCACTGATAAGTTTAAGAAATGGTATTCTGTAGAGACAGAACTGTATAGCTTCAGCTTATATACTAGAAAGAAATATGTTTGTTTACTCCAAGCAATTCGAGTTTCAAATGCTATATAAAAGCATTTTGACTGTTACTCACAATATTAGATTAAGTAGTAAACTAATATGTGTTATTCAACTAAACACAGAAAATGTATCTAAAGGAAAAGGTCTTATAGAAAACTGATGAAGTTTTAAGAAGAAATTACCTACTTCAACTTGTTTATTTCTTCTAAATAGAGTTGCAAAGTGTGTCTGGGAAAAAAAATATCTCTTCTATAATTTTCTGCCCTAGAATTGCAGGTGTGTTGAAACAATTATTTTAAAGACAACTATATTTCTTAAAGGGTTGGTTTTGGGTTTTTTTTCTGTGAATTTGTTCACAGAAACACTTGCTTTCTGTGGAATAAAAAGCATAAAATCACATAGGAATAACATGTTGGTTTTTGCTCATTAAAAGGTTGATGCTTCTGAAATATTCATGAATACAGATAAATGCTTCATATTTCTGCCACTTAATTTCTCAGTATGTTGTTTCCAGATTACCTTTTACTCAGTAAGTGATGTAATAAATACATAATTAAATAATAATAATAGTAAACACTTTAGTAATATAGAAAGAAAGTAAAATCACCAGAAGATAATACCAACAGAAGTAGATGGCAATAGAAAATATTAACTTAAGAAGAACAGGTTTTAAGAAGCAGTGGGCCTAAATATGAAAGGATAGGCCATAGGTGTGGTGTTTACTTCAAAATTGGAAATCAGTATGCTCTTGCTAGTTTATATTTAGAATCTTTACGTTAGTTTAACTTGAGATGATAAAACGCATGTAAAACTGCTCAGCTTAAAAGGGTATCAGTTCTGCTTATTTGGGGAGTTATAAGTTAATCGTTGTGAAAGTCTGAATGGAGCTTTAAAATCTTTGAATAATTATTCATTGATTCCATCCAGCTGTTCAAGGCTGTATATGATGGAAATATCTAGTTCAGATTAATCCATGTGAAGCAGTAGTATTAAAGGGAGAGCAAAGCAAGAAGGACTAATTATAGAAAGTAGAAGCCAGGCTCTAGTCAGATTAATAATAAGTTTTAACTGAATTTTCTTTTTAGTTTAATTCTATAAAAAAAAAAAAAGAGAGTATGTTCCTAAGGAATTTCACTTTCTTAAAATTGCGATGATTTTCCTGAAAAAAAAAAAATAGGGTTTTTGAGTTGGAAAACCATAGAAAGTAGCACCGCAGAGAAAAATTAATACTCAGAAGTTTTTGAAAAACAAATGAGCTATTTACGTTAAAAAAGTTACTAAATTGAAAAAGAAAAGAACAAGTAACATATCAGATTGTTCTCTTTTTGCTGAGAGCCTTGCAGAAACCACAGTGATGATAATTCACTCCTGCCCACTATGTTTGAATATTTGTTATAGAACTATAATCAACTAAAAATGCATTGTCAAAGGTATCATTCTGATAGACTTATTAAAGGAAAAAAAAAAGTAACCACCTGCTTGCAGATACCTTGCAGATTGAGTCCAGCAAACCTCACTCTAATAGAAGCCTCTTTTTGCATCCAAGATTTAATTCACTGTTTAAGCTTCATGTATACACAAAGACAAGTCCAGACTCAACCAGTTCTAAGACTGATGGAGTTACAAGGTATTCCCTGCCTCAAATGTACAACAAATGTTATGGACCAAAATTAATTGATCAATAATTCTTTGCTTTAGCTTTAACTAGCTAGCTAGACTTCATCCTCAATGCTCATGTAGCAGGTTGCTTTGTCTCAGTCTGCTATAAGCAACTGAGCTTCTTTTTTTTTTTTTTTTCCAAGCAGATTAAACTTGATATTGCCAAGATGATTTTTTTATTATTATTATTATTTTTATTTTAAGCCCCGAATGTCTGTGTTTCTCATTGGCATCATATCCCTCATCCAAATAACTCAGGTGAGAGGTTGATGGGGGGGCTGGTTCTCTTCTTACCCTCAGCCCCGGGAATGTGTTTGAGCCAGGGTGCTGCAATATTGCAAATACTTTGCAAGATAGATTTAAGCTGGGTCTCTAGCCTGGATAAAATTAAGGACAGGAACAAACTCAAGTGTGTTTGCTTGACCAGAAATGCTTTGTGACTCTACAGCTGCTTGAATTGAACAGGTAACAGATGAACATTTTGAGGAGAGGCCATGGCTTGTGGAGGCCGCTGACGCTAGCCGTGTCCCTAAGTACTTCCACTCTGGTGTGGAAGACAGACATCATTTTCAGCACAAATTCAGCACAAATTGAAGTAGCTGCAGGGAATCAGAACAGATGCAAATCTAATTTAGTCACCTTTAGGTCCTCATTCCCCTGGCTGAAAGAAGGAGCAATTGTGGAAAATCTTGTTAGAAATCAGTACACTACAGTCCAAAAATATAGGTAGAAACTAAGTATTATTTTTTATGCTCTGTGGTGTAAACTAGATGCCTACTGAGTGAAAGAAAATCTTTCCCCTTGATTTTCCACCAAACAACTAGATGCTCTGTAGTGATATCTTTCATCCTCCTTTGAATCATTTAGCTTTGCACATAAAGCCTGTGGTGTAGCTTCAATCTGCAATTATAAGTTTGTCACTGAATAGCAAGAAGAATTTATTGCTAAAGTGCAGTGATGAGTTACTGCAAAAGAGAACTGAAGTCATTGCTGTAAGGCTTATAGTGAGAACAGAGACTGTGTGACAAAAGGAGAAAATGTAATCATCTGTTGATTTCTCTCAGTTATTTTTTTGCAACTTGCCTTTTTTTTTTGGCCTGGCCAAATCCTTTTCTTTTATTCAGATGCCTTGCACTCTGGAAGCTGAGTGCAGCTTGAAAAAGGCTGGGCATTTTTAATGCCTGCTGATTTTTGTAGGAGCAATTGGATGCTCATTCTCCTGTGTGTCTTACTGTAGCTAGTACTGCATTGCAGCAGGGAATCAACAGTTACAAAAGACAAAAGGATCCTGATCCCGTTAGGAATGTTTTCATAAACAGAAATGTAGTTTTACAAAGCAACAACAGGTCACTACCATTTGAGAGAAAAGGTGAATTGTACTGTCATCTGATTTTTAGTGAAACTAAAATACATGTCTATGATGCAGCTTGTGCTGGGTAGTTATGCTGAAAAAGAACGTATTCATAAATTGTTTGAAACAAAATGAGTCATGAAAGTGCACAGTTTGTATGCTTTTCTTCCACTCAAATTGAGTAGCCTATATGCAAAATATTATGTCAGTCCATTACTTTCCATTAAATAAAATAATAAATTTTAAACTTTTAATTAATAAAAATAATAAAAATATAATCATAACCCCCTCAATATTTCTAACACCTACATAATTTGTCAAATTGGCTTTGCATCTGCCAAGGTGAAAGCTCCAGTGAAGCCTGGGGACCTTAGGGAAAATTTAGTTAAGCTAGAAGTAAAGTAGCATTGAGCATAACTTCAGATTTAGGCAGGGAGGTTGCTTGAATGAATATGAGATTAACCTGATGAGGCACACTGTGAAGTGTTAAGGAAGAGGAGCACAGAGAAGTCAAAGGCAGTTTACCTGGGAACTTTCTACACACACTAGCATGTTGCCTCCATTAAATTAGTATCGTTCCTGTGTCATGTGGCAGCATCTTTGCCAGGAAAGGTCCTGATCCACTGAATAGGTCCAAAGTCTTTTTCCATAAAGAGGCCTAATGGGGAGGAAGCATACTCCTGGTGAAAAGGCCATTTTGTCTGTATGCTGATGTGGCTTATGCTGATCAGTATATTTAAAAGCCTTGGCCAATGAAGGCACAGCAGTAATCTGTGTGGAAACTGGACAGTAACTACGTTCAGAGGCACTGGTTAAACTGTTGTAAACTGACACGGCTGTACCCTATGAATGTGTCCCAGAACCATCCAAGCTCCAGTATGTTCCTGGGGCTGAATTTCCCTCCTCCTCCTTCTCCCATCCTCCACAGACACATGTGCACAACACCTCTCCACCTCCCCACCCCCCAAACTGTGGATGATATGTTTCTGAGGGAAAAGGCAAGGAAAAAAGCATTATTTTGCCTGCGTCATCCTCTGGACGTGTTTCCAGTGACAGCCCGTGTACCCTGTCTTTGCAGAGGGGAGAGGATGCCTGCCGTGTAAGAGTGGGCCCCTTGCTGTCCTGGCTCTGGGCAAGCTTGATCCTACTTACAGTCTAACTCTTTAACCAAGTAGTGTTTTACCAAAATTATTTAAAAATATAATAGTTGAGGGAGACTTGTAAGATTCTATAAATATTCTAACACCAACAGGGTTCTTATACTTTCGGAAAAAAACTAAAGGAGTTGTTAGATATTTTCTTGTAGCAGCTGAAAGTTTTGGATGGCTGGGCAGAACCAGACCCATTTTCTAAAAAATTGCCTTTTGTTCCCAAGGTCCTGAAATTATGCTAGAACAAGAAAATGGAAAGAAAATGCATAGTATCCTGAAATTAGATGAGAGGTTTAATTAAAAACAAATTAGCTAGTCATTCCTTGGAAATCTGGGCAATGTGAATATGCCAGTTTGCTGTGCAATAGCAGCGAACCTTAAATTCAGAATCCTCCTACAGCAAACATCCTTTCCCCTCCAAAGGAAAGGACATTTCTCACAAGCAAAGCAAAACATGTTTTAATGAAATGAATTTGCTAGACAGAACTATTCCATAATTACTAAGCAGATGATGTTGTGATTAGGTCTTATTATCCGGAGTGACTGTTTCTTCAGAAACTCTCTTTATAGGTGCAGTTAGTTCATGGCATGTTCTCTTACTGCATCATTCAGGTCCTCTAGTGCACTCTTGGAAGAAAAAGAGCTAATTCTGTTGGACAGAGACTGAGAGAAGTAATTCAAGAACTTCCATTTTCACTTTTCTGTACCTTCTGTTTTCCTACTGTTTCCAGTCACCTCTGATACTAATACACAGTAATGAACCTGATAGCATTTAATGAAGCTTTAAAAGTTCTCTGCCTTCAGCTGTTGTCTTCACTCTGGTCAGATCTGGATACTCATGAAATGAAAAAGATTTTACAATAATATGGCAGAGTTTTGCCCCTAAATATCATTTTTCGAGGAAGACAGTTATGTATGCATTCTCACATGTTGAATGAGTGTTTACGTTTTGGAAAGGTCATAGAATTTGAAGCCTTAATCTGAAAGAGCATCCTCTAATTGCAGGGTCTTCTCTAGAGACTTTGCTGCGGCTCATTTATTGTGCTTAGAATGGGCACGATATCATGCTGTTGGATGGTGGTATGAATATCTAAGATGGAAAGAAAGCTGCAAGACCCAAAAGACAATAATCTTTGAGAAATGCATAGAAGCATATGGCAGATTTTTTTTTTTTATCATAGTAACTTGGTGATTTTGGCATCCAATATTCCCAGAGCTCCTCTTGGAGATTATTCATATCACCTTGTTTTAGGATTGCAACCAATGTAACCATATTGGGATGCTGATCTCCACAGGCTTACTGTATAGACTGTCTGTACCCCTCTGACGGAGAGGCAGAGGGAGAGCAGCTGCTCCAGGGAGCTATTTAATACATCTCAGCTTAGGCTTCTGTTCCAGGCCTCCTCCTGGACGTGCCTCACTCCTTTCCTCATCATCTGTCAAGGCAGCCAAGGACTCTTTTTCTTGAATGAGAAGCCGCGTCTGTGAACTTGAAATGGCATACCTTGTGTTAGGCGGTAGGAACACTCCTTTTCTGTGCATTTTGGCATCTCACGGCAATGCAACAGTTGGGAATAGGAGGAAAAAAATCATACATTAATTCATTGTAAATAGAAGTTTCTCTGAAGCTGCTCAGGACCCCATAAATTTAGTAATTCTAGAAGATTAATAGGAAGACTAGGTAAGTGAATACATGTCTAAAGATTTATTAAATATTCAGTTTTCATCACCAGAGAACAATTTATAATTTAGGTGTCTTCACTTTGCTTGTGGACAGCTGAGTTTTCTGTAGGTTTCTAACAGAAAATTTTTCTACAAGAGAGATGAAAAATACAAATAACATGCCAGCATTGTATTAAAAAAACCCTAACAATCAGGAAATCTAAGCTTTCCTTTTCAGTATGGAATTTCATATATTTTTTACCTTTTTAAAATGTCAGTTCAAAGGAGTTTTCATGTATCCAAAAAGCTATAAAAAACCAATTCTGCAATAAAGTTCACTTTATCACTTTTTCATTTCTTCCTAACTCAAGTACAGCACAAAGCATTCTTAACCCCATTTTAAATATTTTTTTACTTCCCTTTTTCAGTAATGATTCTGCATCATTATATGTAATACATGAAATGTATTCATATCTGTATTTTCATTTTAATGAACTGATTCTGCATCAGGAAATACAGATAAAGCAGAAGGGGTGGTTGTGTGTATCTATGCTTGAAGGTAATATTATCTCTGGAAGAAAGCTGTGTTACTAATATAAATTTAGTTTTACATTTGATTCTGATTTGTTTATTCATTCTGAAACATTATTGTTCAATGAAATAAGCCATCTATATACTAACCTAAACTTCCAACTGATCGTAAATAATTTAAAGAGGAGAAAATCCCAATGTAATAGTCTGTAACAGGATTAAGATTTGATTATCACTGGATTTTTTTTTGTTGCTTTTATCACATTTTTTTACTTTCCTTTTTACGTAAGATATTTGTAGTTTGGCAATTATAATGGCGATTTGGCAAGGTTGTATCCAGTTTTATATTCTTTTTTCATAGCACTGTTGTAGATATTTCTTAATTTAAGATGTTTGCATTGCTGTGGTGGGTTACCTTGGCTGGAGGCCAGGTGCCCCCAAAGCCGCTCTGTCCCTGCCCTCCTCAGCTGGGCAGGGGAGAGAAGATATAATGAAAGGCTCCTGGGTCGAGGTAGGGGCAGGGAGAGATCGCTTGCCAATCACCGTCATGGCCAAAAGAGACTCGACTTGGTGAAATTAATTTAATTTATTACCAATCAAATCAGAGTAGGATAATGAGAAATAAGAACTAAATCTTAAAACATCTCCCCACCCCTCCCTTCTTCCTGGGCTTGGCTTCACTTCTGAATTCTCTACCTCCTCCCCACAGTGGCACAGGGGGACGGGGAATGGGGGTTATGGTCAGTTGATCACACGTTGTCTCTGCTGCTCCTTCCTCCTCAGGGGGAGGACTCCTCACACTCTGCCCCTGCTCCGGCATGGAGCAGGCAGTCTTTCATGAACTTTTCCAATGTGAGTCCATCCCACAGGCTGCAGTTCTTCATGAACTGCCCTAGCATGGGTCCCACCCTCGGGGTGCAGTCCTTCAGTCCCCCACGGGGTCACAAGTTCTGCCAGAAAACCTGCTCCAGTGTGAGCTCCTCTCTCCATGGGGCCACAGGCCCTGCCAGGAGCCTGTTCCAGCACAGGCTTCCCACGGGGTCACAGCCTCCTTTGGGTGCATCCACCTGCTCCAGCGTGTGGTCCTCCATGGGCTGCAGGTGGAATCTCTACACCCCCTCATCCTTCCTCCATGGGCTGCAGGGGGACAGCCTGCCTCACCATGGTCTTCTCCAGGGGCTGCAGGGGGATCTCTGCTCCAGCGCCTGGAGCACCTCCTCCCCCTCCTTCTTCACCAGCCTGGCTGTCTGCAAAGTTGTTCCTCTCACATATTCTCACTTCCCTCTCTGGCTGCAATTGCTCCTGCTGTCACGCAGGTTTTTTTCCCCCTTACCCTTAAGTTACTCCGGAGGCGCTACCACCATCACTGATGGGCTCGGCCTTGGCCAGCGGCGGGTCCGTCTTGGAGCCGGCTGGCATTGGCGCTGTCAGACATGGGAGAGGCTTCTAGCAGCTTCTGACAGAAGCCACCTCTGTAGCCCCCTGCTACCAAAACTTGTCCATGCAAACCCAGTACATTTGAAATCTTGAAGAGTGGTTGGTGCAGCAGTCATGTGCAGTTGTGTTTGAGTCATTTGAGGAGACTGATTAGCTTTAATCTTTTGAATTTGAAAGCATTTAAGCTGGTTCTTAATTGATTTTGGAGGTAGCCATAGTTGTGGGACCAGAAGTATATCCTAATCCCTGAATTTGCTGACAAAACACACATTAGGTAACTTGAACCGAGAAATCACTTTCAGATGCGCAAAGGGGACTCATGGAAAACATTAAAACTCTCAAAAATCACTTTCTTACAGAAATATGAGAGAATGATAGGAAAAAATCACAACTTCCCTGCCTCTGAGATGAAGGAGTTCAGGGAACGAGAGACAAGGAGATACACAGTACCCGTTTGACAGTCCCAGCCTTTTTAGAAACTTTTTTATTTTTGTCTTGCTGCAAAGAGGCTGCCAAGGATAACAGGTTTAAGAATTATCCCATCGTGAAGTGGTTATTTATTGTAATCTTCATGCCTGCAATAGTAAATCATACTTGGCAGCAGTAGAACATAAGAAACTCAGTCCAAAGTCAATTAGCACGTTTTATTAGTATAGAATAAACTTCAGAGTTAATGGGAGCTACCCGTCATCATTAAGAGCCTGATTTTCATCTGTGCTGAACATCTGCACGTTCAACTGAAATTAGTGGAGTTTGGGGGCAGCTAATGTCTTGCAAAAGATGTGGGCAGAGAGGGGGGTCTGAGCTCACCCCACGCTGCCTGCGTGTCTGAGCACAGAGCGGAGGCAGGGCACCTAACCCTGAGAGCGCATGGGAGCAGCTCGCGCAGTTTCTTCTTCTCTCTACTCGGATCCAAAAGCGTTTACCTCTTGTTTTTCCCTAGTTTGACGCTGTGTCAGTTCGAGGTCATCACAAAAACCAGATTTTGTTCTGTGCTGCTGACTGAGGCCTTTCCCCTCCTCCTTCATTCCCTCTGCCTTGTCTATTCAACCATGTGATTATATGTACTTTAAAAATGCAGTGCTTTAAATTGTAGGCTGATATGCAAATAGATAGCAATGGTATGCTTATGGTGACATTTTCTTTTCTTTTTTTCTTCCTAGTGTAAAACTCTCTCTGGCGTCTGTGATCACATTATCTCGCTCTCTTCTGATCCTCTGGTTTCCCAGTCTGCTCACCTTGAAGTGATCCAGCTTACAAACATCAAGCCAAGTGAAGGGCTGGTAAGAAGTACGCAGTTAATCAAACCCATCATCCAGGATCAGAAAGTGATTTTTTTTTTTTAAGTTGCATATATGGAAAGTAATAGGATATTTTAGCCTTTGTTATTTTAAAGTCTGAAAATAGTTTGATTTCTATGCTAGTTCGTTTTTTTTCATGCAGCTGGGCCAACAGGGAAGTATTTTGTAAGGCTGACCTATGTATGCAAAGAGTTTAGCGAACAGGAAGAAATGAGAAAGAAGTTCTTGCCATTTATGCCAGCTTCTGAAAAATGGTTCAGATTGTTCTAGGATCTTGAAGTCTGAAGGGATTTAAATTACTAAGATCAACTCAACCAAGAAGTTTGCGTGGGCTTATGCACAAAACCTGTCAAATTCTGGAATATGCTTCATAGTATCTCTGTGATATAAAGCTATTTTATATGTTATTCAAGGGCTCTACAGCACTGCTGAGAAGTAGCTTATTGAATTTTATTGCCAGAACTCTGCATGGTTAATCAGATGCTTGTAAAGGCTCAGTGCAGCCATCCCGTGTTTGCTGTTGACCATTGATCTTTTGTTTACTCAAGTATCCAACACCCACTGCATGGAAAAAAACAACACTGGTAACAATCACAGCTTTACAACTTTATATTGCTAATAATATCTCTTCCCACAATCTTTAGAGGTAGTATAAGGTGATCAGAATACAGTTAACCATTTTTTGCCTAATGAAATAGCTTTTGTAACTTCTGACCAAGTTTATTCTCATTCCATTTTCTTGAATGAGAAGGACTACTGCTGTGCTCTTCACAGCAAGTTTTTGAAGTTGTTTGGATGGTGTAGTT
Organism: Aramus guarauna; assembly: GCA_013400195.1. Taxonomy (NCBI): domain Eukaryota; kingdom Metazoa; phylum Chordata; class Aves; order Gruiformes; family Aramidae; genus Aramus; species Aramus guarauna. The sequence goes on from VXBL01009468.1 coordinate 170,502, forward strand.
TTGGAGAGTATTTTGGTTTGTGGGTTGGTTGTTGTTGGGTGTTGGGGTTTGGTTTGGTGTTTTGACAAATTTGGTACACCAAGGTAGTTAGAGCAATTACACACTACATTCATTCTTTCAGCAAATGACAATTAAAATAAGAGAAAAAAACTAAACGTTTGGATGAGTAAATATTGCCCCATCCTTTGTGTTAGTCTGCTATTTGTTTTCCCTTCCTCCACTAGCTTTCTTTTTTATCTCTGAATCCATTTCAAACTAATCCTCCAGGATTTCAGCTTTTCATGGATTCTCTTCTCCCTCTCTTTCTCCTATAATTTTCCCTCTTCACCAGTTCACTGCAGTCAACTTTTCAAAATCCTATCTTCTGCTGTAATGAAATGTTTTCCCTCTTTCTCTCAGACACCTTTTTTTGGAGTTCTGTCCGTTTTTATCTGAACTCTTCTTTGTTTTCCTTTCTGTCTTGTGACTGTTATTTTTCTCCTCATTTAAATCTTTCTGTAGGGTGGTGTTAACCCCCAGTGACTGAAAAATGTTGAGCAGTATTTTTGTAAACAAGAATGTGTTTCATGGGTCTGTTCCTGCTGGGTAGCTGATCACATAGAGAATCTCTTCCCCCTCTGTGCCTCTGTTTTATACCCTCTGTCTGTCTTGTCTGTTTATGCTGGCAGCTCTTAAGGCAGGGTTTTTTCTTTTAATATGTATTTGTGAATCAGCTGAACAAGGTCTTCATACTGACAGAGGAATACCATGTCATTGTCATAAAAATTGTTACAAGTATTTTTTAAAAATGGAAAATACCAACTGTACAGTATACAAGTCTTAGAAGGATACAATGCTATTTTGGTATGGTCTTTTTTTTTTCCATTTGCCTGTATGCCAATATTCTGTTGCCTCGGTATTGTGCTGTCTCCATTAGATTGTGAGCTCTCCAGAGCAGGAACTAAGGATGATATATTTGCGCCAGGAGGGTAAATATCATACCTTTCAGTTTGTTACAGTGCTAGTCTTATTAATAGAGCATCTTTGTCAGATTGCTCTTGGTGCTCTGTATGAAAGCTTTGCTTTTGGATTGTTGGGCTTTTTGCTTGTCTGGTTTTTAAACTAAATCTTTCAATTAAGATACAGCAAATGCATGTTGGTACCACAACTGTTGAGTGCTAAGTGTGTCAGTTTAAGAATTGATGGTGGAGCTTGGAGCTGTGAATATCCTCTGCACATCAGGAGGGAGCACGTGGATGAATGTGAAGCTTGATAACTTCTGGACCTTCTTTCAGGATTTGTACAACAATGGAGGTGGAAAAATGGATTATTATCAACTTTATTCTAGATTTTTGACCCACATGATAGTTCTGTGCTGACTCTACTGATCACTGAATAAAATCTTCTATAAAGATGGAAAGACTTCAAGCAGAAGGAAAAGGGCAAGGATGGCTGCTAACTGTGAAGATTTTTTTTGTCACCTAGCATAAACAGACTATCTGACACATCTCAAATTTAATATCTGAGAATCTAAAGTAGATAAGGGAGAGAAAAAGGAAAAGGAGAAGAGAAGGAAATAAAAAGTTTGCAAACCAATCATATTTCCCTAAGTTCATATGACAAATACAAAATGGAATTGAGATAATAGTTGGTGTTTTTACAACTTAAAACACATTGGAGCACTATCAGGATGTTTTAATCAGCACAAATAGTTCCTTCACTGTGTTTGACCTTTATTATTTGTGGAAACGTAAGTATCAGTCAGAGGTAAATGTAAATTATCAGACTAATACCTTAATGCAGAAGGAGAAGGTAATTGTGTTACAGGGTTTACAATGTCTTATAGATATTAAAACTAGTTAACACCTATCAGAAAAACAGACTAAATAACCTGGCAAGCAGAAAATGTTATTAGGGTGTGATCTGGGGAAACTGGTGTACTGGGTAAAGGAACGTTATGGGTGTGTGGGTTTTGGTATTGGGGTTTTTGGTTTTTTTTTTTTCTTTCCTCTATCCCTGGTCTGTTGCCCAGGTGTGTGACTGTGTTCTCCAGTGAGTGTTGCTGAGATACAGCCTGCAGTGGCTGTGAAGTAAGGGTGAAAAGGGAGTTGTCAGAGTCAAATTCTTCTAAAAGGCTCTGAAATGGATTAATGTGGTCAGCTTTGCAATCACCAGCATGGTCCCATGAGTAATCAATCCTCTTTTTTTTTTTTCTTTTTTTTTTTTTAAGGACTTGGAAGTTGTTTTATGTGTATCATTAAGCAGAATTGAATTTTGTGTGGTTTTACACTATTGATGTTCTAGAGAAAGACAAAACTGACTAGCTTAGGCAGTATCTGGTGCCAGAAAACAGACTTAAAGATATTATTGCTTGACTGAAAACAGTGAGTGTATTTAGTAAAGATGCACAATACTGTATGCCTTTTGTTAGACAAAAAGCAGGTAACCAGGTTATAGCTATCACTTTTCCTTGGGAAGTTTTTCTTCGTCAATCCCTTCCTTTTTCTTTTTAGCATAGAACAGAATATCAGAGAACTGTGGCAAGATTTAAGCCTGAATTTCAATTTTTCCTGTTCATATTATTATTTTAATCCTAGTCAGTTCAGGTGCTATAGTATAATTTCAAGTAGCAGCTTTTCACCTAGCTTGCTAGATTCAGAAACGCAAAGGTGAATCCACCAGAACATGAGACTGACTGTTCTGAGTTCCTCTTTGCCTGCCGAAGCAAACACAAAAATGAGCCTGACGTGTGAAAAAGCACTCATTAAATACAAGTCGTAGATACAGCAGAGTGTGGCAGCTGGTTAAAGGTGCACTGCTGGCTGCCTAGCTAGAAAGTATTTTCCAGGAATCCAGTGTACTACTGTTCCTAATATTTCTTCTGAGTTATTTGGCTTGAAATATGGGAGGAGCTGGGAAAAAATTATGAACAGAGCTCTGAGAACTTTTGGGGTTAAAGAGACACATGCAACTTTGGGGGATTCCATTAAGATGATGTCACAGTGAAAGAGTAAAAATTTAGTTGTGTGTGTGATAAAATGGAAGAAGTATCTTCTTTTCTTTTCCATCCAGCATGGCATGAAATATGTTAAAAGTATTTCTGATTCTGTATTCATTCTTTAATATAAAAGAAAGAAAAGAAAGAAAGAAAAAAAAGGTACAAGGTCTCTTTTCTAACCCCTAACTGAATAATATTTTGCATCAAGATAAAATGTATGGTTTGAAATTAGATTTCTACCTGTAATGGATCAGGAAGGACAATCTGTGATGTAATTAAGCATGAGGTACCCGATCTTTAATCTAGACATACACTTGTTCTTTTTTCCTAGGGTGGTTACTTTACTATTACTTTAATCATATTAACTGAACTATCTTTCCTTTAATTTGACCTTATTGATTCTTGTAAATTCATAGGGACCATGGCACTATCTTTGGATACCTAAGATGTGTATCTGCCAATTTGTTTCAGTACAAATGAACAGCACACACACTCATCTCCTCTGTAGTCTTGATCCCTAGAAGTACTGTTCATATTGTGCAGCCACAAGGAGGCAGAGAGGGGAAAACTTGTAAATGCCTATAGTATTCTTATTTCCATTCCAGATCAAACAATAAGCCAGAACCATTCTCTTCTCTGTACCATTTCCCATATATTGTTTACTTAAAACAAGGTGTGGAGGAACATGGGTGAAAGGGTAGCTCACCTTTTTGTTGCAAAATGTTACCTTTCAACATTTAAAAGCTGCTTTGTAAACAGAATTATGTTGGCATAGTACAACATGCAAAATTAATGTGGCGTAGTACTAGTGTAACATTTATTAATTTTGCACATTTGGAATAAAAAATAATCTTTTTTTTTTTTTTTTTCAGCTTCCCTCTCCTCCTCTCCTCTCTGTCTCCCAATGCGTGCAAAATCTTGATCTTAGCCTTTAAAGAAAATTCTGCAAAAATTCTTTCTCCTCTTTTGCTTCTTCAGAGTCTTTTAAATGTCTAGAAAAGACTAGATAAGATGTGAATTGCACTTCGCCACCATAGCATACTTGGGTGACCTCACTATCCTTCAGAATAAGGCTTTGCACAAAACTAAGCATTGCCTAACTGTTAAATGTGAGACTTTATCCTCTGCTTCCATCCCGATGTTTTAAGTTGAAAGCAGTAACTCCCTGTCAATAAAAGCAAAGACGTGAGTTTCTTCAGAAATAGCTCTGTGTGGGGACCTGACTCAGTTCCTGTCACTGTGATTTCAGCTCTTGCCATATCACAAGGTGTACCATCAGGTCACTTAGATCCAGATCCTGAGAGAGATTTAGGCCCTGGGTTTTGTTGGTTTGAGGTACATATGAGTACCAAATAACAGATACCAATGTATCTCAGCCTCTTGTGTGGCTTATTATCCTGTCTGTAAACTGTGTGTATATTAGTGTTTCCCTACCTCACAGGGGTGTTGTGAGGATAAATGCATAAGAAATTGCCATTCTATAGTTGAGATAACTGAATTAAGCAGGAAACTACATTCATGGAGCCAATCAATGGAAAAATTGCTGAAGGTTCATAGAGGAGCTGGAAGTTGAAGAATGATGCTAGAGGCTTTCTTTTTGTGTAGTAACGAGCAGATTCTTTGCTGTCTTCTAGCTGTGACAGCCCATCACAACTGGATATGATGCCATTACTGCTACATATTGTACAGAGCAAAACAGGAGTTTAATTTTGAGTCCCCTCTTCTAAGAAACTCGTGAAGTCCCTGTTTTTTAACAGGAGATATCATCCACTTTGATAAGTGGGGAAGGTACTTCCTTGTCCCCATGACCAAAATGTGTGTGAGTTCTGGTCCCAAATTAATTTAGTCCAACCTGATAGGTCTTCTTTACCTCTTAACCATAGTTAATGACCAGTGAGTGCACCCTGTTCCTCAGCTAGGAACAGACTTCTTTGCAGCACTCTGACTAAGAGGAGAAAAAGTAGGTTATGGAGATAATGTTTACTCAAGTGCTCAATTTTTACCTGCTTTGCGTGAACCATTTTGGGGGAAAGGAGATTTCTCAGTTGTTGTTGAATGCTCAGTGTCTGCCAATTATCTTTCCTTTTTTCTTCTCTCACTGTCTTAGTGAGAGATGCTGTTAAAATGTTTGAATTATGCCAATGAAAAGTCTGAGACACTGTCTCAGACTACCCATGCAGGAACTTCAGTCTGTTCATAGTCTATCCCTCCTTTTCTATATATTTCTGAAAGAAGTGGGATAGCTAACGAAGTTGATGTTTAAGTTTTCATTACTGAGTTTTATAGCTGACCTGTTCACTGAGGTGAGTGAGGCTATCAGTAAGTCTTAGAGCCATTTTGCAGGCACACTTCAGAGCATTGGTTATCAGTTTGAGAGTTATGTTTGCAACATTGCCTACCAGCAACTCCAGATCTTTTAAAGTCTTCTGTAGCTTCCAAAGCAAAATGGAAGTATTGATCATCCTAAGGCAATTTGTAATTCTGGATGGGTTTTTTTTGTAATCAGGTGTTGCAATATTTGTAGTTGAAGGAGTATATTAAAAAAACTGGGGAGTATGTATGGAGATGACTGTGGTAAAAGTTTTCGTTTGCTACTGCTAACATTGGGGCTGCTGTTCTCGAAGTGTATCAGAAAGAACTTTGCTATCCAGAGATGAATTCCTCATGGCATATATTAAAAATCCACAAATCTTCAAAAAAAGAAAAGAAAGGAGGAAAAAAAAAAAAAAGACTTTTCTTTTAGAGATATGCAAGTTATGTTTGGATGGTGAATGGTTTGTGAAACACTTTAAAAATTCTTTCCCATGATGTCTTTTTCTTAGGGTATGTACATTAAATCAACATATGATGGTCTCCATGTAATTACTGGAACAACAGAAAATGTAAGTATTGTTAATACTGTATGTTCAGGCCTGGAAGCCTTTTTGACCTTACCTGTGGTTTATGCTTTCCCTCTGCTATAGACTACATTTTGCTTGCAAGTGTGCTAGTTGGCTGTTGAGGACCAATAGCATGTTGGACGGCAGAAACGCTTGTGCTTGTTTACCTCAGAATTGAAAGAGTTGTTTCCAGTTGAGGACCAGGGGAATCAGTTTTGATTTGTTCTTGCAAGACACCTAAAATGCTGCAGTTGATCAATATAGGAAGTAGCTGTCTTGGAGTTACCTTGCTCTGTGAATAAAAGATAAATGCCCTTATTATGTATAAGCTGATATGCTGGAGTTTGCTGCAGTATTAGACAAACAGCTTTTATATTTTCCATCTATCAAGCTTTATTTTTGTAATAAATAAATGCATGGATATGAAAACATCCCTTCACATTGACAAATAACCATATATTTCTGCATGAACTTCTGAGTAATGCTTATACAAAGGAACACTTATTACTGGTGAACTAATTCTCACTGAAGGTATTAAACAAGCAAACAAAACATAATAGACTACAACTGCCTTTGAAATGCAACCTCCTTTCCTTGTGCACCGTATTTAGAGAACTGGCTATCTGTTAGGAAGTGAGCAAAATGATCATTTTGGGCGGAAAGGTTCCTATCCATAATCTTCAATGAACATGGAACAAGCCACTAAACAACACTGGACTGTTCCATAATGGCTTAGACAATTCCTTACAAAGATTTTGATGGCGTTTTCTTAAAATGAAGCTGTCAGAAATGTTTGTTTTATCTTGCTACTGTGTCATGCTATGGAAAGTGCAAACTACCTACATGGTATTTACAGCTGCTGTCTCTGATCTGCAGTGAGGATCTGTTAACATCTCAATAAAATAGAAATCTTTTTTCATCCCTTCGTAGGAACTGCAATCTGGTAGCCTTTCTTTCTTTTTTCTTCTGCTGCAGGCAGGATATCCATGGGCTATACCCAATAGATAAGATCTGTTGTAGAACTTCTGTGAATGCCACCTGTCTCAGAATAAGGAAAACGTAAGGAATTTCAATCTTGAAATCAAAATTCTAGGGAGTCAGACCTACAGATATCATCAGTGAAGTTAGCAAAATGAAACAAAACCAACAGAGCCATAGTTGAGCTTAATCTAGAAAACATGAAAGAAAAGAAGATGTTTTTTACAGTTGAATTTCTCTCAGATTAAAAAAGGAACCATTTCTCTCCATGATTTACTAATATTGGATTTAATTTCCCAAGGGCAAAGATAAAAATAAAATCTTAATGCATTCCCTCAAAACTCTTATCTTTTGTGATTCATGAATATAATTTTAAGCCACATCAGGAAGCTTCAGTCATGATGACTTTTCTGCTTTTGTTACTGACTCTTTCACTCACTGTAACACTCTGGAGATGCTCACAGCAGACCAAGAAACTGCAGTCTACTATCTAAGGAAAAACTTGTTGTATGTTAAAGTGTTTGTGAAAATGACTAATGCCTTAAAGAAAGTAAGGTGTCTCCTGCTTTTGAACACCCAGTTGCTAGCTGCTTCCTTTAACAAAACAAAACAAAAAAAAAAGAAAGAAAAGAAAAGAAACATCTAAGCAGCATGGCCAGAGCAAGGTCATGACGGTATAGATGTGATCTGACCTATTGATGTTGGCATATTTACTATTTGTGATAGAATTTAACTTCTAGGAAACAGTAAGAATCCAAATTCTGTTCCCTTTGGACAAAATTTTGTGGCCTTTTTCTTTCCAATTCTGCTTCTCCAAGTGAGACATTGATGCAACTTTTTGTCTGACGCTTGCCTGACAGATCATGGAGAAGCACTTGTCTTTTTAAGAAACACAGTAGCATGGCAGTGCTAGATGCATTAATGTAACATAGTAGTTTTTGTAACCACAGTTCTACTTTCTCTGTTTGCCAGCTGAGGTGTTTGATGTCCAGCTACAAAGCCCATTAGAGTTTGGATCTTGCTGTTCAGCGTTAGGAGTCATCTCTCCCAACACGCCAGCCCTGCAGTTCAAAGCCACTGAGCTCTGAAACTTGAACTGTGAGAGAGCAGGGTTCCTTACAGGTCACTGCCCCATAAGAGCTTCTCCCTGGTGGTCCTGTAGCATTAGAGCAAGCTGAGCTTTCTGGTTCACGTCTTCTCTCTTTTGTTTGGAAGTGACAAATCTAAAGGGTGTATTGGTCCAGCAAGAGATTACAGCTTTCTTGTTGAGTAGCCCTTTTAGACCATGTTGGAGAGATTCTTTTAATTCACAAAAAAAAATGTATTCTTCAAATAAGACCATCTTGTAATTTGTTTTTCCAATAGAAAAGAGCATTTTCTAAAGTAATAGCATGTAGTGCATCTCCAGCAGGAGTGTAACTTTGAAGGGGGTGCTCCCATTGTACCTACTCACTGGTTGAGTTTGTGGGTTGCCTTTAGGACTCAGGAAGAGAGGCCTTTCTGAAGAAATAGCACCAAAATCTCCACTCTGGGCATGCAACAACTGTGCTCCAGGGGGTCTGAAGTGGTCTTTCAGATAGTGTGGATATACTGGGGGAATGGGACAAAGACGACATTTAGCCTACAGGACAAAACTAAATCTATTCTGAAGAATAAATCCTTAACAGATTCTGAATACCTTGTATGGTATCAATGTGTAAGCCTAAGCGATAGCTACTTCCTTCTGTTGTTCAACTCCCTGTTGAACCAAATTACCAGCTAATGAAGATATATCTTTGATGTGACGCACTTTGCTCCTCCTAGTAGGACTTTATGAATGGATGTTTTACTTAATGATCAGCATAGACATCTGAAAAAAGAAAGAGCTTACCAATTCTCCTCTGTTTTCCTTAAATAGTGATGATAAAAGATACTGTTTCTTTACAGCAAGGTCCATATTCTTTACTCGGGAGGAAAAAGTGGTAAGGAACAAGAGTTGCAACCTCTTCATAAGACCACAGCCTTGAGCCTCCTGTATAAAGGATTTTTACTTCACCTTGCAGTATGTTCGAGGCATAATTGCAATGAGTTTTTTAAAGCAGATTTTTCCAATTCGGAGATTCTCAAACCATATTTACTGGCTTGGCAAACTGCTATGCAAAATACCTATTTTGTCAAGATTTAAGCTGCAAGTGCTGAAGTCAGTACAGGAGAAAGTTTGTATCATAATACAGTCCTGTAGAGTTCAACAGTAAAGACACAAGATTCACTTGCATTGACATTTTTAAAGTCTTAGGTGTAACTATGTCTGAGCTAAAATAGCGGTATTACATAGGAGGATTATAAAGATTGTTAGAGGTATGAATGAGTAAGTGGGAGTAGTAACAGCAGAAGATAGATCCTTAGAACATAATTACCAGTGTTACAATTTTTTCCAATTTAAATTCTGCCAACACCTTTAATGCTGAAATAGTTCCAAAAAGTCAAGGCTGCTGTTCTTTATGTAAGTAAAATTACACTTTTACCAGCCCAGCTTGATTTAGGATGTTCTGAGCAATGTCTCTTAGGACTGAGTCATGAGTGGCCCTTTTTTCAGCCTCATGTTTCTCTTGGATAACTTCCATTTAAACACTGTCCTTAAGTTAGGCCATGAATTACATGGAATTGTACTAGAAAGTCACAGCGTAGCTATGGGACATATATTTTGAATGGAGATGTGGTACACAGGTTATTACAAACAGTTCATATTTCAGGCCTGGAGCATATTGTCTAGACAACGTGTTCTCTCACCTGAAAATTAATTTAATTTAATTTCTTTCTGTAAAATTCTGCCTTTAAGTTGATCAAGTGCCTTCATAGGCTGGCAGCCACAGTATTGAGAGAAAAAGCAAAGCGTTGTCACTCTATGAAAAGCTGAAGAAACTTGTTTTCCTCTAAACATAGGAGAATTTCCCTCAGAAAACAGTTGGTTTACTGTAAATATAGAAGGCAGAAGAAGGGCAAGTTTTGGGGGGATGTCACTTTATGGGGTAGGATTGGGGGTTTTTGTTAGTTTTTGTTTGGATTTTGTTGTTGTTGGGGTGTTTTTTTGAGGCAAAAGCAAAGAAGAAAACTACTTTACTTTTTGAAAGTGTGATCTTTGTAGGATTTTGATGCTGGTTCCATTTCTTTCACCTCAATAATGACCCAGAAACTTAGTTACCATGTAACTTATATGATCTTTCTAGCTGGTACCTAACCTAATCCTCTCTCCTTATGTACTCTTTGAAGAACAGTAATTTACTGACGTTCTCTGCAACATATTGAAACATTGAAGAATCAAAAGACAATATTGCGAAATTTGTTCATGAGGCATTGTCAATTAGTCTTGATAGGTTCAAAATTCAGCCAAAGACTGGTTTTCCAGACTTAAGAGATGTCAGGCAGATTAAAGCATTTTTCTGGCAGAATGAAATTAAAAGGAAATCCTTAAGACCCGGTTACCCTTGAATAAAAAAATTCATAGCTTTTTTAATACTCAATTGTATTGTGTACAATAGTACAGAGCATTTTTCTCCAACAACAATGAATTGATTTATTAAATATTTCTTTAATTATTTCACAGTGGAATGTAATTATCAATCTAACCTGATATACATAGCTTAGCAATCATACTGCTGAAAGAGAGATGATGACCAGTAAGAGCTGTATTCTTTATCATCTCTTTTATTTTAAATTCAGTCACCTGCAGATCGGTGCAAGAAAATCCATGCTGGGGATGAAGTGATTCAAGTTAACCACCAAACTGTGGTATGTATAATTATGTTCTGTGTCAATTGGAGATAGAGGTGTCATGGCACATCAGCATGTGTAGAGAAGAAATGTGTAGAAAAATGTGTTTTTATAAATCATTATTTTTTCTAACATCTAAATTTTCCTTTTCTCTTCTGAAATCACATAGTTCTTAAGTTTGTAAGTTAAGCTCCGATCCTCTGAGTACCACTGGAGATGTCAGGCTAAATAGCTGTGGCTTGGGAGGCATGTTAGGGTGTTTTCTGCTTACCCATGCTCTCTTAATAAACAGTTGCTGTCGTGTAATAGAAGGTTTGGGGCAAAGGGATGCAGGGAGTTGGAACTGTTGTGCCCTTGAGGGTTAAAGATCAAGATTACTTCCTGGAAGCTGGAAAAATTACTACTTTCCAAATGGACTGGAATGTGTAGAACATGGTTTCCATACAAATTTCCATAGTGTGTCTAGGGTGTTTAGCTTGATTTAAATACAGTTTTTTTTAAATTTGGAAAGTTAAAATGAAACAAATATTTCAGGTGTAATAGGCAAGAAAACTGATACCATACAAATTGCTCTTTGTTTGAACAGATGCATGTTAGTTATTTAGGATTTGTGAACTGTTAAAATAAAATTACCTTTTCTAAGGTAAGGCTTGGTAACAGAAAAGAGCAGACTGTCAGTGTAGAAAGCAACTATTCTTTTCCCAAATTATAAGGTTTCTTAAGAGTATTGAAAGTCAATATATGTTATTAATTACACGTGTCCTTGCAAGCAATTTAACTGACAGAAAAATATCCTGGATTGCCATTATTAACACAGCAGTCATCTGTTAAAAGTCTGTTTCGTCATTCCCCATGGGGTTTCACTTCTAGCTTTAGGCCATTGTACGTCATGTCAGCTCCTCTGCACAAATTAGTGTAATATTTCAGTATACCCTCCAGCTAAGTTTGATATCAAATGCACTGTACATGTGTGGAACTTAACTGATGAGAAGCTATCTTTTGAGCTAGGCAATGTAATTTGATAAATCTAAGCTCATCAGGATGAATTTTAATACTTTTTTTTTTAGCCATATAGATTCTTCATACATATTGTATCCCAAGATTACTTAAATGGACACTTATTTTTCTGCACTAAGAAAGCTTATGACATCAATTTAATATGAAAAACATTTTAAAACATTATTATTTTGGCTATCAAAATGTATGGACATCTGAAGAAACATATCAACAAGTATTCAGTCCTTATAGCTAGCTAGTTTTTCCAATAAATTCTGATGGTGCTGAATAGCAAAGTTGCCTCATTAACTTGAAAATTTCCAATCAACTAGGTATTTATTATAGTTTTCTTGGCACATCTACACTGCATTTATTTGATGGAAAGATTAGATTCTTACTCCTAACACTAATAATAAAAACATTTTGACAACCCTTAAGATGGGCTTTGTTACCTAGTTGGATGGAATTTTTAATGTATGATTTGGGTGTTTTGGCTTTTGCATCAGTGAAGCTAGGTATTTTGAGATGTACAGAAAAAAAAGAGTTGATTGTAGGTCTAGGAAGAAGGATCATAGGGAGCTAAGACAAACCTAATTTAACTTTTCAACAGTAACATTTACTGTGGAGGATATTTAAAGCAATAGACTAGATCACACATTTATGTATCCTCTTGCTTTATATCAACAATATTATTAAAATGATTGTCATCTTTGATATTGTATACAAGTAACTTCCTTGTATTTTAATGTCACCTTTCCACAGTGAGAATCAGCTATCATTCTCTTAGGAATGTGATTACACCTCCCATCTTACCTTTGCAAAGGTGTGATTCATTCACTTTCCAGTTTATAGAGCCCAAATATTCAATCTTTTCTATAGGTATTGGAGCATTGTTTAAAATCTTTTTATTCCTTTTGGTGAGAGTCTAAGTCAGTTCTTTTGTACTCTGGCCCATGTCATAAGGAATTTACTGTCCAGCTCTAGGAATCTGTTTTTCCAGGGAGAAGAGGTATTCTTACTTACAGAAATTCTTACTTAGGAGATAAAGGATTCTGAAGATATTACATTTTGTCTTTTCTTTTCATTGAATTTTTTCACACTTCATATACTGCTCAGCAGTTGAAAACATAGGATCTGGTTTTTAACTTGCTCCTTTTCACTTATTTCCAACAATGACTAAATCTTTAAAAGATCTAACTCTAGAACTGTAGGGAAGTATTGTTTCCATATAACCATTATTTGGGTGATGTCTTGTAACTGGAGAATGAAAATCTAAAAAACCCCTCTAAATTTAAATTTATTTTAGAGTTAAAACTTTTTTTCCCCTGTATTTTCCTCAGATACTTCAGTGTATTCTGTTTGTCAATGTGAAGCTAATACCTGTTTTTCAGTATTATATATTTCAAATGAACATAAATATGGGGAAGAGAAATTTCACACAATTATTATCCAACTTGTTAGCTAACACTTTTTACAAAAATCGCATTTTAATAATTATGAAAAGGCTGTTCTTTCAGAAAGCCCACTGGCTTTCAAATAAGCAGCATGACAAAATAGGAGAATAGTTAAGTGACTTACATTGATTTTTATTATACTGGGTGTCAAACACTTTTAAAATCTCCATTGACATCCTCTATTTGCTTGTAGTGATGCTTAATCTTCATAGTATTTCATTTGGCAGTGAAATCAAAGGATTTCAAGTGATTGCCCTCATCTTTTGCTATGTTGATACAAAACATGCGTAACGATGTATTCCACTTGTTGCTGGTAGGATATCTGGAATGTAAATATCTTTTGAATTTTTAAAATAAAAAAATAATAAGATTAAACCTAAAGTCAGTGAAAAGTTAATGTTCAGAAAATTGTCCTTTAAATTGTGGGTTATTGTGGTTAGATAACTATGTGATATTCTGTGTCAGTTTTGCCTTACAGAATAGAATTGGGGTTTTTTTAAATAGCTCTGTAATTAAGAGGCATGACTCCCCCATTAAAATTCAAAGAATTTAGGCACTGTCTTCCCTTAAACTTACCCTGTAAATTCCATCTTGAATCTCCTCTAAAAGCCTGTCTGTCTAAAATATTTCCAATGTAAATAAACAAAAAAGTCATTCAGGCGATTCAGAATTTGCACTGTACTGCAGTAGTCATGTTTCTGCCCATATATAATTCAAGAGTATATTTTGCCTCAAGATAGTCCTCCTTTTAACCAACTGAAAATGCAGGAAACAATATTATTACTTACATGAATTATTACTGTTCACAGTAGTCTTTCTGGTTGCATCAGTGATAAAGCTGTAGAGAAAATACTCCAAGCAGAAAACAGGGAGTTATAGAGTCAGGATGGTGTAGGATTCTTGAATAATAGGCTGTGCTTTTGTAATCTCCTGTCCATAGTTTCTTTATTTTGGAGGCATCTTTGGCACATTGTGTATATTTCTAATACAGATATGATATGACTTATGGATTTAATACAAGTGAGATGACATGTGATAGACATGTGGATTCCCTAAATTTGTGTTTGTTGGCTAAAACTCACCAGAACATATATAAATATAGATGATGGAAGACATATGTTTAATTTGGCAAAATAGGTGAATATGGTCAGTTATCAATCTGTTTCACAAAGAAGCTGGTATGTTTAATGTCTTTAACACCTATAAGTTACCATTGAAATTGGATTTTTTTGAATCATATAGTATGTAGATAAGACCTAGCTTTTGTATGGCATGTACCTTACTGTTGAAGCTCCTGTGGGCTCTTGTGGGCCAAGCCAAGTCCACAGAAGTGAGTTGCTGGAATTTTTTTTGTATTTACAGTACAAAAACTTTGAGGAGATTTTGCTAAAATTCTGCTGAAACATGATGGATACATTTACAAGATCACACCTTGCTTTTCTACACTTAAGAAGAGTATGATACCTTTCTAGATCCTTACCCTAACTTAATCTTTGCTTAGAAAAGTGAGGAACAATTTTTTAAGATTCGCTGTACAATTAGTGAGAAGATTTCAACTTCCACAGAATCTCTCAGGGTTTGTGGGGAGCTAACCAATTCCAGCTGACAGGAAATTCTTAACCTGGGATGCACATGAATCTCTGGAGTGTATGCATCCAAAACAGAATTTGCAGTAGATGTCATCTTATTTTGGGAAAAATAAAACAAAATGCCTACAAGTAGAAAAATGATGTTGCAAATATTTCTGTTTATTCATTTTTTCTGCAGGATCCGTTTTGGATCCCAGCGAGGCTTTTTTGAACACAAGTATTTCATTTAAGGCCTTATTAACTTGGATTTGAAAGAAAACATATTTCTGAAGAGCCTCAGTGGGGAAGTGGGCTGGAAGAGTATAAGGGAGCGGACAGCAGTGTCAGTCCAAGATGTTGAGATTAGGTGTTTGACACCTTATACAACAACTTCTACTAACAACATCTTTCATTTAAAATAACATTTTTATTTTGTTTTGATGCTTGATTCAAACAACAAAACAGTGCAGCAAGATCATAAAAGTTCAAAAGAAATAGCCTTGTGCTCAGCTTCCTTCTGTTGCTGTCATGCATGTGCTTTTATGGAAGAGGAGATAGAGTAATAGCTCCCAAATCATGATTTTAATCCTTTCAAAATCCTTGGGCTTCCTCTGTTTGTAATGGTTTGGTAAATATTAACACGAATATTTAATTTTAAAGGTAGGTGGGATTTACATCTAAAAGCTTTTTAGGTCTGTTCAGAAATGTTAATGGAAGTCTTTATGGAAGTAACCTAGTTCTCTGCAGGGCTCTGTCCTGAGCTCTCTGTAGTTTATCAGGATATGAGGACCATACTTTGGTTTTGGCAAATGTAGTCTGTCCTCCAAATTCCCTCTCAAAATTTCAGTTTAATTATTTATTTTTTCTTTACAGTCTCCCTAAGTAGTGTGTCATACTGATAAGAGAACAAAATTGTCATGATCTTCTCAAAAAGAAAAATATTTTTGTGAATTTGCAATTCCCTTTAACATAGAATTTGTGTTGAGATTGTATGGTATTATTTATGATCTCTTTTCTACATAGATGTGCAAATACACACAGAAATACATTATTTTATATCCCATATCTCAGGGAAGTGTGATATTGCAGAAATGAAATCTGTGAGGGAAGATGATCTTTTGTTTCCACATGGTGAGTGCAAATATTTTTACATGAGTATAATGAAAAAGAGAAACAACTTGACAAATTTGACAAATGCAGATGAATTATGTTGTGCTTTCCCAGGAATATTCTCCAGGGAGAAAGAATTCTCAGGTACTCTGAAGAGGAGGTAGGAGTCAGTCTTTTAAGGAGTTAGGAAAGTGTGCGTGTGTGTATGTAGATAGATTTCATTTTAATTTTCCACAAATGTTTTTCAAATGAAGTAAACATTTGGGAAAATAAAATTAATGGAGGTCATTGTCAGCAGCTCCATGGATAAAGTATCTCTGCTCTGAGAACTGCCCCACGCTTGTTTTCGGATTGGTGGAGTGTGAAAGGGCGAGGACTCTCCTGCCACTTCTGCAGCACAAATGCTGGATGCTCTTGTCCAGTGAATCTGTTTTCCATTGATCCCCAGAGCTTGTTTGGAGTTGATGTGTGAGACACACACCACTTTGATGAGCACAGGCTCATTTTTATGTAAATAGTGTGCTGTGTCAGTGTGGGCATCCACTTGCACTTCTAACTCTGGCACGACAAACCAGCTAAAAAACAAGGCATTGTCGCATCTGTGTTAGATAGAGCAGCATAAGCTTGGCGAGCCCACGCTGCTTCATGTTTCTGCCAAACTTTAAATAATTTCCCTTTGTTCATTCCACATGAAATTTTCACGCTTAACTACACTCCTGTGTCACCAGCCAGTAGAATTAGAGCAGAAGAAAGCCACGCCATACTGCCTTTCAGCAGCTACCTGTCTCCTAGGTGATAACAGAGCTCAACTATGTCAGCGATTCTACCTTACTTTAAAGTCCACCTGCTTGGCTTAGCTGAAAGCATTAAACCTGGTTGACCGTGCCCCAAAATGGAAAGGGAACACCAGCAGTGTCACTCATAAGTCACAAGTGATTGTGGAAAGATCTCCTTACTCCCTTACTGTCGGGCTTTCTGAGTGGCCGGTTTGGTCCTGGGACCTGGTCACTGACATCCCACTTTCAGTGAGCTCTTTGATCTGTGCTCCGGAGCACCTGATCCCAACTTTCTGCTGTAGAGTTATGTACGGTGCACTGCCGTACTTGAAGAATATATGCTGGGGATGCTAAGCCTCATCTATGGAACTGGTACGCTATTGATGGAGCTGGGTAACAGCGAAGCACTGAGAGGTTTGGATTACTATAGGAGGCCTTTCAGGAAGTAATAGTGCAAACAGTAATAGTAAACCAGTGCAACAGGAGATGCCCATCCTCTCATATGACTGGGAGGTGGGTTCAGTGGCCGTACACTGTATTTCTAGTATTATTCCCTGCCAGCTGATTGTGTTCTTGGTCACCTGTTGCCATTTGCTGTGTCCCACAGCTCATTCAAAAACATAAATTTTTTTTCTGTCCTGGCTGTACCCAAGAATGGACAACTCTATTATCATTGAGCCCTGGTAGTTTACTCATGTATTAGATGAACACGTATGAATAACCGTTCAGCTGACTGTTGAGTTCTTCCATTATTTTTCTTTGGGGGAAAAAAAATTTCTTTTGTAATTGACATAGACTACTCTGTACGGCACTGACTACAGTTTGGGAATACACACCTGGGCTGACTTTGAAGGCACCAATATCTCTTTTAGAAGCAGTGTTAATTGTAGTAAGAATTCTGCTTCAGTACCAGTTGACTTTTTCTGTGGATGTTATTGGTGGGCCTTCAAAGTTTCACCACTGGTGACAACCAAGTTACTGAGTCCATAGCTAAATCAAGAATTTTTATGTAAGGTATACTTGTATGACCATAGTCCGGAGGATGTGTCTGCTAAAAACTGCTGCAGTAATCTGTGGAGTATTCTTGTGAGCTAATTGTTAAATTCATCTTTCTGCACAGAACAGAGTGGGAGATTATGTATTTTAATTTTTTTTTTCACAGTTGTTTTATATTTTTCTTTTTTTTCTCCGTATGGTAGTGTTCCTACAGAAAAAAATCCTCTAAGAGGTGCTGCAAATGATATTAATATTTCCAATGGAAATATTGGAAGACAGTGTGCTGCCCAAAATTTTTTGCATATATTCCTGATTAAAATTATTTTCATACTCTCATACCAGTTGCTACTGACTACTAATCTTGGTACAATTTGTATTTGCAGGCACTTTAAATTACAGTGCTAACAGTATGTTCTCCATAGTGAGAATACTGTAAATTCTGCAGTTAAAATAATTCTTTCAAAATTTCTTAGTCTCTGATGTGTGAATTATATGATTAAACCATATGTTTTATGCCCAGGTAACAGATAATTGAACTTTTTTATTGTTAGTTATGTTGATGCCTATAGAACAGAATGCAGATTATATTACTTTTTTGTCTCGTAAGAACAGATTAAAAGGCTTACTGCTAGTGTAAATTCAGGTACGTGCATTTGGAAAGAAAGGCAGGTATTATTCTGATGCTAATAATCTTCCTTTTAACTGAGATTGCTGAAAATTGAAGTACACTGTAGAGAAGGAGATGAAAGGTAAGGAGAGATATCTTCAAAGTTGTGCAAATTAATTGGCTGATACTACAATTGTACACAGCCTGAACCACGTATGAGTTAGGATTCAGTAGTTTTGAATACCTCTGTGCTTTGTGCAGGTAGCAGCTGTGTAAATTACACAGCTTGATCTTCTGTTGCATAATTCATTATCTTATTCTGATGAAGTTACAGCTGATTGTGAGGAAGTGTAAGATGGTGATAGTTGTAAAAGTAGATCAAAACAGTAAGAAAAGCAACTTAACGCTGTGCCATAAGGGAGGGAAAATTAAAGCAGGGAAATTCTATGCCTGATTTGAGTAGATGTACTCTGAATATGTAAATTTTTATTTAAAAAACCCTCAGTCCTGGCTTAGAACACCTCAGTGGCTTGAATGCTGTGTGTAGTCTATGGCTAATTATTTTAACAGCATTAAAATGGAACAAAACCTAAAAGAACTCTCATGGCTAAATAATTACTGCTTTATTATGACAATTTCTTTTAACTCCCTATCCCTGTCCTTCCTTTAGCTAAGCGATGCTATGTAAGTTTTCAGCTCAATTAAAGGCTTTTTGGTTTTGGTTGAGTTTTTTTCGGTTTGTTTGGTTATTAGTGACCTTTAAGGATTTTTTAAAAAATTTCTTTGTATGTATGTTAATTTATTTTCTCTATATGAATTCAATCTCAAGAAACATCTGTTTCAAGGATAGCAGCACTATTTAGCTGCAGGGCAGCTGGGAATCTCAGGGACTCTATTTATACATTGAAAAGGGGAGTGGTGTCAAAGACTGTTGGAATTACTGACTCACTGGAATATTTCTAAATTATTAAGTTGTGATAATGTAAATTTAATCTGAAACAAAATTATTTATATATGTGTGTATGCATGTATGTTTATACACATTTATTATTTTAATTCCAGGACAACCGTTTTGGCAATTTAAATATGCAATGCACACACAGGCACGCACGCCTCAGATTCCCATTGTGAGATGTAAGCACACAGCAGCACAAATGAGTTACTGTGAGGCAAACATGGCTGTTGTGGGTTAATATTGCAGGGTCACTCCCAAGGAGCACGTTCCTTATGCCGCGTGAAATATGGAGAACTTGGCTGTTCCCTTCCCCCTGGGAAGGATGAGGCCACCCACATCCATACTGCAGCTTAATCTGTGAGAAACTGGGGCGCCATCCAGTCTGGCTAAATTCTGCCTGAGCCTTCAGCTTGGACCACCAACTCTCTGTGCCTGCTTAGGCATTTATCAGCACTTCCCTGCTCAGCCTTACAGTATCTTTAGTGCTCACCTGTGGTCACCTGGGGATGCTAACGTATCTGTTCTCAGGCAGTGGAGGTCTGTCCCTCACCGGCAGCCCCGATGAATTGGAGGTAGGCACTTGGGCTCTCCATATGTTCCCTCGAAGCTCCTGAAAATGAGCCCAAATGAGGACTTTGGTGGTAGCACCTTTATTGGAATAGTTTAATGTCGTGTGCCCTTGCTGAAGAACAAGTAGGGTCCACTCATCACAACATGGCTTTCAAAGCCCCTTCCCTGCAGTATGTGCATAGTTTGTATTGCATTTGTATTACAGAAAAAAGTGGTCACAGGGCATTGGGATCAGGACCTTCATTACCCTGCTCACAACATAGGGACCTGGTGGTTTCTTGCCTGTTTGTGATTGGGCTTCGTACTGGTACATTTCCTGTCAGCACAGTGCTTTGACTTCAGGAAAGGCCTTTAACCTGAAATTATGTACATCTTGGTGCTCGAGACACCCCTCTAGGGTTTTAAAGACTGAGTTTAGTCCCTCTGAGGCTAAATAATGATGAGATACACATTCTGCAAGTGGATGGATGAAAACCCTTCAAATTGCCAATACCTGTCTCTTCTGATTATCTGTACTCCTGGTTGAAGAGAGAGATGCCTTACAGTCATCGTGCTGCAGGCACCAGTCACTGTGGGCAAGAGCAGGTACCCAAGTGAGGGAGGATGCTTCAAATTTCAGAGGTACACCAAAACTGAGCAAACTGAATTAAACACCATTTTTTAGAGCCATACCCTGAAATAGGGAAACGAGACACTTTTTCCTCAAAAGCTGTACCTAGTCACTGACCTTACATCTGTAAAATCAGATATAATCAAACCTTTAAAGTTGGAATCTTTGCTGTTCCGAATGAATATACTCATTTATTTGTTCTAGGGTGTTGCTAGCAATGACTCAAAAGCAAAACAGTGAGGTAGCTCTGAACTGAAGGTTGATTTTATCAGTGAAAAGTTGAAAGGTAAGCACTGTTATTAAACTGTGTCCAAGCTTCAATACAGAACTGATTCTGTGCCTGGATAATTCAAGTTTCAGTTCCCACATGGGTGAAACAGATGCTTGTCTCCATTACTGTGGTGCTCTAGAGTCATGTTACTAACATCTGTGAAGTTTTTTGGTTTGTTTATTTTTTTTTAATTCTGGTAGAACTGATATAATACCTAAATACCTAAAAAGAGCAAGGTAATAAAGTCAGTCAGAAGCTGTGTTCTGGATCGGATGCATTTTCTGACAGGGAAATGTGATTAGAGCAGCTTAAGGAGAGGCAATAACTGCTGTATTCAGCTCTCGATTTGGGTCCTAACTTAGTTTATTCTTGGGAAAGTCTCTTAATTGTGAGCTTTAGTTTATGTAGCCAAAAATGAATATAAAAATTACCTATTTCATGGTGGTAGTAAGCAAAAGTTTTGATGAAACATCAGGTTTTGCTCAAGTAAAAGATGTGATTTTCTTCAGTATACATTACATACAAGCTGTGTTAGTGTGACTTAGGGCTATGATACAGCACAGCATTATCAGTGACATTCTAAGGATGCACAGAACTGGCTTCTTTAACATTGGATTAAAATTGCATTTATTTAAATAATATAGCCAAGATATTCCTCTTTAATTAAAATTGCAGTGCATGCAATCGCAATATTATTAACCTCTCCTCTTTGGGAGAAAACTGTTACGTAAGCGTGGACGCTCATTATCATGCTAGCCTAAGAAGCTGGATAAATCCCTGAAAGGCATCTGCTACTCTCCTGACACTGCTTCTCCTACCACATACAGATACAGCTTTCATCTCTGTGGTAGTCCATGTTGTAAACATCTTTCTGTGGTTTCCTCACCCAATAATGTTTTCTGGAGGCAGAAGATCTATGGCCTTCCACTAATTTTTAGACTTTTCAGTCTTCTGCAGTTGGGGGAAGGGAAGGACTACTAACATATTTGCTACTAACATATTTGTTTCATAGGGCTGGCAGCTGACCATCCTCATTTCTGGCCAGTGTTCATGGAAATCAATCTGTTAATTTAACAGCATGACGCCAGTTCGTTTCTTGTCAGATTCTGACTTGCTTAACAACCTGCTAGGTTTGATAGACAGTGATTTGAAGCGCAGTGTTGTGCGATTTTTTTCCTTATGCACTAATTTGTATTTATAAAATGCAAGATGGGTGATAGATATGGAAGTTCTTAAAAACCCCCACCCATTTCTTAAGGTGAATGCACTTTCCTCCTAGAAATTCTAATTTTTTAGCTGAAAAAATAAGTAAAAGTTTGAAGATTGAAATGGTTGATCAAAGAGCTCTGGCTGCATGCCATTTATAACAGGCACCATTGAAAGAATAAGAATTTTTATTATCTCCCCATTCCAATAACTTTTTAAAATTAAACACTAGAGTTGATTTTGCATATTTTCTTAGCTAGAAAATAGCACATGGCTTTGCAAATTATATTTAGCAGGAAGATACTACTTTTCCTTCAAAAGTGTAGATATTACTACTTTTCCCTTTTATAAATCTGTAAGTCAGGAAAGAATTACTGTAACTGGGGAGAAAAAAAAAAAACCAACAGTTTTCTTTTCATGGAAGCAGAAAGCTCTCATTAACTTTCATGGGACTCTGGTGACCCTTTGAACAGGAACACGCCTGTAAAAATATGGACTCTCTTCTATTTATCATTTGTCTATAATTCCACCCTCTAGATGATGTAGTTTCAGCATGTATTAGATTTGCACATTGCTTTTAAATGATGCAGCTGTTCCATGGTTTCTTTGGGATATATGTGCTGGATTTTTCAGGCTGTAGGTTATTTAGCACTGCATCTTGTAGTAGCATCCTAAAATACTTGGTTTAGGTCCATCCAGTTGTATTTGAGCTGCCTGCATGTTAATATTTTACAGAGCTCCTCTCTGGCTCATAACATACAGCAGTACTGACAGAAATCATGAATGAGCACATGAGTTTGGGAATACTGCCATGGGTGTGGCTGTTGAAAAAAACCCAAAATTTGATGAATGGTCATGCTTACTTTCAGAAAAAAAGATTACTACCAATTTTCCACGCTTGTCATAAAGGAGGCAATAGATTCATCTGGGAAAAAAAGGTCATTACTTTAACAGCAACTTTTTAATAGTTTAAAATGTTAAAGTTCTTGGCAATTTAGAATAGGAATTCAAAATAGAAGTTCCATTTCAGGCCATTGTAATATTGTCATGTAGATGTGCTTGCTGCAAGCCAAAGAAACATTGGGGTCTTTTAATATATGTCTTATCTTGCTTGGGGGCATCTTCTTTTCCCAGGTGGTGGCTGGGAGAGCAGACCTCTAACAGCACCCCCTGTTAAAGCTTTCTGCTATTTGGGGTCATGGGTGTGGGGATATTCCAGTGGTGGAGAAGCCAGTGGGAGTTGAGGAGAGAGGCTGGGGAGATGAGGAGGGTGTATCAGAGCTGAGTGCAGCTGCGCAGGGTTCTCACATGCCCGTCTTGCCCCAGTGAAGCGACCTGGGTGGCTCCAGGTGTTACTGGAGTGTGCTGGTGAGGCTTCCCAGCCTGGCCACAACCTCTGGGTATGTAAGTGGTGGGATGAGATGAGAAATTTGGAGCTGGCCTGATGCTGATGTTGTAGACACCCAGCCCGCTGCTTCTCCTGGCACAGAGTGTTGCCCTCCCCTTTGGGAGGGTGATGTCCCTTCTTGCGCCATCCCCCAGCAGCGCTGTTCATCTGGCCTTGGGGTGTCGGTCCTTGGGTGGTGTGGACCTGGGCTACCCTGGCTACCCCTCCTTTACCTTGGCAGTAGAGTCTTCCAGCAAAGGTGCTGTAATCTTCTTGGCAGAAACAGCTCAGCACGACCCCTCCGGGCACTCCTGTGGTGCTCCCTCGCGCTCCTCTCCCTCTTCCCCTTCCCCTAGTTCCCCTGTCTTTGCATGCCGTGCTCACCTTCCCTTGCTGCTCCTTGAACCCATCGTCTTCCTTCCTCACCAAAAATCCCCTGTGGCCTCTCCTACTCCAAGCCCCAACTTTCCACAAGGTACCCTGTGCTCCCTTGGGTGCTCGGGCCTGCACCCGTGAAGCGGGCACGGTTCCCTCCCCCAGGGCTCCCAGTGTTACCCAGGGACCACTGCGTTGTGCCTGTGCAGGGCGCCCGACTCCACGGGCTGCCCTTGGCTACCCTCAGCTGCCCACGGCCCTCCCTGCGCTTGGCCGGGAGCCGCACTGGCAGCCGGGAGTGATTCAGGCACTGCAAAGCCCAACACTGGGCTTAGGCTGCCGCTAGAGACCTCTCCTGACTACAGCTTGTTGACGGCACTTGGTTTAACAATGTAAATTTATTTTAAAGCAACAACTTCACTTGCTTGGTCCTTAAAAATGGGTACCTGGTCAGTATAGGGCGCTGATTTAAAAATTGATTGCTGGGATTGTTTTAATGTAAGTAAAGTTGTCTGCTAATATAGTCCTTTTACTTATCTGTTGAATTTTCAAACCAGTCATGAAACTTTCTCTTTACTGTCCATTTTTGTACTACATGGGCAGTATAAAGGATATAGTAGGGACTTCGAAAGCTCTGCCCAAAGAGAATCGGTAACTGTGGTGGTTATGAGAAAAGGGAAGATTCTGAGGAGAGATTAGAGAAAATAAATTCAAATCACACTTAAAAGAAAGTGTAGACTACATGTCACTATAGTGGATTTCTGGAAAACAGTTTTCAGCTCCAGATATATTCACTGCCTTTTCCTCTTTCCAACCTAACCTCCTCAAATAAGATTGCTTCTGTTTAGTCTGTGTCAATATGAATTTTGACAGGATCTAAACTGTGTGAGAACTGAAAAGCATGCCTCCTACGTGGACATCAATTTCCTTCAGTTTATTGTTGACAGCCTCTTATGTGACGTGTTCCTTTTAGGCCAATTTAATAATTTCTGTTCAAAAGATGAGAAACAACCAAGGACTGTCTGAACCAGCCAGAAAACTCCTGTCAGGGAACTAAGTAAAAGCAAAGGATGAACTTCATTTGAAATTTATAGTAAACTCAGAATTTTCCTGCAAAAAAATAAATTAAATTGTTTATATTAATGAGCTTCTAAATTAAATACATCAGATTTAGTGCTTTGAAGTGATTTTTTTCTTTAATCTCCCTAACTCTCATAAAGAGACTAGATAATCTCCCATTTATTGCAACATAAGGCATAGCTGAAATACATGATACAGTTTCTCTCTGCAAAGTATAAAAGTGCATTTAAAATAATTTTAAAACTGATAGCATAATCAAAAAAAACCCCAATTTTATTTATATTCCTCTGGCTACTTAAGTGAGAAACAGATGGCTTTAAAGCACTGCTTTCTCATGCAGCATCCTACCAACTTAAATGGCAAGAATTTCACATCCTGACTCCGTAACTGGGGCCACATCGTGTTCTCCTTAAGGCTCTCTGTGCTGCTTTATTCAGCAGAAGGATTCCTCTCCAGAAATCTGTCTTCAGTTGTTACATTAGGGAATTAAAGTGTACAGTAGCTTGTGTACAGAAATACCATACATGAACAGTAGACCTTTAATTCCTTCTTTTGGGTAGTGAATGAAACCTTGCATATGCCCAAGGTGACATTATGGAACTATGGGCAATATATTTTTTTCTAAGCAGAGGTGGAAGTCTCTCCAAGTAGGAAAACAGTATTGTACATAACAACATATTTTTTTACAAAATTGTAATATTAAGACCCAAAGCTTGGACTTACAGAGACTTGGTTTAGATACTGTTGAAAGAAAATGTAGAATTCACCAGGATGTGGGAATTGAGCTGAAGTTGATTACGTTCATGTTTCATTTTATTCAAAGTGTAATAGCCATATGCCTAGTACATTAGACTGAAAATAAGAATTCCAGCATGCTTGGAAGTCTTCTGTGGAAGCTGGGAATTATTCCATAAAGGTGCATGTTGTCACACCCTGTTTCTTTGTTTACAATAATATTACTGTAGAAGCGCATCCTGGATGTAATGAACTTTGCTGTGGTGAAAACAGGACAGGTAGGTTCACAGTAACTGAGGAAGAGTGGTGAGGTTTGAACCATGTTTGTGATTCAGGGTTGTTGGTAAGCATTAGTGCTGGCTCAAGTGACATGCTCATATGGGGCTATCAGTTTAAATAAGTGATACTTATCAAAGTGGGTTTCGCTCTAATAGGGAATAAGGTAAAAATAAGTAGCAACAACCTACATGTGATTACCTTGCTTAAACATAGGTACCAAATATAAATGTGTGTCGTTGCACCACAATAAGGAACATCTACATTCTCTTTGTTCACACTGCCTATTTGATCTTTTTTCAAATATATTGACATGATATAAAGTAACCTTTTTACAATGATGTTACCTTATCACTTCAGAGTTTTAGTAATTGAGAATATCAATTCTCAATTGGATAATTTTCTTCTTAATATTGGTCTTCTACAAGTTGTGAAAGCAAGAAAATATTTGTAACTATGATCCTTTAAACATCAGGAAAATTTACTTTTTTTTAGCAGAAGAGAGAGAGAAAGGTAGAAAAGCTGTCAAGTTTACAGAAATAATCACTTTCTAAGTCTACAGGCCAAGATTTTCAAGGGATGTATGATGCTGTGTATTGCTACTCTAGGTGCCAAACTTGAAAATGCAGGGATTGAATATCTTAAAGCATTTCAAGATAGATGCCTAAAATCAGGCATTATTCAGACTGAAAACCATTGCAATGAGTTGTACAGTTTTAATATTTGAAGTATTTCTTTCAAAAATGCGAAGTAAATGATTCAGAAAGTTCTATCCTGTGTTTATAAATAAAGACTTGTTACTTTCCATGTTAGTCAAGTTCTTAATTTTAGAATATTTCAAAATGCTGTAATTCAATTAGAAAAATTTTACTTTGGGCTAATACTCAAGTAGTGGCTAGGCTACATTTCTGTCATTAATTTACTGTATTTGTTTCTGAAATCATCATGAAAGAAGTACTCTTTGAAAAAAAGGCCTTGTGATTCTGATTTTATTTTTATAGCGGTGTGAAGATTTTCCTGAACTGGTTTGTGCTTGCATAAGCTACTAGGAGTAGAAGCAGTATGACTACATGTGGTTAGTGGACTTTAAACAGTAGCCATGAAGTATAAAATGCTCAGTTTTGAATTGAACTGTTGGGGCAGAAGCCAGGGCCTTTTCACCTTCTAGTCTCTAAAGTCTATGTACCAGAGCTAATTTTGAAAACACTTTGAGACTTAATTGTGCATTTACAGTGGAGTAACAGTAGTTTATTAATTCTAAAACCTGAAATGATGCATATCCATCTTAATACATTATAATAATTATTTTAGTTGACGTGATTTTTATGCAGTAATTTATTTTTTACATTTCTAGCGTTAATCTCCTATAATATATATATACACTCCTATTATGTTATTTTACTAATCTTATTTAAAAAGGGAACATTACATATTGAATACTGTACCTCAATTTTATTGTAATGATTTTACTGGTTACCAGGTGGGGTGGCAGTTGAAAAATTTGGTGAATGCACTACGAGAGGATCCGAGTGGTGTTATCTTAACTTTGAAAAAGCGACCTCAGAGCATGCTTACCTCAGCACCAGCTTTACTGAAAAATATGAGATGGAAGCCCCTTGCTCTGCAGGTAATGAAGCTTAATCATAAGTCATACACCATCATTTTAACTATAGATTATCTCAATGATGCTTTATTGTGCTTCATCTCAGCAGCATATGGATTTACTCTTGTATACTTTGAAAAATTGTTTCTGAAATTATTTCTCTGCAGTTTGTTCTCATAGGCTCAATTGAAATTAAATCTGTTATTAGACCTTTTCAAAATTAAGAAGTAATCATCCCAGTGTTTTTTACAATGCAGAAAAATAGCCTCAGATAATTTCTAGCCAAGGGGAAACAAGCATACTTCCAAAACTGATAAATTTTAGTTTGACTTCTTGTTAAGCTCTCAGTGCAGTATCACCTCAAAGAAAGAGAATAGGAAGAGATCTCGAGTTCTCAGTTTGATCAATCATGGAGTTATAGGAGGATTTCTAAGATGACTTTATTCAATAAACCACTCGACCATCAAAATTTCCTCATGTAAATAAAGTTGTATTCATGTCCAATTTGTCCTTGAGATTGAACCCTTGCATATAAGGAAGTGTTGAGCAGGATGTCCAGCTGGGCCTTTAATTTTATTAAGCCTGCAATGTGCTGAAAACCATGCAATGGTTTCATTAAAGCTTTCGTGTTTCACTCTAGGATGAAATGCCACTGTGATTGATTACTCTAGGAAATAAAAGTTATGTCCTGACTAATGAAAGCATGTAACCACCAGATGGAACTGACAAATAATCCCTTTTTTTCATTCAGTTCAGATAGAACAATATTTAGAAATTTGTCGTCTTTGCATAAAGAATCCATTCTTCAGGACATTTTTATTATCACAATAAAAAGCCTAATTTAAAATTAATTACATTTGAGAGAGAAAAGACTTCCGCAAAGTTTGGGCAAAAGGAAAATGAGATATGGAAATGCCACTGCCAGTAGCTGTGGGTTTTGCCATTTAAAATAATAAGAGATTCATATAAAGAACTAATGCCATGAAAAACTTGTTTCAAATACGTATATATATATATAAAAATTATTTTATAATGGTTAAATGCACCATTGTCTTTGAAACTTAGAAGGTTTTTAAATGATTGAGATGTCTTCGTCTTTCAGAAATAAAGTACTGGCTAGATATGTGACAAAAACCTTTCAACCAAAAATATCTTACTAGCGTCTGAACATAAAATTGCAAATTTATATGCATGATATGAGCATATGAATGTCCATACTTGAAGGCTGCACTTTTATCATAGGTTTAGTGAGAATATAAATACAAATGAAAAATGCACATCATTGCTTTAAATGGGGTCAAATGCTTTCAGTCTAAATCCTCTTTGAGTGAGTTTGGTATTTCTTGGGGTGAATTGGGTCATTCTCCTAAATGCTTCTTTTTGCTTTACTTTCTAATTTGCCGCTAGAATAATTACACTGAAGACCCCACAACAGAAGTTTTTGACATAGGCCATTGATGCAGACAATAGCACATAAACAATTAGTTCAAGACAGGCTACAAAGTAATTTCCACCATTTAAACTAAATCCAGTACGAAAGTTAGGATTCCTGTGGTCCTTTTACAGTGAATGCAGTCATGAACTAAAGTTGTGTGCTTGTTTGAAACTCCACGCTCATTTCTAGCAGCAAAAATCCAATCATCTTTTAATGTGTTTTATTTGGCTCTGATTTACATCTCAGCATCCTTAGTTCAATACAGACTAGGGAGTTATTCAATTGCTCTAACTTTAGATATCTGCTATGTATATGTCTATGTATCATTCAGGTTTCTCATTTTTACTCCCTTTGCCCAGCAGACATACGTAACAGTTACCGGTTCATTCATCTTGGCCTATTTTAGAGTGTTATGGCTTAGGATGAGCTGAATTGGACCCTGCGCATGGCTCTTTCTCTCCATTTGATGATAAAGGGAGTCTGGACAGCTAGCTTGAATGTAGATTGTCTGTATTAGATAAGATGAGACAACCCCTAGATAGAGGTTTTCTGTAATCTTACAGGTTTGGAGAGCGGGGGTAATGGGAGTATTGGTTTTGATGTGGGTTTTTTGGTTTGTTTTTTTGTTTTTTTGTTTTTTTTTTCCTGACAGCATAGAAAATATGAATATTTTTAAGTTTAATGTGAGTACAAATAGAGATACTGTTAAACATCAGAGATATAATTCTGGTATCACAATGATTTTTGTTCTGATTTTATCAAACATGACACCAGGAAAAGGCCAGAACCTCATCCAACACTTACGTGTGAAGTGTGCATATGTGTGTCTGTTGTAATTTGTGAGTTTAGTGTGAGAAACAACAGTTTTCTTAAGTAGATTGAGTGTCAAAAAAGCTCCAGGGTGAAGTGAAGACAAACTTCAGAAGCTGCATAATGTGGAGATTTCTGTTGTTAATTTATGCAGATCAGAGGTGAACAGATGTTAAGTCAGCTGATATTAAAGTTTAAAGCAGCGAAGGCAATCAGAGTGCAATGTGATTGTATAGTTATTAAAAAATATGAAGAAATGATGTTTATTTAACAAAATGTACTTCGAAACTTTCTGAAAAAAACATCTTCAGAAAAGCTGTATGTTTTGTAATTGCAATTTGCCCTATGGCTGTTGTGAAATTTCTTATGTTCCCGATTCATGTAAGGGTGCTATTCTTTAATAGGAGCTTGGGAGGCAGTGTGAGAGGAGAAGAGGGAAAGTGATAACAATTAGGAAAAAAACATAAGGAAAAGCAGTATTTCCATCATCTGTGGAAGCAGGGGAAATTATGATAACTTGTTTTCCTATATCAGGATGTCATGAAATAATTGAGAATTTTATAACTGTGCTGTCATCCCAGAGCTAAGTTAATTGAACCATATGTATTATTCAACAGACACAAGCTATAAGGAAATTATGACTCAGTAATAATTCTGTTAAAGTACAAAATATGAGCATAATATTCAAAAGACTCTAGAGTAAGATATGGGGATGAAATTCTGATAAAATGGGAATTAGGATCTGCAAACTGGCTGCGGTGAGGGTTTTTTTGGTTCTGCAAATGGAGTGAACATAGGAAAGATGTGACGTCACATCCTAATCAAATTACCATGAGTGAGGTAGGAAGGTGGAAGTTTTCCCTAATGTAAGGAGGCTGACACAAAAGCAGAGACTAAGTTTTTGTATGCACCCTACTGATGAGTATATTTAACAGCCGTTGCAACAAATGTAAAAGGTAAATATTTCATTGAATTAAATTGAGACACATTTACACTGGGATGTTTTAATTGAGAACCTTCAAAACTTAATTTCAGTTGAAAGTGAATAATGTTGAGGCATTATTGGTAAGTTGCATTCTGCTTCTGTAGTCAATAATTGTATGTCAGAACATGAAGTTTGCCATTTGCAGCTACATGAAAAACTAGATTTAATGGAGAGATACTAAGTATGCCTTTGAGTTGGGAAAGTGCTAGACGAGTCTTCCAGTTCAGGCAGTGTGCAGGTACTATCAATGTGTCAAGCAATTTGGTGTTTGAGTGACAGGGCA
Organism: Aramus guarauna; assembly: GCA_013400195.1. Lineage (NCBI taxonomy): Eukaryota > Metazoa > Chordata > Aves > Gruiformes > Aramidae > Aramus > Aramus guarauna. Next base: position 201,174 of record VXBL01009468.1, read on the forward strand.
TCCTGGTAATTAAATTATACATTCAGATAATGAAATTTTAAGAGCTTGCTGTCCACTGTTAGTGATCTAGATTAGACATATGCCAGCCAAACGTTCGTGGTCTCTGAGTGTGGAAAATGCTTTTAGACTATTCATATATTAACTGGTTACTAATTGGCATAAATTCTTAGAATGTTCAGCGGCTTACTTTGAACAGCTCTGCCTTCACATCACAGTCTTGCCATGAATTATGAGTTAAATGCAGTCTGCATAATGATTGATTAATTCTTTGGGTTTTTTTTCCTTTCAGCAGAAATGTGGTATATTCATTCTATTCACAAATATTCTTATCCTTAGAATAAATATGAAAAGTTAGGGGAAAGAAAGAAGAAGAAGAGTTATGCATCCTGTGTTGCAGTCCTGAAACTGATAGTGAATGGCTTGATGTAGAGTAAAATAATACAATTATCCTATGGCTATACTATGCACCATTAGATAATGAGTTTGTATTTACAAGTGCATTAATTCCAGCTCTCAGGTCAATCAGTACAGAAAGAAAAACATCCTCTTTTTCCCTTGTGTCCTGATTAAAGGAAGTGCTGGTTATTTGGTTTTTGTTTTGTTTTCAGTCACTTGATAATTGTCTGTTTTAATATCCATCAGTATCCAACTTCTTGCAGATAATCAAAGTTCTCCCTTGACGCATTCTGGAATCGTGTCAGAATTTGTGAAGTCAAGGGATTTTTCAGCCTGTGTTTTTTGTTAATGCCTTTATAACATTTGAATTAGGCAGCTGGGGCCTTGGGGATTTTTGTGGTTGCCCTTGCAAGTGAAGGTATTTATTAATATGGTATTGTACTATAAATATTAAGATGTTATGTCTGCAAGACAAATCTCACTAAATTTGCCTTTCAGTTACCTTTTCTGATACTCTGATCCATTCTCTGAAAGCCTAGAATGATATTTCAGATTGCAATGTTTGTATTTCTGACTGCTACTGAATGTGGTGAACAAACCAAATAAGTTTAACCTTTAATTTCTTTTATTTTTCGTACTTGATGTACAGGTAACTTAATTATCTTTGAACTCTCCAAATTTTTGTCTGGTTCAAAAACTAACTTAAATAAACATCCTCTACTCTAAATTGTCTGTTTTATTTCTCCTTTCCACTTTGTGTTATTTTGGGGAGGTTTCAAAGGGAGGCTCCCCAAAGTGCTGTTTGAACAAGGGTAGAAGGTTCGATAGAGAAGATTCTCGGAGTATATGAAATCTTATGTAAGTCGCTGTCATCGTGCTAGCAAGAAGCTAGCTGCAAAGTCCTCCTTTGCCTTCTGGAAAATGCTTTGTTAATTAGTCAAAAGAAACTGGACTTTGACTACAGTGTGGAAGACTCTTCATCCAGTTTCTTTATAATACAGAAAAGGAGTGGCAGAGCAACGTGTTGCTATGCTTCAGCTATTTGGACTACACCCTGCCGGTATCAGTGAAAAGGCTCTTCTTACTGATGTCAGTGAGGTTGGGGGCAGGTCCAGCTGCCAGCCACATCTTGTGTGTTGACTTGGGAATAAACCTTCTGACCCCTCTTAAACACTCTGTCATGCTCTTCACTAAGCTTGTTTAAATGTCACCTTTTGTATATTTAAAATAGTTCACTGTACTGTTTTGTATGTGATTAAATTGTACCGTTACAAAATCACCAACAGCTCAGTATCTGTAGTTTTTTTTAACAGACTTTATTTTGGATCAGATATGCATCATCACTCCACTATGATATGGATTATATTTCTACTATGATGTATTCAGATTTTCAGCTTCCTAAGAAGCAACAGCAACAATAACAAAGAGTCCTTGGTTTGAAAGAAAATGCTACTTTTATTTTTTTATTTAGTATTTTTCCTTACTTGATTATATTGCCTCCTTCATTCATCTAGAGACGATGCTATATTCTGTTTTCATCATTTATGATTAGAATTAATGACCTTACACTTTTTAATGATTAAATTTGAATAAAATGCTAACTTGTTTGCTCTGCAGTTGCTTAGTTGTCTTTGGGACACTGGGAACTGGGCATTGTTTGCAGCAGTGTTAAAATGGATTCTGACAGGGTTTTCCTGCAGAATATGGATTAGTTATAGTATTTCATTACTTCATTTCATGGTTGGTCTTATAAAAAGTTTATTTTATTGGAAACATTCTGTTCAATACATTGTTGTAACCCTAATCCAATATGAAAAATATATTAGCGGTAAAATCTGTTTACTGATGCAAATACTGTATAAATATATTACCACATAAAATTTCGTATGGGTTTTTCTTATATTTTAAAAAACTGTAGGTCTTTTTCTGGAGCAATGTTTCTCAAACTATATATTGCAGCTTCCAAGGGAGTTAATGAAAGGTTCAAAGAGTTTTTAAAAACATTAAAAGGAATTTTATATCATGTTTATTAAATATTAATTACATTCATTGTTTAGAGAGAAAAAGCAAAAATAATATTCTGAGTTAGTAGGAGCACCCTCTCAGTTCCTTCAGGATTGGGGATGGAAAAAGCAGCAATAGGTCCTGGTAGCAAGCGGGAGGTAGGGATGGCAAGGCAGAGCTAAGCGGGGACCCCCTCTTCTGGAGGAGAGGGGAGTTCAGTGTCTATGTGCTGTCGGTCAGTGCTTACAGGGACTTCTTATTTCCCTGTGTTAGAGAAACTGAGCTGCTGTAAGTAAAGACGGATGGTTATCTCTTCCCTGGCCAACTGACAAGGAAGACTAATGATCCTGAAGGAGGATGGTGCATCCAAAATGTTTGAGAAATAGTACTCCAAACTGTATTGAAATATGGATTTTGTGCCTGTCGTTATGGGTTAATGATGCAGGGGGTTTTGTGGGACATTTCTGAGGCTTTTTTTAAGTTTCAATATGTAACTTCTAAACTTTCTCTGTCAGGCTATTCCCATGGGTCAAGTATTTAATTCTTTGGACCTGAAAACTTTTCAGTTTTATTGCTGTTTCAGCAATGCCACTTGCCCTGGCCAGCCTACCAAAAGGGACTGCAGCAGGAAAAAGCTCTAGTCCTTGGAAGAGAATTAACTCAGTGATAACACTGATCTCCAAGACATCCTATTCAGAAATACTTGGAGTTCCCTGTGTTTTTCTGTTCAGTGTGCCTGCATATAGTCTGCTGAATGGCTGCCATTGAACTGGAGAACTACGTGAGCTGCTTTACTTGCAGGTACACAGATTGACTTGACCTCAGCAGCTGAGGTCTCGCTAAATTGCAATGCAAAATGCCATATAGATGCACTATACCAGCAGGCTATGTTCTGAAGGCTCTCTTTTCAACTGGGAGGGCCTGAAGACTTTTTATAATATGAAAGCTGAACTACAGCACAAGGTGCTAGTTGCAGCAATGCTCTCAGTGTGTTGAGCTACTACCAAGAGAGATCATTTGAATGTTTTTACCATGTACCAGTTCTTACTGAGCTACTGGTTTACTGGTGAAGTGGTGATGAATATATATATTTTTTTAAAGTGGTGACCTATTTTTAAATTTGGATTTCTCCTTTTTTTCTGGTTACACAGATTTTCTATTTTTGTGGAAATAAGCTGGAGAGCTGACTGGCAATATGACCCAAATATGGAAAAGATATGAGACATCCTAGTATGTTTTGAGACAATCCTACAGGATTGTGCTTCCACTTGTATGACATTGTATGACAGTTTCTATCCCCTTGGGAGCTCTGGGTGCCCTGGGAAGGTATACCCACCTTGCCATCCTGTAAGATACCACAATCATTCAGACTCTCGCCATTTACGCTGTAATTTCACCTCTGAAAGTGTCTGACATGGGAACAGTTTGAGGGAAACTTTTTACCTTTGGGTAGCTGGATAACTTGTGTTTTTCTGTGCTATACTGAATACCCTTTCTTTCTATTGCATTCACTGTTTTCACCACCTTGCCGAGCCAAAAGATGAACCAAAATATGCATTTGTCAAAGATGTACAAAGATGATTTCCAGTATCTTCCAGCAAACTGTTCTGGAGGACAAACTGACCTGCATATCTGGGCTGTGTATTAGCAGGGATTGGTGAAGTATGAAGTTACCCAATAGAATCCTCAGACTTCAGCAAAATCATTTTTTCATAACTTAAGCCCATTTAATTAGTATTTAAACAGTTAAGCCCAGGTATTCCAGGCTGTAACACAAGGGAAGTTCTTTACCTGTGTCCTCTAGCCCTCCAGCAGCCGGTCAGGACCATCAGAGGCTCATCAACCCATTGTAAGTCCAGATCATTGTTATGCTTGAGCATGATTTTCCTTATGTGACATAAACCATAAACTCCTATTGATTGCCACCAGTCTAGTCTTTAGGGCCCCCTTTCCTCTTACCTACCTATTCATGCAGGTAAAGTAAAGGGCTGTCTTCTTCCTCAAAGTGGAGAAGAGCAAATCCATCTATCCAGCTTGTCATCCTGTCAGTGCTCCTGCCAGTATGAGCCATGAACAACAACAGCCTGGGCTAAGCAAGTGTAAGCAGGGTCAAGGTCACAAAGTTATTTTGGTTTCCAGTGCAAATTAATTCTGCAAGCTACTCAGCATGCCACGAAGTATACTTGTCATAGAAGTGCAAGGTATCACAAAGGAAATCACCAGTTTTTTATTAGTAAGTGGTTCAAAACCATCAATGGCTACAGTGTCACAGATGAAAGTTTAAAGGATAAGATTATTATTTTTTTCTCTGAAAGAGGTGTTCGGGGTTTTTTTTAGTAGTTTTGTTTTCCACCCAGTTTTGCCATCTACTTTATTCTTATTTTTGCAGACTTCTGTCTTCTTGTTTTTAGTGGTTGTAAAGTCTTACCTGTCTGGTTTTGTGTGTGTGTGTTTCTCCCTCTCTTCCTGTAAATACTGGCAGTCTTTCACTGGCCTGGCTACAGAATACTCATGGTAACTCTAATGAGCAAGGAAAGAATTTAACAGAATCACTTTTTACAAGAGATGGTTTTCTAACATTCAAAAAGAGAAAACTTGTGTCAGTTCAGAGCTCTGACTCTAAAGGTGGACTTGCAAAGTTTTAACATGAAAATGTCAAGCATATGTTTTATTATAGTTGAGATAAATAACATCAAACACAGCTCTGTTCCTAAACCAAGGCAGTAACCAGCTAAAGAATGAGATTTCCTAGGTGGCTTGCATTATTCTTAAGTAACGCAAAGGTGGGGGTTTTGCTTGATAAGCATAAAGTCGAATGACTCATCGCTAGCTTATGAAAGGCCAACATTCTGAAAAAGTTCCTGCTGTTGAACTCTTGGGGTTTTCCTGCAGTATAGGCATAATGATACAGTGTCAAGATTAATATCTAGAAAATGAGAACTGATTATTCTGCACAGGAGTGCCCTGTTGGTCTGTCATAAGTATTCTTAATAGTGCTGGCAGAAGGATCGTTCAGTCAGTATTTAGAGCTTCTCTGCCATCAATACAATGTGAAATGTTTGCGTCCTCAAGTAGTTATTTAGGCTAGAAATTATAGGTACGGTGAGCTCTCTTTAATCCCAACTCTTCTTTCTTCAAGGAGTTCACTTCCAAAAAAGATGGAGGGGAAAGAACTCTTTCAAAACAAAACTCAGCATTTGTTTAATATTAATTTTAGGATATGTGCCGATACTGTTATACTTGCTGTTTTGCCATTTTTCTTTTTCTTCTGCTTGAGTTTAGCTGTCACACAAGCCAAGCAACATAAGGCTTTTGTTGTTTGGCAGACATGTTATTAAGTAGACTAAAGCAATCAAAGTTTTTTTCTGATTTCATTTTTCTGCATCTGTATAGAAACGTAGAAAATCTTGCTATAATTTCCAGCCCTACAGTGATTTAATAAAGTCTTCAAATGGTTGGTCATTATTTAGCTAGCCAACACAATTAAGTTGAGGAAGAAAAAGGGGTGCCTAATTCACGGGAGAGAGAGAGAGAGGGAGATGTGATTAAGAGGAAGGTTCCTATCTGGGCTGAAATGATAGCTAGAATGCATGATTATTCTGCAAGGCGTGAACAATTTATTTACCTGTGAGTAAATGTTACTTTGTGAGAAGTATGCCCAGGGGAGTGAAGAATAATAATAATCTCTAGTTTATTCTGTCTCCTAGCGCATGTGCTCTGAGGATGCAGTACCTGATTTTACAGCATCTGTAGACATAAACTGAAGCTTTTACAGTTAATGCTTAAGCTGTAGAGCAGATGGGGGGAGATGACATTCAGTTTAATACCTACTTATGCACCTTTTACTGTAAACACTAGACTTTTTCTTTACAATGTTAGTTTAATTAAAGAATTCGCTGGATTCTGTATGTTATTTACTCATTAAGATTTCACCAGTGGCTCTTCTGATTACTATTTTTATGGGCATTGGCAATAATCTTGCTGTGCAAAAGGGAAAAAGATGTAATCAGGAGTCAGTTTTATAACCACAATACACGTCCATTCGTAGATCTATCTCCGTAGTATGAGTGGTTTTTCAGTCAGTTTAAAAGCACACAAAACATTAGAACTGATAACTCTTTCTTTACTTTCTGAACTATAGAATGTTTATAGCTTTTTCAAATGAAAATGTATAATGCATAAGGATAATCTTGATTATTTCTCTCTCTTTTGAATCAGCCTCTTATTCCTAGAAGTCCTACAAGCAGTGTTGCTACGCCATCCAGCACTATCAGCACACCTACAAAAAGAGACAGCTCTGCACTTCAGGATCTCTACATACCCCCTCCTCCAACAGAACCTTATGTTCCAAGGTAAAAAAGATCATTTCAGGTACAATTCAATGTAAAAAGATATTTGGTAAAGTAACTGACCGTTCTGTTCCTACCTGTTTATCAGCCTGCCCGGCGGGATTAGGCTGATAATACTTCATTTTGCAGGTGAACTGGTTATTAAGGGTAGATATGCTGAATCAGACCCACAATGATCTGAATGAGTGTCTTGTCTGCAAATCAGACAGTAGCCTTTAGAAAAGGAGGCTCAGTACCTTATTTTCTCAAATATGGGATAATCTATTGTCTGTGGACAGTCTTATCCTATTTTGGAAGAGCAAAAATTATCTGAAACCCTGAATCTATAGCTTGGAAAAGAGTTCGTATCTGTCCCCTTGCCTAATAACCATGATGTAACAAAGGAGGCTGAGCTACGAGTAAGAAAATTCAACAAGAGCACTGTTTTGTTTTCTTTTTTAGATATATTTGATTTGAGAGTGTTAGAGTGAATTTCAGGATTGCGTTTTAGTGTGGCTGCTCTGCTAGATTCTGCAGTGACCATGCTGTTCCCTGTAAATATATCTGCTACTCTGACCTGCCACCTGGAACAGGCAGTTTCATCTCTCCCAGGTCTCTGGGCTTGCTGAGCCAGAAAAGCAGCAGATCCTCCTTGCAGATTCATCAGCCTACCCTCACACGACCTCAAATGATTCACTGTAATTCCATAACGTACACAGATGTTGTTTTCCTAAAATTCTGAGAGAATTATGGCCTATAAATAATACAGAAGTAGCTACCCAGAGATCTAGGAATGTACTTAAGAGGAATCAGTATTTTTAAAGCTTTCATATTCTTAGACACGGGCTATCATATGTCCAGTCAATGTATTTTTAAATTACTACTTACTTTTCTTTTAGTTAACTTTTGTGGAAGGGCTCTAAGTGCAGCATGTCCTTTCTTGTAGCTGAGTTTTTCTTAGACTTCCTTATCAGTTACTCTTCTAGCCAATTAATAAGATGTATGACCTGATACTGACAAGACTTTCCTGGGGGTTATCCAAGAGTGAGGTATATGGCAAATTAAATTGCCTAGTGGGGAGAAGAAGTTGTGATTCTATGATAAATTCTTACTCTTCAGAGATACGAAAAACCTTCCAGGGCAGAAGAACGACTTTCCACTTCATGATTTAGATGATGTTGCAAACCTTTGTGAAGCCGAAAGCTGAGTCCTATGTTCCTTCCTCATCCCTGCCTCGTTTGTTACCTGGCTTGGGTTTTATTTCTTGAACAAAAGATAGCGCCATTTTATTTCAAATGTGACACATATAGCACAGTTGAACTTGCTAACACAATTACTCTGGTATCTGTCTTAAGGTGACAAAGAGACAAACAGAATACACAATCTCGTTCGCTAATTTTTTTTCTTCTGATTAAATAAAAACATTGTCAGTCATGACACTTGAATTGTTCGTAGGGATTGAATGTGTCTTTTATCTTGCCGATAACAGTATTTTGTTATGTCTGTGTAAATATTTTAAGGATGTGGCTTTCAGAAAATTCATAGAAAAAAATCAAGTATTTAATTCTAACCCATTAAAGTAAAAAAAGCTACTAAAAGAAACCCTAACCAAAACATGTCTTAGATTTCTCTTTGACTGTAGTAGTTATATAGTAAAGACCTGTTGCTCTTGAAACTGAAACTGCACTATCTTAAAAGAAGTAGTGCCTTTGTACTGCTACTGATCATGTTTACCACCATAAAAATACTTTTGTTTGATAAGAAATACCTCCTCTTTTTTGAAGTATTTTTAGTGAATATTTGCTGCTCAGCAGTTTTCGAGTTCTACTCTAGAAATCAAGATCTTCAAAATGCATTTTGATTATTTATTAATAACATTTCTTAAATCATGATGATAATGCAGTCATTTGGACCGATTCTGATTAAATCTTATAATACATATTTGTACAAGCTGTAATCTCACAGAGAGATTAAGCTATGTACCTTTGGATTTTTTTTATCAGCTTAATCCTAATGGACTATACTTCATTTCACAAACCTGTCACATCGCGTACAGTGTTTCTGAATAATCTGTTTTGGCATTTCGTCAGGTTTTTTTGTCCACGATTAACTATATTTAAGCACATCTTTATTTCAGGTATTATCAGACTGTTCAGCATCTGTTTCTCAGTTTGTTGCTGCAGCTCCAAGGAAAAAAACCCAAACAAACAAACCCTGCTTTTGTTACTGGAATAGAGTAAAAGACTTGATATTTTGATGTAAATTATAAAACCCTGAAGCCATGCCGCCTTGGTGACCATAGCCCTAGATAGTACGGCTGCTGACATAACTGCACACGGATGAGAAAGAGGGACCAACACTCACTTACTGCCGGTTACTTAGAAGTGCTGGTGGTAAGTTAGTGCCTGCTCAAATTTGTTAAGTACCTCTGGGAGGTGAGAGCTGAAGCTCTTATCCCCTGAGGGCTGTGGCAAAGAGTGTTTGCCTGGTGGTCTGCACTTCTCTCTGTGCTCGCAGTACATATCCCTCCAGCTCAGCCTGCCCTCCTCATCCTGGAGGCTTCCTTGTGCCAGCCCCTGCACAGCTGCTGCCAGCTGCAGCACCAGTAGGTATCAGGCTGGTTTATGTCAGTCTCCATTGTGTTACCTGCCGGGGTCCCCCAGCACTGTCATCCCAGCCAGAAAGTCTTTCGGTGTCTGGAGATGAGCTCGCAGCCCCGCTGAGGCTGCACCAGCCCCCCCTTGCTAAGCTGACACCATCCCCGCTCTGGGAAAGCAGCCTGGCAAAGCGAGCAGAGGGGTCAGTGGGAGTTTGTGATGCTGCGCTGTCGCAGCCAAGGCAGGATGGCCCTTTCTCATCCTCTGTGGCTGCCTGCATCCCATGAGGAGGCTTTGCTTTGTCCTGAGATGGAGTCTCAGGGTGCCAAGGGGTCAGCACGCCATCCAGCTTGGAACTCAGATGGCAGTCCAGAGGGGCAGAAGTGCTCCAACAAGGGCATGAGGCCCCAGCTTCTCTCTCGGCTGTCTCACATGTATTTTGCTGCCCAGAAATTACTGTCTGATTAGGTCTTTTGCAGGCATGTCCAGGCACGGTCCTACCAGCAAGTTTACTGAGTCCTGCTTCATCTAGTGCGTGCAGGGAAGGAAAAAGCAATCATCCTGGGGATCTGTACACAAACTGCAAAGCATGTGCCTTACAATGCATTGCTGTCCCGGGACAGCAGCTCGTAATCAGGTGCTACATACCCTATTTGGTACTGCATAGATGTACCTATATAACTTCTAGGCCTGAATTCATTGTGCAAGAGTATGTCAAATATCTGAACATCATCGGTCCGTGGTTCTTTTGCTCTGGGGTTAGTTTGTAAGGAACGAGATTGAATTCATCCATGCTTACCATATAGCCATGTCTTAAAACTATCATCTGATGTATTTAAAAATGCAAGTATAAAAAAGTAAGGTCAACATTATTTCTCTGCCCTAAATCACAAAATTACAGGTATATTAAAAAAAAAAAAAAAACTAGAAAAAAAGAGTGGCTACACATCAGCTTTATTTCTATGATCCTTTTCAGAAGAAACCAGTAAGATGGCTATAGTCTGTAAAAGAATTGAATAAGCAGAGATGTGTGAGATAACTGGCACATATGTGCATACATATGCATATATGATGTCTGATCCTGATGTTAGTCTATGGCATCTGTTTCCTGCTTGTACCAAATATTTACATATTCCCATGTTTATTGAAATATTCACAGCAAAATGAAAATCAGTGTCTTATCCAAATATATTAAAAACCTCTCTTGTTTACTAAAGGGATGAAAAGGGAAATCTCCCGTGTGATGATGTTGGCAGACATATAGTGGGCAAGCCGGTTCATACAGGATCCGAATCTCCAAACTCATTTCTTGACCAGGAATATCGGAAACGCTTTAATGTGGTTGAAGAAGATGCAGTGTTATACTGCTATGAATATGAGAAAGGAAGAACAAGTGGTCCTGGAAGGAGAGAGAGCACACCAACATATGGTATGGCATTGATCTAATAAGGATAATCACCATTTGTTGATTTTAGGATTTTCATGCATCTGCTTTTTGGTTTTAAGCAGGAAAAAAATTTTGGTGGCCACTGATTTTGATAATAATTCTGTACTACTTTCATTTCAACGTAAAAACTTCTGCTGTGTGAGAAAAAATTAATTACTACAATAGGGACGGCAAGTCCAGTTTTATAGTGATGATTTTTCTGAATATAAGTTCTATAATTTTGTTATCAGCTTAACTTTTCAGATTATGCTTCAGCTTTATTTTATCTAAAAACACCTGGGAGAAGTCCATATATTTTTACTAAAAAACCAGGATGCAATTGTTCTCCCAGTATAAGGGCAAGACTTACGAGGGTTTAGGAATTCAGCATTAGAAAAATTTGCCCAGGTACAATAGGTTTAAAGTTCAAAACCACTTCAGATTTACCAAGAGATGATATGCTGCTTTCATGCTGCACTACTCTCTAAAGCTCTTTAATTTTTCTTTATTCTCAGAAATGAAGTATGACTGATGGTGGTATGCTTTTTTGTAATACAGTATTAACCTCCTGTAACTTCCTATATGGGAAGTGATGACTTCCTGACAGACACATGTATTCATGCTACTACCATATCTTGGATTTTGACTTAGTTAGGGTGAGAACTCAGAAACTTTTTCTGGTGAGAGTTTTGCTCCTCAAACCTTCATGCTCCAGGTTATTTTCCCTTTGAATCTGTTGGAACTCTTCCTTTAGCTAATATTGTAACTTGCTTCAGCTTTGAACTGGAAGAATTGCTTTTCTATTGCCAAGTATAAAATTGTGCAGTGACACAGAGTTGTTAGGCTGTGGAAGAAAATGAAGAGGAAACCTCATGTTTAAAAAAGATATTTTGACTACTCTGGTATTAGCTGAGCACTCACTTGAATATTTTTTCACTCTACTTGCTATGTAATTTCAATTTTTAAATGGAGCACAAGCTGTATGTTGGAGTTGTTACAGTAATCCTGACATCATATCCCTTTGAGAAGAAGATAAACTTAATTTGTGAGGAAGCATAGATTTTGTTCATCATGCAGCCAAGCTCAAAAATCACCTGAGAGCCTTGATATAAATTGAGCTGAGTATCCTCAGGACCTGGAGCAATGTGGTTGCACAACAGTAAAGGATGCATTTTCATAAAATGCATCCTTTCTACACAACTACACAATCCTCCTGCAAAATCCTCAGTATCCTTTTGATTTCAAAGTGTTTTCAGGTGTTTTCTAACCATGCCCATAGTGTACAAAATAACTGCTAAGTTTTCAAAGTGGGTATATCGATTTCAGTACTCCAGTATTTAAACTATTACAATTGGTGGATGCAGTCAAGTACCATTAACAGAGACGCACTCTCTGTTCCAGATGTTAAATTTTAATACTGGAGGTCTGGAGTGAAGAAGAACACATTTCTTCTTCAAGGACTGCTGAATCTATTATTTTGTTACAGGAAAGCTTTTTTAGCCTTTCTTTCTATTAGCAGAATGGGTTATAAATACATGGATCAAAGACTGCACTGAAAATCAGTCATTCTTCAATGCATTTGTTATACAGCCTTTCACTTTTGATCTCACTCCTGTTTTAATGAATTCACACCATCGAATCCATTTTCATTTAAGTGTATTTTCTAAAAATATTACTGTTTCAGCATTAAATTCTGAAGTTTCCTACATGGCATTTATTAGCATAAGATTTGTGGCTAGGCATGACCTTAGGATTGCACAGAAATCTGGAAAATGACAATAACACTCTTCTGGCTTACGGTGACCCATTAAAGAAGGTCAAACAGAATTCCAAGGCCTAGAAAAATTATTGATTTCAACATGTACTCACCATTAATTATGTGGTAGTCTAAATTTTTTCTTTAAATATTTCTCAGTCCTCCGAGAGAGAGGTTAATAGGGCCCTCCATAATTTCTTTATTGGAATCTTTTGACATTTTTTGACAATGTTAACAGAGATTTCTCTTTCATGCTCTTACTGGCTTCCAGCTGTTGTGTAATTGTTGCTAATTGGCCTCGGAAAGCTTCTGTTGACATCCCAAGGAAGATATTTTCCTGAGTGTAGTCACCAGGGAAAACAGATTTAGGGAATCTATGGGGGTTAACAAGAGAGAGATTAGCAGAGGTAGCAGGCAAATGAAACTTCCGTTTCAGGAAAGAAAAGTTTGGTCATTGCAGTTTAACTGCCAGATACCAAAAAAATGCACTTTGGACAGCAAGAGATTTTGCAGAAAATTTGTTATGGCTATAGCTTTTGATAACAATCAGACTTTAGGTGATTTTGCAGCTTTTGTATCTTTGCAAGTATGCAAGTCGTTTCAGTAAGATACTGTGAGTTCAGCCTCACAAAGAAGAAAAAGTCGTATTTCTAGCAAAAGTAACTGTTGAAAGCCACTTCTCATCAAGTAAACAAGAGCCAAATACATCCCCACTCAGGAAATGACTGCTTAACTGCATGATCGAAATCTCACTGGCTTCAATCAGACTTAAATATGTGTCCATAAATAGTAAAATCAATGATAAATAAAAAGTTAAATATAAATGTTCTGTTTCCTGAGCAATGATGTGTTTGTGACCTGATCCTGTAATCTGTACAGAACATACACCTTTTTTTGTCAATTTTTTTAAAAAGACAATACAACCTTTTACCATTATTGTGCCTGCTTACTATTGAGTATTTTCCATGGACACCATAATTCAATAGGTAGAGACACACATTTGAATATTAGTTTTCATTATAAACACATCTTCCTTTTTCACTGTATCATGGATTTAACCTCAAAAATGTGGAATAAGACTGATCACCTTTATGTAGGGCTTTTCTACTAAATTAATTAACAAGACTTCCGAAGTTTTCACTTTAAGCTCTGCTACTTTTAAAAACAAATTATTTTCTCACTTTTTGGTTTTGTGACCTTGGGAACACATTTTGTTTTCTGTCTGCCAGATATTCTGCCATATGCTATGATACTCTATGTTTTGTTTCAGTATACTATTTAATTTGCTAAAAACTTCAGACCACTTTAAGTAACCCCACTAAGTTGCATAGCACACTTTGTCTGAATTTCCAACTATACTTGTGGAATCCTTAAGCAGAAATCAGAGTTCACAGCATTTTTTAAAATCAATTCAGCAGCTTCCAAATCAAAATTTAAAAGATATAATAGTCTTCAGCTTTTTTTTTTTTGCTGCCTGAAATCAAAGTGAATTTACCAATAGTAATGTACTTTGCATTCTGTGGGTGAAATGCTCCAAAAGAAATTACGTGTAGAGGTTTTATGCTTCCTTTCTTACTTAGTCACTGATGGATCCTTTAAGCCCACCAGCAAAGATGCTATTTGTGAAGGTACTTTAGTAATGTAGACATATTTCTGTTACCAACAATTCACATATGCTTCAAAACAGTTCTCTCTATGTGTGTGCCAGGGGCTTCCAGAATAATAAATAGAAATTGTTCAGTGAAAACCAAAGTAATTTGAATGCATTTGTCACTCTGAAACATTAGTGTGCTGACGAATTGGTAGGGCCAATGCCCTTTTTCTTTTCTAAACTTTAAAAAAAAAAAGATCCATTAAATACTTAGCTGCTTCTTGTCTGTTAAAGAAAACAGAACTCCTATCTTAACCTCTTGTTCAGAGGTGATGCTGGATCCTTTTTCATAAGCAACCCTGTAGAATAGCAGTTTAGCACATAATTTGTTCTTTCTTCAAAAGAATGTTAGTTTAATGCTGCCTTACGGTGCATGATCTCAATTTTTTCCTCTGTTTCCAGGGAAACTAAGGCCCATTTCTATGCCAGTAGAATATAACTGGGTGGGGGATTATGAAGACCCCAATAAAATAAAAAGAGATAGTAGGAGAGGTAAGTGATCTGAACACACATCTTCTACAAGGCATTATGGGTTCTATCATGCTTTAAGCTATATATTTCAACCTGATTTTGCTGCTTGCTTAGATATTTATTTTTGTGAACCTGTTTTGGGTTCTTTAATTATGTATATCTATTTTTTGGCAAAGCGTCTATTAAGATTGAGGAACTTGCTCCACCAGGCAAAAGAAAATTGTGACTGCAAAGCCCTGCAGTTTCGCTTAAATTTATATTGGCATTTCACTGATTCAGCTGTACTATCCAGTCCATTTTGAAACTGGCCTTAATTTTATAATATTAGAGGGCAAATATGTGGTTATTACTGATAAATATTGTTATGCTTAAATGAGAATTATATATCACATTTCTCTGTCTTCATGAGTTCTTTCTGGATAGGAAACATTGTAGAGCAGCATGGAATTCACCTCAAAATCATCAAGGATAAGTTCTTCACCATTCTGTTTTGTGAGGCTCAGATACCTAACTTCACATACCAAATGACAACCTCTGAGATGGCTAATATCACCCAGGAATGAGATGTTACAGTAATTATAGATATTTCCATAAAAATATGAACTAAATCTTCAGTATGGATCAAAAAAAGGAAACACTGTTAGGAATTATTAGGAAAAGAATACAAGACAAATTGAGAAGTATCCTTATGCTGCTATGTAAATTCTTTCTCACGCTGGATGTGTGTGCAGTTCTAGTCTCTTCATCTCTTAAGAAAATACAGTAGCATTGAAG
This sequence comes from Aramus guarauna, assembly GCA_013400195.1. Classification (NCBI taxonomy): domain Eukaryota; kingdom Metazoa; phylum Chordata; class Aves; order Gruiformes; family Aramidae; genus Aramus; species Aramus guarauna. The sequence continues at coordinate 216,577 of VXBL01009468.1, forward strand.
AAGGTTTAGGAGACAACAAAAATGATCAGATATATGGAGTGGCTTCCAAACCAGGGTCAGTTCTGTAGGCTGGTCATCATCAGTTTGGGAGAATTTAGGCAGGACATTATAAAGATTTATAAAATCTTCTGTGGAACAAACTAAGGAAATAGGTCTGTCACTGTTTTTTCCAAAACAAGACCCAAGAGACATCAAATATCTCTGTTGACTGCTGGTTAAAAAGAGATGGCTCCTTGTGCAGGTTGGGTTCAAGCTAAGGAACCTCTTGTCACAGGAGGTTGTGGATACTAAAAGTTCACATTAATACAAGGAAAGACCAGACAAGTTCGTGAAAGACAAATCTGATGAGGTTTCCTAAATTCACAAACATTGCTTCTGGTTCAGGATGTCTCTCAGCTGCAAGATGGTAGATGCTGGAAGAGTATTCGGGAAAGTGTGGATGATATGGTGGATGATCTTAAATGAATGTTCAAAGCTAAATTACTTTTAAATATATGGCAACACAGTAATTTGTATTTGTTAGGACCTTGTTTAAAAAAAAAAAAATACAGATATGATCATAAGTGTATCATGGCTCATTTTTTGAAAACTCTTAAGACAAAATTTATTGATGTAGGGCTTCTTTTATATTCTATTCCTTTTATTGTCAAAGATACCAGAAAATGGCAAGAATCATGAATATTCCCTACTAAAAGATTGCTTTCTTATTATATGCAGACCAAAGAAGCAAATACGTTTTGTTAATAAAATAGTCTTGAAGAGTTAAAATTGACATAGATCTTAGCAAGAATAGTATCTATTTTGGAAGCAGGAGTAACGTGCATATAACAATTCACAATGATGTTTTTCATTACTTTTCTTTCAACAGAAAATTCTTTGCTTCGCTATATGAGCAATGAGAAAATAGGTCAGGAAGACTACATGTTTCAAAGGAATAGCAAAAAAGATACAGGGAAAAAGTCCAAAAAGAAAGGAGACAAGAGCAGTAGTCCAAGTCATTACTCGCTGTTGCCTAGTTTACAAATGGACTCATTGAGACAAGATGTCATGGGCACACCTGGACCAGAAACTGCTTTGTACCATGTGAGTAAAAGTAATATTAACAAAATTATTTGCTCTGTGCTTGTGATGAGAGACTGTTCTGTTTTCAATAGTGGTATTGAAACCATTTTTGGACTGCTGCTGTTGCACTGATTCCTATTCTTCAGACAGTAACTAGATTTCAAACAAATATTTTAGAATTCTTTATTTTCCTTTTAGAAACACAGGATGGACACCATTGTTTTATCTCCTTTAACTAGAAGTTATTGTGTTTGAAATGGAGTGTGGTATCTCTGCCTTGACATGCTTGCTACTGATGGAAAGGGAAGAAACAGCAGTTTCCAGACTGGCTAGAAACCTTCTTTCCAGCATCTATGTCACTGCAATATGCTAAGTCTTATCAAGACAAACCCTTTTATTACAGGTACTTGAAAGGTCTGATAATGGCAGGAAAATTTGTAGGTGATACTTGTTTTTGCTTTGAGGTAAGGGAACCCCTAATGCATGTAACTGTTTAATAACTCAAGTAAATGTGAAGGAAGGGATTCTGCTGAATAGGACGTAAAAGAAAAAATTGCAGTAACATGCTAGTTTTTAAATGTGTCAAGGAAATTGAGTTAGAAGATCACAGCATATTTTAGATATGATATCACATTCACCCCATAAAAAGTATTTACATTTTAGATCTCAGTAGAAGATGTCATTGTAGAGGAATAAACACACAGTAACTGTAGAGCAAAACAAGAAAAATAATTGAAATTATGTTCATATACTGACAAAGACTGTGTAATTTAGATTGTGTCTAAGGGAGATGGCAGTGTGGGCTTGTCAGGAAGTCTGCTGTCAAAAACTGGGAGGTGGAGCATCACTCAACCTTTAAGGGACAAGTAGCTTTCCTGTTGTAAAACATTACTATGGGCCATTGCATTATCATTGGTGTAGATTATTTGAAACTAATGAAGCCTTTACATCCTTTTACACCATCTGAGTGCTTGGTCCACTGGCTTCTAAAAGTCCTTAGTGTGCTGCAGTGTATAGGTGAGTGATAAATTTCAGAGTTTATGTCATTTAGTTTTAAAAGTAGGAGCTTGTAGTGCACTTTAAAGAAATCAGGTGCCCAGATTCAAAAACTGCTATTCCCTTTCTTTTTCATTTGTAATCATTTAGGTATGGTAATAAACATTTTTGCTTACATTATTATTTCCAACTTTAGTTTTATGCTCTTTTTGTATGTTGAAAATCTGATAGTGGGGAGATTTCCATTTGCAAAGGCAGACTAGTATATAGTGTTTCCCTAATACGTGAAGCCAAGGAGATTGCAAGCATCCCCAAACTGTCCTCCTTGTAATGTCGGCAGTCTTTCCTAGAAGGAATCTAATCAGTGCAAGAGCTCTTGAAATCAAATATTTACAGAACAAAATAGAAAAGTTATTTGTATAACAGAGGACTTTCCACTCTGTAAAGAACAGTGTAGTAATTTTACACCACTTTCCATGTATTGAGAGAATACTCATCTCTCAGTAACATTTCTTTGTTAGTATATGCTAAATTCCTGACACTGCAGTGAGAAAAAACTTTTTTTTTTTTAAAGGTGTCATCTTTATTTTCCCTTGGTTTCCTCTATTACCCATTATGTCTAGTTTCCAAATTGTGGACACAAATAAATGATGTACACAGGAACCAAAGATTCTTCAAAATTCTGATGTGGAAGTTAATGAGCAACAGCAAACATAGAATTGACAACCAGCATTTTTCATGTGCTTTGGATAGCCATCCACAAAACACCTGAACTGTTAACACCACAAATTCCGTCACTGTCTGCTAAGCCTTTTTCTGCATCATTACTATTAAAGGATGTCTCTCTCTCTCTCTCTCTCTCTTTATAATGCCATTAAATCTTCAGCATCTTTTTTGGAAGTTTAGTGGGAGTTTATTTATTTACAAAAATAAACAAAGGTTATTTGTTCTTCAGAATACAAATCAGTATTGATCTGCTAACTGGCTTTGAAGCAAAATGCATGAAATAGACAGAGGAAGCTTGGGTCATTGATTTGTCCCCGGGGAAATGGGAAGGAGCCCTTCACAAAACATTTACAGCCCTCTGCAGCTGATTCTTGCTGGTCCTATCTCTGGAAACCACCTGGCTGCCACCGTGCAGTACAATACAGTTCCCTTTTTGTGATGATGGCACCCAAGCATACTGGCTTATGAAACCCTAATCTAGTTTGCAGGTGGGGCTGTGTGTCTTTGCCATGTAGCAGAGCCAGAGGTTTTGTAATAAATTGGACAGAACTTTTCTTAAGATCTTAAATAAACAGTGCAGTGAGCAGATAAAGAAGAGGGGAATACAGATAAAACACAAGGAACTTGTATCTGACTGCAGTACAATTTTATTAAACTATAGATAACATATAGGACAAGGAAAACATACTCTATGCTCAAATTGAAAATTGCATCTTCAAGATCAGTAAAAAGTGGCTGTCCTCTTAGAAAATATTTTTTACAAGCATCAGCTACCTAGTTTTCATGAAGACTTTGGATGATCTGTAAATGGCAGCCTCTGGATAAGCATGAGTTCAGTGCAGAGGAATGGTGGTAACTCTAAAAACTGCACTGACAGTAGTGAAAGAGATTGGGGGCTTTGATTTGGGTTTTCTTTTGGTATCTTTGATTTTGTTTTGAGAAGTTGATGTTTTCATCATACTAAAATATCAGACGAAGAGAGAACAACTGTGCCTCTCTGCGCTGCATACCACAAGCCAGTGGATTTTCCTGAAGTGCAGCTCCTACGAGGTGGCTGTACCTATGGTGACTCAATTGGTTGTATTAGGTCCCAGTACTAGAGAATACTGCACCAGACTTGTTCAGTAGTTCCAATCCCTGGTTGGTCTTGTTATTAAAAGTTTTCACCTGTTAGCCTGTGTTTGCCTGGCTTCTATGTCCAACCTTAGTTATAAATGTAGCTTTATCCTCTAGGTTTAAAGATCTTTTGTTAGCAGGTTGTATCTCCCAGTACAGGAGTTTACAGGTTATAATCAAATCACTTTGTAGCCTTCTTGTGCTTAAAAGAAATAGTGAGCATCCTGGATTTGTCACGACAGCGTGTGTTTTCATATCCTTTCATCATTCTCATAATTCTTTCAGCTTCTTATATTTAATCCTAAAGTATCCCAAGTATCCTAAGCATCCTTCCTAAAGTATGTATGCCAGAACAGGACATAAATTTCCAGGAGCTGGATAGAAAGGTAATATAACCTTTTAGTCCTGTTCACTACCTCTCTACTTAAATATTTGAAGAACTGTTTACCCACTTTAACCATAGATTTGGTGTCAGAGTATTCCTTGGAATAGAAACCATGCTGCTCACTCAGCATTCAGGTCTCGTGTCATTCACTGGTCTTTGATTCTGTGTTCTGTTTATTCAATGATGTTTTCATTCATTTTTGAGTCCATTGATATAAATGTTTAATAATTTTGGAGTAAGAATACATCCCACTAGTTAGTGACGAATTCCCCTTACAATTCCAGGCCTTTTTCCTTTTGAATCTTGCAGCCATTGATGTGTGCAGGTTGACTACCTTTTTACTGTGAAGGGTTTCTGCAGAAAAGCAGCTTTTACAATTATGCTAACTTAAACTCCTTGCTTCTACTGCTTTTATACACGGCTCTATAGAAAAGAAAAATCTTTGATCAAAAAACTACACTGAAGAATTAAATTACCACAACAGAAAGGGTATGTTTGTGTCCTATAAACAAAGTGGATGGTGTTAAAAAATTACCATGGTAATTTAGAAGTGTGTGGTTGTTGTTTATTTGCTAAAAGCTATTTTGAAAAATGACAGCAGATTCAAATTGTTCTATTGTGAAGTGATCACAAGAATGTGGCAGTCTAGCATTTTTCTGACTGTCAGTATGCTAAATTTGCATAAAATCACTGGTTTTAACAATTTTGTTTATATCATTGACCTGCCACTACAATCAAAAACTGTGTGGTCAAGGGAGCATTTCGGTTATGGCCTAAAAAAAAGGGAACAGTTTACTTGTGTCCACTGAACATAACTGATTTGATAGCTGATATAATAGCAAAAGAAAAACTAATTTGTGTTATGTCTGTGAAGTAATCATCTCTTGTATCCATTTACGGTATTTTTTTAATCCACACATACAAAGTCTCTTCCCTGCTTTGCTTTGTTTTGTTTCTCGTTCCAGAAAGCGTTTCCAGCCTACCTTGATTTTTAGCCAAGTTGTTGGTTTTGCATTCTATTTTTCTTCCTCAGTATTGCAAAAGAAATACCAACAGAGAGTGTGAATGTTTTTATCAAGCCAAGGCAAACTGTTCGAGCTGTTGCTAATCTAGTGTGCAAGCAGGTGTTCAATGTGATCTATTACTGTAGATGTAAAATGGTGCAGTTAAAATTGTCGTGGACCTTTGGGGCACAAGAGATGAAAGCTCTGACACATGATTATAGTTTTTTAAGTTCATTATGTTATTCTGTATAGGAATTTCCTTGGTACATTGTGCTTTGTTTTCATTGCAGGAAAATAATGCGGTTATTTAGGAGGGAGATAGTGTCATGAGTCAAAAGAAGTTCTGCATCAGGTTAATAATAATCTGCTCCTATCTAGATCAATACAACTTTCCCTTAATCTAGAAACACCATTGGGAAGAAAAGGTCGCAGCCAGTATATATTAGGGAGTTATACAAGGAAGAGTAACCTTGCTTATAAACTGTTTCCAAACCTACACCAATAAACTTATATTATTGACCTTGTTCCTTCTCCCTTCCTGCCTGCTGTCCCTTTGCCTTTTCCAGTGTATGCTCGCTTGTTCGTACATATTTAGCAATACCTAATGACTTGCTCGTCATAGGAAAAGTGACAAAAAAGTAACAGCTTCTCGTTTTGCTGATAACTAGCCAATTTAAAATTGTTTCATTAATTACAGTAGTTTTCTTGGTCATTTCAATTGTATTTGAAAATGAAGTAAGTTTAGTAGCGAGATGTACCATTTGAAGTTCATACATCTGGAACAAATAGCTCAGGAACAGATGCAGGAAAGAAACTAAGGATTTGTTCCACAGGGCTTTTGCTGAATCTACATGTGTAGATGCACTATCTTTACTGTTCCAGTTTTACATTAAATATGGGAGGAATAAAATAAAAGCCATCAGTTGGAGTTTTTTTGCTGCAAATTCAATGAAGCTAGTACACCTTTGGCCAACCTACTTTTTTTCCTCTTTAGCAACGTGTTTAGCAATCTATGTGGTTGGAGTGCAGCTCAGTGACTCTTAACTTACATAATTAATTGCAGTACTTGCTGCTATGAGCACCGAGAGGCAAGTACTCTCCTTTCTACTCTGCCAGTGAGGACACTCAGGCAATGACGATGAGGGATTTGGCCAAGGTTACAATTTCAGTTGTCTCTCTCCGCTGGTACTCGTGAAGTTACTGTTCCGGTTCAGCTCAGTGGGTTTGCTCAGCAGAGCTGCTCGGTCTGCATCAGTATGGGCATGCAAAGTTCAATTGGTTGCAACAGTGATCTTGTTGAACGTGCCGTAAGTGAAGAAGATTTGCTTATGGACCTATTGCAAAAATCAGTTTCTAACTGATAAGATAAATTGGACAGGAGACAGTAACTTTTAAGGAAAATAACTTTTCTACTGAAATGATGCATATTTCCAGATATTTCTTGCCTCCCACCCTTCCAGAGAAAAATACAGGAAAATGCTTTTTAAAAGTTCAATTCAAAATGTACATATTTAGGTGTTCTTATTACAGAGAATTTCCCAAAAGCTCATGATTTTAAAGTCCAACTCTACTTAAGTGGTTGGTTTTCTCTTACTCCTCCTATTCCTCTCCGCAGAAAGACTGAAAGGAAAGAAGGGAAAAAAGAAGGTACTTGAACATAAAGTACCTACATTTTTAATGAAAATTCTTGAATCGAATACACATGTATTTATGAAACCTTTTAATTGTACTACTAAGTAACTAGCATTTAAGAAAGTGCAGAACACAGGCATATTAGTTTCCTAATGAATTTGTGCACAAGCTAACCATCAATTTGCTACAAGAATCTTCTGAATAGAAATGACGTCTAATAAGCACAACATACTGGAAAAGTATTTACCAAAAAAACCCCTCAAAACCATCCTACAAAAACCCTAGAATTTTATAATTGTGAGCATCACAGTTTTTAAAGAATTTCTGTTTGGTGAATTTTTATTATGGACATTTGCAATTAAACAATAAATAAGTTTGTGGAGAAAAACATTGAAAATCAGTTGCACAGATTTTAAGTAGGTGTCTGAAATCTAGAATGTCATTGTACCATTACAACAGATGGAGTTGGTACATTTTCTTCTTCATTCAAAGTCCAACTATGGCAGTATTTAAATACCAAGGCTCCCTTTCCCTTTTTCTCCTCCCAGCTTTCACAATTGTCTATAGTTAGGCTTGTAATTACTATAGAATAAAAGTCTAGCAGTTGATATCAAAGTCCAATTTAACCTAAGAGCATAGTGAAAAATATTTTCCATAAGTATTTCCCTAATTTTTATTAACATTTGAATTAGTATTGCTTCTTCGCTATAGTCTTTCATCTCCATTTAAATATTTGTATTAAAATAATACTGAAGCTTGCAGAATGATTACACTTAGGCATCAATTTTAAAGGAAATTTTACACTCCTCCTTGAAAATGTACTTGCAAGAAATACTTAATTTAAAAAATTATACTTATGCTAAAGTTAAAAAGCATTGACATTTTTATATTCCCAGCTAAGAAACAGCACTCGATTTCAAATAACTGTCCAGAAATTAAATGGACATCATGAAGAGCTTTTGAAATATTTCATAATTGTGAAAAAATTCAGTCTATTACCACAGTAAGAAAGGATTAAAAAGCTCATGTCTCTGCTGCTTTGTTGCAAATTAGCCCTTTACCGTCTAAATATAATTATGCATGCACTAGCTTCCACTTTAAAGGTAGGAAAATGCAAACCTCAACTGAAAGTAGCACATGTAGTGTTGAAATGTCACCAGTGAAAAATTGTCATTTTTCACAATGTCTAGCCTTTTCATAAATAGCTCTCTCATACTGGACTCCAAGTAGGCTGCAGGGTGCCTCAATAGAACAAGTCCAATAGTCTGAACTGCTGTGATGCCCTAGTTTCTTCTCAAGTACTTGTATGTTATGAAGGTCCAGCATAGCTTGGCTCTGGTAAAAACTAAACACTGGGATATCCCCCTCTGGAGGTGACTGGAGCATTTATGACATTTCCATCCCTTTCTTCTGTAGATTACACTGGTCATAGCTTAGTTTTTGTAGTCTTATGGGGATGTAGGAGAGCACTTTGGCCTGTTCTACAACTTCAACTCCTTGTTCATTTTCCCATCAACGAGCATGTTACAAGGAAATAAGGCTGTGACAATATCTAGGTCCACATGTGTGGAAATGGAAGGAGCTCACTGTTCTGCAGTAGAAACAGAGCTGAATAGCCTTATGAAGTTATAGAATATTCTGATTTGGAGTTCATTTAAAAGACTCAAAGTTTATTCAGAGACAAAAGTGATGGTAAAATGTTTCATATAATGCAATGCAGAGTAGAATACCCAATTTTGCTATGAAGGCATTATGAGCCCTTAGCTTGTATCCATTTCTCTTGTCAGCTTCCTCTAATATAATTCATGTATACAAGGCCTTTTGCTCTGAGAGACAAGGCCTTTTGCTCTGTTGTTGGAAAGTTTTGGGTTTTTTTACTTCAGTAAGGAAAAGGTGGGTAAGAGGAAGAAATATAATGGAAAATTCTTATCTAGTGCCTTCATGAGTCTGAAATACCTTCATGTCCCACAGTCACCAGCATCCCATTGGCTGTAGGCAGCTTTGACACACTGGCACATGTTTGGTTTCTTTCAGTTGGAGACCCCTGGTTTTACGTATCTGATTCAGACAGAAGAGCAGCATTTCCCATGTTCTCCAGTTGGAATAGTGGCTCCAGTCCTTGGCCAGCTTCTTCACTCCCAAAAGAAACTATCTAAATGCTACTATAGGTATTCTTTCCTTTGAATGCAGCAGTTTATAAATGTAACAAGCATAAAACAAGTCATAAAAGTAGTAGTAATGTTGTTAAAATCAGTGTAGGAATGTCATCTAGGCGATAAGTGAACTGTGTGGCATATAAAACAAACAAAATGGTGAAACAGTTAACCAATAAGCAAAATGTACCTTACTCCATAAGGTACTTGTGACACTTGGAAGTGAATGGAATAGCCATAAGATTGTTGTGCTAAAAGGTAAATCTAGATATTCCATCTGGGTTTGGAAAAAATCTGGTCTGAAATAAATGTTCTACATTTCTGAGAGAAAAGGCAGGAGAGAAACAGCACATAGATTCCTTGCTAATGGAAGATGGCATTGTATTATTTTTAGACTAGTGCAATCAACACAGAGAAACAGAGAGGCCTCCTGGGTCTAGTCCTCTGCTATTGCAGTTAATCACCTTCATTTAATCCTATTCAGATATGTATTAGACTCCACATTCAAACATGGTATGAATTGCTGTTCCTAATGATGGAACTAGTAAAAGGTGGTAAACTGGATGAATGCATGGCCGGTTGTCATAATTCCAAGAAAAATGTTGGACAGAGAGGAGGAAAGAAAGCAAAATTATAATTAGCCTGCCAGCAAGAGAAAGGCATCACTCCTAATGAAATTTGCTACAGAAAAAAAATCCAAATGCCTCAGAAACCAGCATAAAGTGCATAGGACAATAGGGTAATTCAGACTGGGAGGGACTTCAGGCGGTCTCCACTCTGAGCTTTGACTCAAAGCAGGGCCGGCTCTGAGGTCAGACACAGCTTCTCCGGGCTTTGCCCAGTCAGGTGTTAAAAAACTTCTGAGGTGGAGACTGCAGGAACTTGCAGCCAACCTTTGGCACTGCTTGGCTGTCCTCATGGCAAAAAAATTGGAGGTGAGCAATAAAAAAGACATTTCAGCAGCAGCTGAGAGGATAGCAACTTGCTCAGATTTAAGGCACAGTTTCTGTTCTTTCGTTGCTGTTTAGCTAAAATCATCTTGTGAAAGTGCCTCAGTAATCTCACATTTGTTTTACCAGTTCTAGACTCTGTCCTTTGAACTCAAGACTAAAGAGAGCAGATGTGCATATACAGTTTTTATACTTGAGTTCTGGTTTAGCATGCGTTTTGTGAAATAATAATATTTTGTCTTCTCAGGAGGGAGTGCTAAGTTCTTTTAATTATATGGAATAATATCTGCCTTGTTCATGAGGAATATTATTCCTATCACAGATGAGAGAATATTTTCACATCTGCATTGCTTCTCTTTGAAAAAAATAGTTAATACCCTGAATTTTCTGTTATTGGGGAAATCGTTGCCAAAATGAAATTTGAAGGTATTGAATGTGGGAGATTTTACATCTATTTCTGTATACTTTGTCATTTCTATTAAAATCCGGAGTTAACTGTTGTAGCAAAGCAAAATGCTCTAGAGATGAGGTAAGATTGTTTTATGGGCCATGATGAAGCATAATTGGAGTTTTTTGCGGAAATTTTTTATTTTAAACTTTCTCTATTACTTTCTTTCACATCTGACCATGAGGGAAAAAATGACCTGTTACAATTTCTTTCCATGAGGAAGCTAGGGAATTCTTTAAAAATGAGCGAGTTACTGTAAAGGTCATCTAGTCCAGCTCTGCCAGTCTAGATTTATTCCTTACTGCATATGATATAATGCTCTGAAAGTGTAATTTTACATTGTCAAGAGATGAAGATCTATAGACTAATAAATCTCCCAGCTCAGAACATTTCCTAATTTCCTTTCACATCCCCATCCTGTATTTTTTTTCTGTTATCTATTTCAATTAATCATTCCTGGTTGTATCCTGCATTTCTTACCTGATAGAGGACTTTTGCCTTTGTAGGTATTAACTTTGTTTGTACACCAGTAAGTTACATTACCTGCAGCTGGTACAATCACAATAGCACAGCTGAGGTTTTTTGTTGTGGTTTTGGGTTTTTTTAATGTAGAGTAAGTGATTTAGTCGCTCAGTTACTCCCCTTCGATAAAGAAGAGATTAAGCGCAGCGTATTGTAGCAGAGAAGCGTGTGTCAGGCATCGCACTGGGGGGACTCAGGATGAGTTACCACTGCAATATGGTGGGGAGTGTCACATCTCTGAGAACTTAGATCTAGGTCCTGACTTCTCAACTGGCTCCTCTCTGTACTCCTTTCTGCACAAGGCAAGGGGAGGTGTCAGGACCATGAAAGCAGGGAACTAAGGACACTGGCTGGCATGTCTCATGAAATTTGGCATTCTGAAAAACTTGTACTGAGTGGTGAAAATGCTGTTTGAATTAAGGGAGCGCAGATGTCCGTTTCAGAGTGCCATTTTATCAAAATGCTTTGACAAGCAGTGCAATTGTTTCTGAACAATCCATTTTTTCAAAGTAGTGGTTTTAACTCCGCAGGAGTGTCTGCCCCGTTCCTCCGCCCCGCTTACGTGGCGGTGGCCCCTCGAGCCTGTTGCTGACACATAATGTGAGAGATTGTGTGGTTGCACCTGGGAGGAAAATGGCTCTTTGCAGCAGTGCAACTCCTGAACAGAAGCTGTTTTATTAGGTGTTTCTATTTTACTGGAAGGAAGTGCTTGTTGCTTAGCACCTGATGTCTGAGTCAGCCAATCCATCTCTGCTACTGTGCTGTGGAGGAAAAAAACCTCCATATTTTTCATATAGAGAAAACTGCTTTTTGTCCCTTTCTCAAGTATATCCCTTTGCTTTCAGATTAACCCAAGTAGATAATATTTCTAACACTAGAGAAGTCTGGCTTTAGAATGAAGTGTAAAACTCATTTTGTAAGCTGGTTTGTACCTATCAGGTCACCATAGCCAGCACAGAATTAAAAAGACCTAATGTTATCTTTCCCCGCCTTTTGAGAAGTGCTGTTTCATCTTATGCTTAAAGGAAATTTTACTGAATTCCAGCAAGTAATGTGACTTTTATCCTGGAGTGAACTGTTCTTTTCCTACCTTAATTCATAGGTGCAATGGAAGTGTTTGGTATGAATTTTAGCAGAATGTATAATGGCTGAGGTACAAACGCTCTTTCCCTCATTTCCCCGTGGAAACTTCCCCTCTATTCAAGAGCCTGTTACTTCCTGCAGTCAGCAGCTACCTGAATTCAGCCCTGATAGGTAACTATTACTACAGCTATTGCTGCAAACTAATTCCTGGTGCAACGATAAAGAGGCACAAAGCACTATGTTCTGGAAGTATCATTTTAGTCCCGAAGGGTACAAATGCCAAGAAATCTGCAAGTCTTGGAAATTATTATAAGGGCATGTCCTTAACAGTAATGTAGGTAAGGTTTTCTCCTGATGAATAGTACTACTTAAAGGGAGAAAATTTGGGTTTGTCTGTTTTATCTTCTAGAGATGAACACAGAAAGCATTCTGGTGGCCGTAATTTGTCTTGTGCATCTCCTTTGCTAAGGCTGCTTCTTTCACACACAATTGTGCACTAATTTCCTATTTCACCCAAGCCTTTGTAAACTCCCTAGCTCCAGAAAAGTACAGTTTTCTGTTGTATTGATTTTTTTGCCAAAAACTTAATATGTTTGGAAGTCAGAATGAGTTTTCTGTTTCTTTCACTGAAAGAACATTATGCCTAAGTGCTAACAGAGAATAACTTGCAAGAATGTATCTTTCTTAAAGCAAAAAACTGTTTTCTCAGTTCTTCCATCATTCCATTACAGAGCACCTAGATCCCCAGCACTTTTCTTGGTCACACAGTCAGACTGAGCAACATGAAAGAGATCGTGCTGAGGGACTCAATCAGAAGTGCTGCCGACTGCTCCTATAGAAGGAGCTGTGTATGTGCTCTTTTCATCATAAGCAAGCACGTAGGTGTTGTAGGGGGGCATGGGACCTTTATTTCAAGGTAATGATTTTACATCTAGAAAGACTATGGGCCTGATGCAAGATTTTGTTAATGCTCTGGGGTTGACTTCTGTCATGTTTTACTGTAGTTTAAGTTTTCTCCCTGGAAGGTCCAGGATCAGTCCCATGCTGTGCCGCAGACCACCTCTCTAATCTAACATAGCTCACTTGCCAAATAAGTTTCTTAAATCTGCTTGGATAGTCTTATTGTTTTAATGTTTAGATAAACATACGGAGGAAAAACTACCTTTCCTGTGAATAAGACAGAAATTCTCTAAACAAAACCAGATTTTTCCTGGAAGAAATTGCATCGTTCTAGAGAAGTTTGACTGACTGACTGATTATCTGCTGGCAGGGCAACACAGCAGGGCACAAGCAATCCATGAGACTTCTGACGTGCATGTGGGGTGACTTGTCTCAGTGATACTTTGTGAAAGGAGAGGCAATGGACATAAATTGAAATACAGGAAACTCCATGTAAACATAAGGAAAAGCTACTTTTACTGTGAAGATAGTTTAACTGGAGCAGGTTGCCCATGGAGTTTGTGGAGTCTCCATCTTTGGAGATACTAAAAACCCAACTGGACACAGCCCTGAGCAACCTGCTCGAGTTGACCCTACTTTGAACAACAGGGCTGGACAAGACAATCTCCAGAGGTGCCTTCCTGCCTCAGGCATTTTGTGGTTCTCTGACTGCCTCATTCTCTTCAGTAAGAGATAAAACTGGGAATTGCTCTGGGGCAGAAATCAAAATAAAGGGTTAAATACTATTCTGTAATGGGTGATAATTAAGTTTCTTTTTCCTTCTTAAATGGATGCAGTTGAAACATACACAGTGATCGAAGAACTGATGCATCTTGGACTTTTGCCATTAAAGAATACATAAAGTTTTCGAACCATCCCTTTCTCTCTTAGATTACTTACTGTCAATAAAAGCAGTGTGGGAGGTACCAAAATTACATGTTTCAGAGCAGATGTAGAGCAGAAGAATGATCTCAGAATAAATTATTCTAATGAACAGCACTTGTCTGGTTTAACTTTTTGTCCTCATTTGCTTCAGGCAGTTATGACAGTGCTGTAGTCCTTGTTCTGTCAGTTGAAAAGACAGTGGGGGAATATGAGAACTCTCATTTAAATTTGATATTGTCCAGAAGTTTTACTGCTTCAGTATTTCAATTAAAGAGTCCTGTGGTTTAATGGCTAAGAAGGAAAATCTTTACCTGGTGGTGGAAAGCAGGATCGCTGTATATTATTTTCTCAACATGGCTTGAAGATTTAAAAACATTTTAATTTTTCTAAGTTTTGGGTGCATTGTGCTATTAACTTTGCACAAACAATTTACGCTAGCTTGTACAACTACAAATTTGCATCCAGCTACTGCAATATTTGCCACAGAGCCCCACAAATTACAAGAGAAAGTTTAGGCATAGGAGAATGAATAAGAATCCCTGAACAGAAAAGCTGTCCTTGCTATCACATTTCAGACAACCACGGTTCTGTCCTTAGCTAGCATATTCTTCTTGGATAAGCAGCTATAGGAAAGTTGTAGGAAAAGATTGATCTTATCAATTTCTTTGATATTATCTGGCCTTGTAGACTATGCAATAAGGTGAGCATCCTGCGCAGGTGATATAGCCATTGCCTACAACAGAGGCAGCTAGAAAGTTGGAAGTTTCAAGGTCTCAGGCTACATTTTTTACAGTAAAAAGCTCTTAGTATATTCCTCTTAAGACACTTACTGTTTCTTTATCCTTGTGGTTGCTAACAAAACGCATGCATTGGGAATTCACAGACAGAGCTCCAAAAATGCAGGAACCCAGTTAGAGCAGTCACCGTGCATGGTAGATGGCATAGCCACGTGCTGTAGATCTAGTACTTCCTGGAAGCCTAGAAGCATTTCATAAAGCTGCTGTGGAGAAAGGAGAGAAGGAGTAGGAACAGGACCATTGGCTGTCAGGTAAATGTAGAAAATTATCTCATCTGAAATGAACTTTTTGGCTGCTGCCAAGAAAATTATTACTTTGCCAACTTTTGCAAATACACATTCATTTCGCCTTAGTATTGAAACACCTTTTTGCAGTTCTGAAAAAGCAAAACTAAGGGAGGAGGAGGAATATAGTGTGTGAGATGATAACATACGAAGCCATGAATTCTGGGATCTGTTCTTCCAGTGACTGTTAATATGTCTGTGCCACTCACAAACCATTTGACAGAACCAGTGATTCATGCTTCTCTCTGTCTGAGGTACCTGCCATTTAAAAGAGAAATACCCATAGGATATTTAGTATAATGATAATTCTGCCTTACTTGTTGACGTTATTTTGTGTGTACTACAAAAGCTCACTTTCAGAAGTCTGATCATATATAATGTTCATACTCTGTTATGTCTTAGAAAGAACCTTAGTGAATGCTGTCCTTTTAAACCCAGTTATGGTATTTGTATTATAGAGTGTGCTGAAGGGCAGAGCGAGCTGTGCAGGGGGAGCAGAAGTATCTATTACCAAAGCACCAAAACATCAAGATTCAACTCAATATAAATTTTGCTTTTGGGAGGCAAGACTGAAGGTTTCAGGGCACTGTTAATCAACTGTGGCATCCTTTGTCTGTAAATCACTTTTCATTCCAACTCACCGTGGATTTATGAATTACTCAGATATGATGACTGTTTTGTCATGAGCCTGTGACTTTAGCATAGGAAATATTTCTGGAGCTGCTTTCATAAATTCACTGCTGGGCTTTTGTATTAGATTTTCTCTCACATGGATCTTCTAATTTACTTTATTTGCATTTTACCTATCCAGAGTGCAGCCCTGCTTTTAGAAGGCTTGTGTAAACTAGAGCTCTTGCAGCATATTAAAAATACCTTATTCACAACTTAGTGCCACTTGGTACTGGTTTTGGGCAACTAAATAGTTGCAGCCACAGATAAATCAGAGAATGTTAGATGTATGAGAAGTTCAAAATCCAGGAGTAAATAAAAAAATGAAGTAAATAAAAAACAATTATTCAGCTAAATGAAAGAAGACAAGAGAATAGAGTAGGATTTGGAATAATCTTAGAGTTCATGATTACAGGAACAGGAGTATTTCTTAAAATACCCTGCATGACCTGACAAATCAGATATGCCAAGCATGAGATTTTTTGCAGATATTCATTCTGTTAGCAGTCTCTGAACCCCAGTCATCACACTATTCAAACAAGGCAGTGAAGTCTTTGCCTTCCTAAATAGGATCATAAATTAGACCATAATCTTTCATTGTCCTACTTTTTAGTAGGTTCCCTTTTGAGTGTAATTTCACATGTAGATGCTTCGTTGGACCCTTAGCCCCGGGAATCGGTTCCTTCAGAGCATCAAGTCGTGCCTTGTCTCTTCTCTCCTATGCCAATGAAGTCCTGTGTGGCCCAGCTTCAGCTCTTGTTCCAAAAACTGCCTTGCAGATGCCCTGTGTGGACTCAGCTAGCTTCAAGACCTAGCTGACAATAAACTGTAATCTTTTTGCTTATTTTGAGGGCTAAACATAATAACAGGTCAACACCTGCTCCTGCTGTAAATGAAACAGTTACCTGTTGTGAATGAAATTCTGCTGCTGATTGGCAGGAGGTTTCAAACTTTCTGAGCTGGCAGAGGTCTTGTTTCGTCATACCTTTGTAACATAGTCTTTGAAATCTATATTTTCCACAAATCTCCATGAAAATAATGATTGCTATCTATCATTAGCTCTTAATCGAGACTGAACAAGATGCTAAACAAAAAAGATTTTGGCAAAATCCTCTGTTGGGAGTACCCTGAAGCATAAGTAGTTAATAGTGATGGATAGAGTGACAACATATTATAAATAGCTTTGAAATTTTCTCCATTTTCACTCTTCTTTTAACTCTGAAATTTTGGATCTCAACACACCAAATGCAGAGCAACATATATATGTGGTGTATCAAAACTGTGAAAACAGAACGTTGCCAGTGTTCTCAAAGTATTGAGTGTGAGAGATCAATCAAATAATTGGCAGTACCAACTTTCATTTTTTTCCAGATATGGGTTTTTCCATCTGCAGCAGAAAGTTCCAGTAATCAGAAATGTTACAAGCTACTTTGCTGAAACTAGAGAAAGTTATCTTACAGTGACAGAGGGAAACTGTCTGACTGTAAATAGTTCCTTAGTGTCTAAACTTTCTGCTTGAGAAAAATTGGATGTGACTTGAGCTCTCAAAAAAACTATAAAGATACCTGCCATTTTCCTTCCCAATCAGACTGAGCTCAAATTCAGGTAAAAGAATTGGAGGTTATTATTTCCATAACCTGGTTCTCTCTCCTAGCTTTCCAAAAGTGAGCCAGTGAAAAATCTTTGAGGACAAGCAAAGAAACAAGCACTTGAAACAGGACTTTAGGAGCTGTCAAATTTAGCACTAATTGCTATGGCCAATCCAGATGTTCAGAGAAGCTTCATTTATGGTCTTTTTTTGGTAGACCTACAAATTCTGTAACCATGAAGGAGTTAATGTAACTATTAGAATATATCTTTTTTTGGACATGGATGTCATGTTCTGTTGGTCACACATGGAATTTATATTACAGCTTAGAGAAGCTCCTATATAGGAATAATTTGACCTCAAATCTATAGTCTTCCTTCTCAGACTCTTGAACTTTGGCAAAATAACCACTCCTCCCAAATCAATAGTTTTGATAACCAGTCTACTTGTCTTCTACTTTTATTTGGGGTATCAACTGGAATAGAAATTTTCTATCTTTCATCATAACATGAGTTTTATCAAATATTCATCTCTCCTGATAGCAGTTTCACTCCAATTTAATATTGGTATCGGAAGATCAGTTTATTAAGTTTCCTATTTGGCATGAAACAAATAAATTAATTGAAACTTAAATTATTTAACACT
Source organism: Aramus guarauna (assembly GCA_013400195.1). Taxonomy (NCBI): domain Eukaryota; kingdom Metazoa; phylum Chordata; class Aves; order Gruiformes; family Aramidae; genus Aramus; species Aramus guarauna. The sequence goes on from VXBL01009468.1 coordinate 234,461, forward strand.
TTTATTTAAATATTTTTTTTTCCAAATAGAGAGCTATCAAATTGCTACTAAGTCGTTCATAATAAATACATTTTCAGGCTTCTGAATGTTAATGACTAACTTTCAATCTTGCTTCCCTTCTGAGCAAATATACAGGAGGTGTGACACTAACCAAGAATGAACACTTTATCCCAAGAGCTGAAAGCAGGCAGAAACCTGGATAACTCTGAGGATGGCAGAAAAAGCTGATAGTCTCATTTCTTGAAAGTTTTGTGTTGTACATACAAAGAAGCAGATGCACGATTGTGTGCATGCAGATATTGTTGATTATACCACCTATACATGATTATGTGATTAACAAATACAGTTATAGGCAGTTGGTGACCTCTGTTGTTAGTGTGATTCTCCACCTGGAAGTTTTTTGCTATGTGTTACTGTGCTATAATCCTAAAAACATGGAAAGGCATACCCTAGGGCAGATTGCTATTTACAGCTGTGCAGTCTTCTGATGGGCTTTCAGAACGCTGTCAGTCATTTTGAAGAGTGTTAAAGTAAATATAACCCACATAGCAAGTTTGGTAATGAACAGTTGCAGGAAGAGAGGAACTGTTACAGCTCTTCCATGCACAATGAAATCTCCATTGGCTGATGGGATTTGCAGGTAAGCCCTCAGAAGGTAGGGCTAGAGATAGACTAGCACCTTTGTTAAAACAAAACAGCAAAAATCCCTTTAATAAATGATATTTTGTTCATCTTGAAATACATATGCTTTGGAGGCTGCTGATAGCAAAGACAGACAGGTATACACCTGAAATGTTTCTTTCATTTTCTACTTAGACGTGCATTTGTCAGAGGGCTTAGTTTAGGTTCATTATTAAATACGGCAAGCTCAAACATCACATATTACAGGAAAAAATTATTGCATTCAAAAAACTGAGGTTCAGGGTATTCAACAGAGTTTTGATATATGTTAAACATCAAGCGACACCTTGCTTTTGGACAATGGAAGTTTTTGCTAATTGTATTTTGGGTGACTGGAAAGCATATAATTCAGAATATGACTAAACAGTTTCACATTTTCTTCAGGAGTGACAACTTCCTTTTGGGTTAAGATATTAATCTATTTCATGTTTTCAGTGGCAGTCTTGTTTCCATTTTATTTATTATTTTGATTTACTAACAACTTTCTTTAATATAGAATGCTGTTTTCTATTTCATTTCATGCTTGCTCTCAGAATTAGTAGGAGAGATGAATTCTTGGAAACTGGGACAAGATGTATGTGAAAGCAGTTGCTCAAAGCTCAAGATGTATCAAAATCAAAATGCAGTGAACATATGTTGAAATCCAGCCTTGTGGGTGGGTGATTAAACAGTATGTTGCAGCAAACTTGCTTTAGTACAACTAAATTTCTAGCTTTGGTGTGAATCAGTATTTTTAGGGTTTGTGGCATTAAAAACAAGTACTTGTATTATTTCCATATTTGCCACATTGCAGAATTAAGCTGTAAAAGGGGAAATATTATGGTGGCCAACATTAGGACAGATCATTTAAAGAAGTTGTGGAATCTCCCTCTTTGGAGATAGCTGGATCCAGGCTGGAGATGACCCTGAAGAACATGATCCAGCATTGGGTTCAAAGTGAGCCTTGCTTTGAGCAGGATGAAGAACATGACCTCCTTCGTCATTCTGTGATTCTAAACAGCACTGAGAAAATGACATTAAGCATTATCTAATAACTGGGAAGAGGCTGCAGATCACATTGGATGATTTCCTAAAAAAAGCAGCAGAAGAAACATTTTTAGATTTCACCCTCACTTGGGATTTTTGGATTACATGTCATGTGAGTTTGAAACTGAATGGCACTGACTAATGCATACTGCTTATACTTCTTCTGGGTAAAAAAAAGTAAAAATAGCTGGTGCTGTTTTTGCAAAGGACAAACCAACTTGAAGCTTGAAGTCTATGTAAAATCTAAAGTATTGGCTAAAATCACTGAAGTCAGTTGAATTGTTCCCAGGAACTTCACTCAGTTGTAGATTTTGTCCTTAATTATAATTTAATTTAATGAGCTAATTTAGAATAATAACTGAATTTAATAAAAGCTTTCTATTTTGCAATATGACATAATGTATGGAAAAATGGCTAGACGTCTAAATTACATGCTGTCTTCCTATTAAAAACTGATACCCTTTCATTACCCCTTCTTCCCAAAAACTGACTCAGAAGTTGAGAGGTGCGAGCACACGTTTGCAGGTTCAATTTACAGATGAAACATTTCATATTGTTCTGATCTGTTTTCAGAATCACTTATAAGAAAACCAAGCGGAGGTTTTCCTTTTCTGTTTTGGCACGCTGAAAATAGTAGTGCAGAAAAGCCAAGCAGCAGAATGAAATTGTCTGGCTTGTGAACTGAGAAGTGCTAAAGTTTTGGGGTTGTGAATATGTGTGGTTTTTCAACTTCTTTGAGCTAGGAAAGGATTTTCAAAGCATCTAAGAGGGAGTTATTTACCCACCTCTGCCCAATCACTCTGTTGTTCCTGGGCCACAAAGATCTCTCTTAATCCAATGCAGGTCAAAATATTTCATGTGACATAAGTTGGGATGGTGTTGCTGTCTTGGCTTGCTGAGAGCTGGTGCTGATTGAATTGATATCGGTAGCAGAAGAAAAAGGACAAGAGCCCGGGAATGAAAACAAATGGGCTCCTTTTGTCTTCCCAGTGGAGGCCTATTTTGACGTCTGAGGTGGCAATACAGTTGAGTGGCTTTCTTCAGATACTGTTTACAATGGATCAGCACATCTACTGAGTCAGTTAATTTTTTATATTACACTTAAGTGTCGTTATATTGCTGGTAATTTATCCCCACAGACATGTTAGTATTTGCAGCTGTGAGGTGAGACATACCTTGGAAGCTGAGCCTCAGCCTCCTGCATGTGAGCTCAAGTATATGGGAAGCGAGAAAGAGAAAATGAAGGAAAAGCAGGTCCTTGAATTGAAAAGGGAGCCTTGTAAGCTGCGGTGAGGGTTTGTCTTATCTGCTAGGAACAGGATTTGGGTTCACAGGGCTGTCAGTGCCTTTGCTTAGATTTATTTTTGTCAAGTGGCACAAAAGCTTTGGATTTTGTATTGATTCGTGGTAAGTTGAAATAAGAGGTTTTAATACTCAAACACTCTAATGTGGCCTTTTCTTAGTTTCAGCATTAATACATTTACTATACTTATAGAAAACTAAAATTCAAAACAACTAACATAATGTCTTTAAATTTTGGAATGATTAACTACAGAATAATTGCTTTTAATTCACTAGAGTGATGGTGATTATCTGAGTCAAAGTTTTTTAACAGAAATGATCATAAAATATATTCATAGGTATTGCCATTTTCAATAAGCTAGGATCTGAAGTAAAGGAATAATTTCCATCCCGTCTCATTGCCTAGGCAATGGGTTGGTTCATGGGAGTGGATCAACTGGAAGGAAATACTTCGAGTCAAAACCTGATGGTAAATAATATTTTCTATTTCAGAATATTTTTGGGGGAGACTTTTTCCCAGCTGTGATTTAGCAGAATTTTAAAAAAAAAAAAAAAATATTAGGCCCATTTCTGAGCAAATTGTCTGATGTTGTAAAGATTCTTGTATAAATGCCTTTGCCCTTGTGTTTGCCAGTGTGTTAATTTGTGTATTTGCATATATATGTCAGGAATACCTTAGTTAGATGATGTATTAGAAACGCACAGGCTGTGTAGCTTCACTATCATATTAACCAAAGGGAGACATTCCTTCCTTATCAACAGAACAAGAGAAGAGCGACTGTTTTAAAGAGAAACTTCAGTTGTTTTGGCAAACTAATTTGTGGTCTATTTTAAGATGTTTCACTGTATGCTTTTGCTTTACAACTTTATGAACAGATGAACTAAAATTACCTTTTTTCTTAGGCCTTTAAGTGCATTGGCTGGTGTTACCTGGTGATGACTTCAGTGTTCACAACGTTACACTTCTTTTATGATAAGGATGTGGTTGAATATAAACACTATATTTTCACTTCTTCCATTTTGATTTTCTTGTAGACATTTCAGCAGTCTTCTCTACAGCAGAAAAGTAAAAAGAAGAACAAAGGTAAAAATTACATTTGTTTTCATGTATTGGTAGGAAGGGAATTGCCAGCATTAATGTCTGTGGTATTGCAGTATCTGAGGAACTAGAACTTGTTAGCTCCGATCCAATGTTTAGTTCAGTTGATCAGGTTGAGGAGGTATTAATCCATTACTGGTGTCTCATAGTTTCCTAGTGCTCCTCTACCTACATAGATCTGTTGTTGTCTTTTTTTTGAATCTTGAACCTTTGATGTAATACGCAGATATCNGCTCTACCTACATAGATCTGCTGTTGTCTTTTTTTTGAATACTTAGACTCTAGCCTCTTTGGGGCCAGGGCTGTTTTTTTCCAGCTGTGTTCATGTGAGGCCTTAGTGCAGTGCTTGCTCGTTACCTAAGCTGTCAGGCAATTTATATCATAATAAATTGTTCTCCTTTGATTTAGAAGTGCAAAGGCCTTAAGAACTGTTTAGTTGCAAAAGGAGCTGCAAAGAGAGGTTTTTGAATACTCAGAAAGTACTTCCATAGTTGGATTTGGTTGCCAAGCATGAAAGTAAATGAATTTAAATGCTGTGTATTTTAAGCTGATGTGAAATATTAATCTGTTGAAAATTACAAATAAACATTTTTCTTATTTTTAAATACCTTGCCTTCTTTTCTCTGTAATGTTTTCCCTTTCTGTGTTGGTGTTGCTTTTTTTTTTTTTTTTTTTTTTTTTTTTTTTTTTTTTTTTTTTTTTTTCTTATCCATAGAATATGAGCTCTTTGAGTTGCTGAACATCGTTTGTTTTGGTTTTTAACTTATGGTGCCTTGCAAAGACTTTGTGATCAAAATAGAATGCTTGTAATAATTTATTCATTGCAAATTGACATTGAAATTTTTAATTAATTTTCTTAAGCAAATATATAGTGCTTTCTGGCTAGCCATCTTGTTGATTTAGTGGACAAGTCAAATGCTTTCACATCAACTTGTCATTTTCAGCTCCTATTCCTGGAAAAAGCAAAAGGAGGATCTCATGTAAAGATCTTGGTCGAGGAGACTGTGAAGGCTGGCTTTGGAAAAAGAAAGATGCCAAGAGTTACTTCTCCCAGAAGTGGAAAAAATACTGGTTTGTCCTGAAGGATACATCTCTATATTGGTATATCAATGAAGAGGTAAGCATCTGTGCTCATTGTCTCAACAATACCCCATGTAGTCCTGTTGTCATGACTTAGTGGGAAGCCAATGTTTTGAGTGTTTATGTATGTGAATAACTATCCACCCAAATAATCACACTGAAATTAATATTAACTGCCTGACTACATTACTGTTAAGGTCCAGAGATATTTGATCCTTCAAATTCACCTTTTACTACAAGGAGAAATAACTCGCTTTCCTGTGTTCTGCTCACACCAATTGAGAATAAATCTACCCTCAAACCTTTGAAAGGGGAAAAGGTAGTTATTTAATCCTGTCATTCAAGCTTAGTCATGGGAGTGTAAACTTTAATGATGTGCTGCCTGGTGTTCCTTGTTTATCTCTGCTAGTGAAATCACCAAAACCTCTGGCAATTAAGGAAGATGCTTTTGTTTTCTCAGTTGTGTTCTCCTGTCATTTCTTCTTTGTAGCTTTTGATACAATTTCAGTGCTCATATATGCTGAACTTAAGGGTGCCAGAGCAGCCCAACTAATTTGTGTACAGCTTTGATTGTGCAACATATTCTACATTAATACACATTTATTTATATCAGGTTTAGCAAAAAAGCTCTCTGCCAGTGAGTTAGGAAACCTTAATTTTAAGCCCTATTAGTCTCATTAGTAAATATCCTGAGATAAAATCATTGCCAATATGTGGATACACTTGGACTTGTTCTTTTAATCACTGCAAGCATTTGTAAATAACCTTTTTAAAAATATTGTGACCCTCAATTTTTTCCTGAGTAGACAGAAAGCAAATTGTTCCATGAACAGAGTTACCAAAGCCTGTTTTCCCACAGACTCATCCCATTTGTGCCTTGATCCCAGCTTCAGATCAGTAACCCTAAGTCCCTCCTCTCCATCCTACCTCATCACAGTCTACTACAAGGTCTTCATCAGGGTGGTAATTCATATCTACAATTAAGATGACTCCTCACCAGCTATGGCCAAGGAGCATGTGGAACCACTGAGTTGTGCCTTACATTCCCATGGAGAGGCCAGTGATTTGAGCACCTCTGTCTCCTTCCTGTCCCAAGTTTCCCTCAGACTTGCTGAGACTCGGTTATTTTTGAGACCTCAGCTCCCTCATCAAAGTGTCTGCAATCACCAATAAATTCAAAAGCTGGCAGGGGGAGCCTCAGTGGCAGATGGACAGACAAGCAAACAGTGTTCTTGCCAAAATTTTGTTTCCTTAGGCAACCATGCAAAAAAGCAATAGCAAGATTATTCTAAACAGTGTCCTTTCGATTTTTAAATAACTGCTAATGAAGATGTCGTGGTTTTGCCTCAACCAGCAGCTAAGCACCATGCAAGCCACTCACGCACTCCCCCCTGGCGGGATGACACATTCTCCACCCCTTTTTTCATACCATTTACATCATGCTCAGGTCCCACACTATCCAATACAACCTCATTAACCACCACCACCCTTCCCATCCTTTGATGTAATACGCAGATATCATTCCCTCAGTCTATGGACCACCCCTATGAAATGTCTGTAAAATGTCCTGAAATGTCCACAAATTGTCCACTGAGTCCATTTAGTCCATGACTTTAGGCTCCATCTGTTATGGTGGTCACTCAGGACAGGAGAGGTGGTGCATTGCTTGGAGTTACTGGGCACCAAAGCCAGCTCAGGTCAGGTCACTGCTGCACTTGCACTGCTTCTTGTAAGGCTTGTCCTCCATTGGTTCAGGTGGTTCCTGCTACAGTATTTCCTCTAACACACAACTCAAATCATGGGTTACAAAAATTTAAAGGTATTTCCATTACAATCTCCACCACCGGTGCCTTTGGGCCAGACCATCAGGTTTACCATTGCAATGAACTCCTCCCTTGCCCCTGCTGTGGCTTGGACTTATCCACAGACTGTAGTCCCTTAGGGACATACCTGCTCCAAGTGGAGCCTTATCTATGAGCCACAGTCTTTCCAGGGGTACACCTGCTGCTGCATAGACTTATCCACGGCAACAGTCACTTGGAGGTGCACCTGTTCCAGTGTGGCTGCCTTCATGGGCCACAATGCCTTCAGAAGTAAACCTGCACTGTTGCAGGCTCATCCATGGCCACAAGCTTTAAGGTGCTCCAGCATGACCTCATGCACAGCCACTGATGATTCAAGATGTACTTACTGCAGCATGGACTTATCCACAGCCACAGATGCTTTGAGGTGTACCTTCTCCAGCGTGGGTTTATCCTTGGCTTACCATCCCTCCAGAGGTATATCCGCTGTGGCACACAAATAACCACTGCCACAGATGCTTCAAAGATGTACCGGCTCTGGTGTGGACTTATCTGCAGGTGCTTTGGGGTGTCCTGCTCCCTCGTGGA
>VXBL01009469.1:0-29616 GCA_013400195.1 Aramus guarauna
AACAGAAAACAATTTACTGATCTTTCATGGACTCCAAAACTGAAAAGTTCTTTGCAGATTGTTTTGCAAAAGATTGCTATATATATTCTTATCCTATGACATTGTTAATGCCAAAGACTTGAAAGGATGAGAACTGAAGTACAGGAACATCAGGAAGTCCTAACATACCGTCTGAATAAAATGGAAATGTGCAGATGAAAATGAATCAGTCTATTCTGATAAAACAATAACTAACTTTTCGATCTTACATTAATTACTGCAGAATCAGTTCTGGGAAATCCAGATTCCTAAACTTAGCTGGCAGTACAGCTATTTTTAGGTGGCATTTATTTGGACTTACTGTAAAAGATGATAGTTTCCTGTAAAACTTGCTCTATTAACTTAATCTTCTGAAAAATTATAAATGCCAGTATTACTACTACTTGTGATATTTATCACAGGTTTCATATTGTTAAGTCTTCTTTGGCCTCATCTACCTAGATTTAGGGCACTACATGTCAACCTCAGTTTTCAGTGCTTTTAAAGAATGTTGCTATTCCTGATGATGACCTATATATGCTCAAATATTTTATGCAACCTGTCCTAAAGAAACTGCATAGGTTTGGTCCATGATTTTTAGCCAGCATCCTGGTTATAACAGTGTTTATCTTTCAAATACGTTTAGAGTCTGAAATAGAGAAATGTATTCTTTCAACGGAAATTAATCAGAAACATTAACTCTCACTGTTCAGCAGAACACACGCCTCACCACCTGTTTATAAGTCATCACTGGCACTCTCCCTCCTTGCTCCTCCCTAGCATGTTCTATTTAATATTGGCCTTTTGAAATGGCTGCTCTTCCTATTTCCACAGCTGTGGGATCATTAAAAGGGCTCTTCTGGCTAGTAAAGACAAGCATGCATAAACTTCTGAAAAAAACTCTCGTATAGCTTGAGGAAGCAATCTTCCTCCCACAGGAGAGATGTGGTGTGTTTCTTTGCTTTTCTAGGACTCCTCACGATTACCTGGAAGGCAATTTTAGCAGATAATATGTGACATTGCTCTACTTACACCTGGTCAAAGAGATTTCCCACCTGGTTTGCTGATGGTGCAATCAAAAGATGATATACATGGGATGCTGCATCCTAAAGGTAGCAAAAAAAGCAGTGAAAGCAGAAAGGGATTGTTAACAAGTACCATCATGACTATTTTCCCTTTGCCTTTGTGATGGTGGTAGGAGGTCAGTGTAGAGGTCTTTATGTCTCTCTCGACACAAAGAGGGAACCATGCATTTCACTTGCTCAGAGTTAACCTGACAGCTTGGACCCTGAACTATCAATGCATAGGAACACATTTCCAACACCACAATTGCCAGCAACAATGAACCTGCAACACAGACCTGAAAAGAAACATTTGATGTAATCAAAGGCTTGGTAAGCACTCCATACTTGCATAGATTCAAGATCTACATGAACATTTTGGAAACGATGGATCAAGTAACAGATTAAGCCTAGGTGGAGGCATGCCTGTTTCAAAGGTCTTGCAAAAAAGGGAGAACTTAACCTGCTTTGTGCTTACTGGCATGGCAGTGCGCAACAGGTTGTAACTAATGAAGATGACAAGTAAATAAAGCACAGGTGGTATGACTCAATCTTTCACCCTCAGAAGCTACTGGTTGCCAGTACGCATCTAATAGTGTTGTGGAGCTTTCACAGGGTGTTAGTTAGTCACTGAAAATCATCAGTAATAATTCCAGGAAATGTTTTATACAGTTCAGTGTACAACAGTTCCAGGAAACATACTGTGTAGCATTTATCATGCTCAGAGTATACAATCAGAAAACTATCCTTAATGTAAGACAAATCCTCTCTGGCCCCAATCTAGAAAAGTACTGAAATATGTAAATGAGGCAAGGCTGGTAGGTAAAAGAATATTTCCATTTTAATTGGCTGAGAGGCAGTTGGAAAAAACAAGCATACCTCTAGAAACAAACTCTTTTTCCAATTCTACATGCTACAGCAGCTTTTGCAACCTATGTACCTTTGTGAGCATGTGAATAATTGACTACGTCAAAGAGGCAAGTCATATACAGCAAGTTATGGAGCCAAGTTAATTGTTCTCCAAACCAAGTATAGCCTCTTTCTCACAACAGACATGAACAGAGAGAGGCAAGATGCTAAAGATGCAGAATATGAATACCAATTCTTTTCTTCCAATGACTGAAACAGTTTTTGCTATGCAACAATCAGACTGCTTCCCACTATGCAGTGTCTAACTCCGTGGTTCCCAAATTTTGTGAGTCTATGTATCACTAACAGACCTCCAAATTTCAACTAGATACAGACAGCTTTAAAGTCATGTCAGGATGTTGTTTAGCAATGTTGTACAGCTGGAACATCAGCCCCACCAGCAGTGGCAGAAGACAAATCTGTGCCTAGGGCATTGGTGGAGTGCAAGGGAAGCACTCTGCCCTCGTCAGGCGTGTGGCACCGGGAGCACAGAGCCCTGCTTAGCAGGCGGCGGCACAGCCAGGCGTACCCTGGGGACAGCTGGTGCCAGGCCCCGAATTTGAAGTTTGTGGGCTCAGTTCACCCGTGTGGGACCATCCCGACTCTGCGAGCGGGGTCTCAGAATGTGTAGGCCTGCTGCTATCCTAAGCTGTTATCTGGTATGAAACGTAAAAACAAGTGGCAGGTAACAAAACTTTCATGTTTGAGAGGCTGAATCGAATTGTCTCGTTTGCATCAGTCTAAACTTGGAGGATCTTCACAGAAGCTGGAGTTCCCATACACTTATACCAGTGTAAATCAGAGGAGAATTTGTTTCCTTGGATTTGATTCTGATTTCAAGCTGGTTTTAAGGTCTATGAGTCCATAGGACCCAATGGAAGTACTTCAATTAATACAATATTGTATAACTATCAGTGCAACTGTACAAATGCTTCTCTTTTGCTTTGTGAAGCTCTGAATCTGCAACCTGAGAATATTTATAAAAACTGACTGGTGAAAACCCGTTTATTCTTTAGCTCAGAACTACTTCTTGATGGTTTTACAGAGGAAAACAAAAAAATCAAAGCATTTTCTTGTTGCTATGGCATTCTGCAGCATAGGGATTCACTATAGCAACCAGTGCACTACCTCAAAAAGCATTGATCAAAAATGCATGGGTTGCCATGGTTGCCATAGTTAAAACAGATATTTTCTTTTGGCTATATTGATTGGCGCCTTTGATGTCAGGTGGCTAGAAATGTCAGAGAAATGGGAGCACCCTACATGAGATTGCTGCATGTTCCCTGCTGGCAAGTTAGATGGCAGTTAAGGACCACATTTGTTTAGATGAAATGAGAAAATCTTCAGGTTTTATGTGAAAAATCTTGCATGTTACCAGGATTAAATATATGTAAGAAATATGTAAGAAATGTAAGAAATACTATACCTGGGTCTTGTTGTTTACTTGTTTTTCACATGCAAGGGAAGTGTTCCTACCTCAGCAGCAATTGCATTGCAACATTTGGAGTCCCCACGTTAGGGAAAATGGCCCTATGCATAGGGTAATAAACCTGGATTTGTGTCCAGTTGTGAGTTTTGCCCCAGGGCCCATGTATACTTGGAAAAGTTTCTCAGCTCTGTGATGTCTCTGTTCCTGATCTGTAAAATGAAGCAGCAGCCTGGAGGTGGTGTTAGCAGTTGCAGTACTGCAAAAATTGTTAAACAGCAGAAATGGGAGAGCAACTTTTGAAGTTGTGGGATTATACACCCTGGAGCTCCCTCCAGCCTGATTCTGTACTGAAAAGTCATGAGGAACTGTGCATTACATACCTAGTTTCTGTCAGAGGCTCTTACACGTGTATTGAAACAGATGCAACTGCGCCAATCTGGCACTCTTCCTAAACTGACAGCTCTGGTTCAAATAAAGGAAGCAGACTGTGGATAGGTTCATACCAATGTTACTTATCCCCTCTAAAGAAACACTATTGCACTGCTGTAGCATCTGAGCTCAAATAACAGCAGGGACATAAAAATATTGGTGTCTTTACCAGAAAACTGCTGTTACATGGCACCATTCCAGCTATGCAAACAGCACAGCTGAAGTCAGCTGTGTTACTCTCTGTATTATACATTTACCTTGCATAAGTGTTTGCAGTATCTGGTTTGAGCTGGGAACCATGTAGGAAAACTTGCAGAACTCCCTCAAGACTATCGGTTCTCTCCTTGTGCTACCTTGACTGCCATCATACAACCATTGCAGAGCCCAGACCGAGATCTCGGGTCAGGCTTCATTTACCAGCTGTTGCATTCCCAAGCCTCTCGCTTCCCTCCTGTCTTCTTCTGACCACTCCATGGCTCTACACTGTTCACATCTTGCTTTCTGTATGTGCTGGTTTTACACTTTGTTTTGATTGTTTTGATTTCATGCACCCGCCACCGTAGGGGTGCTGGAATTTTTCCTTCCTTGGATCGCTAGGTGGCAGAGCACAATCAGTAAAAGCTCTTCCCAAGAAAACACGTAGAGGTACAAGTATCTAGCCTTTTCGTTTTTATATATATGACCTACTTGGGTTTTTTGTTGCTCAAAATTTCAGGTTAAATACTGCTAATAACTACTCCCCATTTTCAGGTAATATAAAAATATGATGTGCTTTGGCCAAGGTGGTTTGCTTTTAAGGGGCCACTGTGGGCACTTTGAATAGCTCCACTTTTCAGAGTGCCACACAGCCATCCCTGAAAATCATATTTTCCTAAAATGCTGCCTGATGATCCCTTCAGGTTTCTTATTACCTTTGTAGATTGTGGTGAAGGGTGTTAATGCCTGTCTGTAGTAACTTTAGTGAAAGTAGTAGAATAAATGGTGGAATAAATAAAGGCTTATATACTGCAAAAGCTTGCGACAGATAGTGCTATGGGGACGGTAGTTGTGCAGCCTGCTACAATATCCCCATTCTACTTAGCTGCAGGTAATATGGGGCTAAAGGTTTCTAAAACTCATACATGGCCCAGAATAGCAACACCGATAACAGTACCCACGTCCATCTCCACCACCGCCCTGCTCTCAGCATGTCCACTGCCTTGGGGCTTGCTGAACACAGTAAGGCTTTTCACACACTGTTGTATTTTTCCTTAATTGTCTTGCAGAGGTAAGGGAGAGCAGGAGGAAGCAGCTCACTGTGGTAAAGAGGGTTAAGAAAAAGCATATTAAGGATGACATACACCATGAGTAGCAGCCCTAGAAAACAGTACCCTTGGAAAGGAGAGGAAGATGATACATTGTGGAGAAAGCAATGACAAGACATCTTTATGAGATATGACTTAAGTAAATGGCTTGTTTCTGGAGTAGCAATTGTTGACGTGTCTGGCAAACTCTTTATTTACAGGGAAGAACCAAGAGACTCACTTGCCTTTCAGAGATACTACAACCACTACTCAAGAGCTTAAATACTTATTGCTAAATATGGCAAAGTAATCCACTTCGCAGAACAGTAACCTGCTCGCAGTGAGTTGCAAGAGCTTATACAGAATTTCAAAGGCTCTTTAAAAGAGACTGAATGGGTATAATCTTCTCAAAACTTAAATAAGGAGGGTTTCTCCATTAATTTCACTCCGGTTGAGAAATGTTTCATCAAACAATGTGAGACAGCAGAGCACTTGCTACCTACTTTGGGCTGTTCTTCATCTCTCAGGTCTCTGTGTTAATAGGAACATTCGGGAAAGGCATACACAAAGACAAGGGGATATAAGCACCCATCCTTCAGAAACCTGAACTTGAATCATCCATGAAACACTCCTGAAAAACACAAAGACTCAAAAATAGAGGCAGTGTGCTGCTGAGACAGGATCAGATCAATCTGACTTTCTTAAGTCAGCTTTTCTTCATATTTCCTAATGTCATTCTATAAACGCTGTTGTGTATGCTTATTGCTGCAGTTAATTAAAGCCCTTGTAAGCAGTGGGGGTGGTGGTGGGTAGTGGTGCTTTTACCAGTGATGCCCAGATTTGAAAAGACTCTCTCTTCTGGAACATTGCTCATAAAAGCATTTTCATTGGACATGAAAGGGAGCATGTTCTCCAAAGATACTTTCAGCTAGTTCCAAATGGTACATTTCTGTTCTGGAAACTTTAACTTGATTGTTTCCAGTGAAGAATTTGCCAGATAATGGCCAAAAGGAAAAGATTAAAGTGTTAGTCTAATTCACCATAGTGTTTTCTCTATATTCTTTTTCTTTTCAGGGAAATTCAAGACTTTAAATAGCAATAACTTTCCATTCCATGAAGCTTGCTGCCCAAAGCTCCTTCAAAATATTAGTGCCAACTGGAAGGACTTTTTTCTCCATATCTAAGTGTATTGGAATAACTAGAAAAATATTATTCTTTATCTAATCATTGCTATTCTGACCCACAGAGACATCCTTTGCAGTTCCTGGAGGATTCAATAAAATGCTAAAATTATACAGAACTTGTTCCTGCATTAGAAGTCACCCTCACCCCCTTCTTATTCTCTAAACAGTCCCTAAAATAGCAATAGGAAGGTGCTTTTAGCTACATCTAGATTTATTTTTTCTCTGAGAGAATGTCTTTGTTCTGTGCAAATGTCTCCCAAAATCCTACAACATAGATATCAGGCAAAACCGGCTTCTGCACTATATGTATATATTCATTTACATGTGTTTAGTTATGTGGCAAAAAATACCTTTCAGTGTATTTCACTCCCACTAAAACTAAATGAGGCAGTAGAACATAGTGAACTGGATTCCTTTTGTGCTTTCTTTCTCAAAGTTATTACAGTTACTTCTGTGCAAATCCAGTCAGGTAATTACTCATTAGCCATCAAAGAGAGAAGTAACCTGATTCCTGAGAACTATTTGACTTTGCAGCACCAGTAGTCAAGAAGAAAATCTAATCTGATAAACTTGAATCTACCAAAGAAAGTTCCAGTTGAACCAGACCTATTAGCACTGGCCAAAGCAGAGAAGAATGGTAATTCTTCCCCTGATTTATTGTGAGACGGGACATTGAGGAAAACAGTTTTCAAAAGACAAAAAAATCTTTCACCTGCTTTGCCAATATAGACATTTCAGAGAGACAAGGCTTAATCCCGAGGTCTTGGTATAAATGAACCAGGAACTATTCTGAAGACATTGTGAACTATTACTGTTCTTTCTTTAAAAATAATCCCATTTAAGATTCTTGCAAAAGCCTCTTATATGCCCCAGAACAAACTGCAGCTAGATGTCTTTTTCCTGATTGTGACAAAAGAAGACTGTAGATGATGGCTGTCTTGCTTGACGGCACTGTTTCTAGCAAAACATATTCTAAAACAGAGTAGGTATAATTCTGAGAGTATTACTTTCACAGGGACCACAAAAAGGCACTAATCTCCATTTTACTCTGCATTGTACAAACAAATAGAATAAGCATCAGAGAGCTTTTGATCCAATGTTTATGGAATAAGCAGAAAAAGCATGTAGGGAGATCAAGGCAGCAACAGAAACAGGTGCATAGAATAGTAATCATAGCAGCACTATCATAGACAAATTAAAGGCAGTACAAATTAAATAGCCATTAATGATATAACATAGAGCACAATACAAATATAACCAGACCTCTTTTCCTAAGCAAGAATATGAATGTATTACACTTTTATTCTACTTGTATAGTGTAGTCCTCCACAGCTTATAAAACAATACACTGCAATCAGCTAATCTCTTCCTTTCACTGCTGTGCCCCACATTCAATGGTCCATGGCTAGGTCTGTGTTGGTCAGCTCCATCACTGGCCATGGATAAGAGCCAAAGTTCTCATTTGCTATCACAGATGGGCCCATGGGGCTTTGTTTCCCCCAGGGACAAACAACTGCCTCTCAGTGGGTTGGTACTTGAGTTTTATATACATGTATCTTCTGAAGAGACCCATGTATTGCTTTAGCATCTGTGAGATTATTTGGGGGAAATTTTTTCTTTTAACCAGTGTTAGCAAGAGCCTCTTCACCACAAGTCTAGACAGAATAGGACTGAAAATGTATGTGTCTGGCACTGCTGCTGGTAGCACCTGTGGAGCTGAAAAGGGGCAGTAAGGACAGATTTTTTACAGAAGTGTTTGTAAAGGGAAGGGGGCAGGACACAATAGCTTTGTTTGGGTTTTTTGTTTGCTTGATTTATAAAAATAGTCAGCTTGATAATGTTCAAAAGTGAAAGAATATGTTGGGTTTGCAATATCTTATTCAGGTCTCTGCTCTACATTGGGTCTAAGGACTGGCCCATGAGGTGTAGGTGGCTCTGCTAGGTGCATGATGGCTCTGTGTTAGATCTCCACCCTAAACCAATGTAGGTGACACCATTAGAGCTCCCCAGACATCTGTGGCAGAAGTTATAGAGCTGCCATTGCTGGAGCAGTCCCGCACACAAGCACACAGGATCGAGTCTGTTCTGATGAGGTGGTGTATTGGGTTTATGTGGTTTTGGCAGTGGTGGGCTGCAGGTTGTCCTCTGTGAGAAGAGACAAAGGCTGCCCCCGTGTCAGATACAGCTGGTTCCGGCCAGCTCCAAAATGAACCCACCACAGGGCACAGCTGAGCCCATCAGCAACGCTGATGGCACCTCTGTGGTAACATATTTAAGAAAGGGTAGAAAACACAGTGCATCAGTTGTGAGAGAGAGGAGCGAGAAAACCATGAGAGAAACAGCCCTGCAGACACCAGGACTGGTGGAGAAGGAGGGGAGGAGGTGCTCCGGGTGCCAGAGCAGAGATTCCCCTGCAGCCTGTGGAGAAGACCATGGTGGAGCTTGGGCATGGTTCCCTAATTTGTTAAAGTACAAAAGGTAGGTCTTGTCCTATAACTGTGCCTTACAATGACGGTACATGAAGTCCCCATATTATGCATATGGAAATATTTCCATAGGCCGTGCAGCCTATGGAAAAGGTTCAGGCTATGAAATTGGTCTGGATGCCACAGCAGGCTGGACAGGAAAAAGAAAACAATAAACAAAAAAGCTTCCAAGTGCTGTCTATTCAAAAAGAGTCACGAACACCGTAAATGACACTAATGGAAATATTACTGGCCTGTCACTGTATGTTAACCCCCTGCATAATTAGAAATACAAAATAAACCTATTTAACTATTATTTAACAAAAAATTAGCTACATGAACCGGTCTGAGCTTTCTGATTAGTGTAATTATAATCTATGTTACTTTTCTCATTCTTCTCATAGAAACCATAAGATCATTTAAAGATAAAATTCATTGTTTTTCATTTCAGCTACTTCAGTTATAATGTGTTCTTGAGCAGCTAAAATCTGACCAGGAAAGTCTGAAGAGGGAAAAGGACATCTGCAGAGGCAGGTGTTGTTTCCATTCCTGTACCTATTTCTACAGGTCTCAGCAGTGTTGACACCAGGGCTGCTCTGTGGTTTCACCCTCACGGGGACTGGGTGCACCAACGATAGAAGTGACCGAGCCTGGAGCTGCCACACTGCTGTGAACGTGTCGGATGAGCCGGGTCTTGGGGACAGATCTTGGGGACTGTCATATCACACTTACAGACAGCTTTCATGTGCTCACCATCAAGCTCTTTGCATCCTGGCACATGTGGCCAAAATGGCCAGAGAGGTCAGAATCCAGAGTCTTGCATGTCTTAAGAATTTGCTTCTTTTCTGATGCTGAAGTGGGGTCTGAGCCCCTTCAAAACTGATTACCTACCAACTGCGTCCCCTGGGTAAGCTCTCCATAGTGCTTATGCTTGTGAGCTGTGGTGGGCTCTGCAGTCAGACAAGGTCTTTTTCAAATCTGCCTTCCTCTCCAGCATTCTTCTCTTAAAAATGCCTTAAAAGTTGCTTCAGTTTACCAGTGCAATGCAGTTGTATGATTGTTCCACAAAAGTATGTCTGGAAAAAAAATAATTTTAAAGAACAACAAACAAACCAGCAAGGATGGCATGGGGCATGTAGGATCAAATGAGGAACATTCCCTGTGGTGAAAGGTCCGTGTGGCTGTTTTCTGCCTCTCATCCATCAGTAATGGAGAATCTCCAAAAGACTACTGCCTGCTCCTCTGGATTTCAGGTCTAGACAAGGACAAAGCAGAAATTCAAGGATTTCTGAAGGGAATGCAGAGCTTCCCTATGTTACAGAGTTTATTATTGCAGGATACACTCTAGAGACAACTACTACAAGTGAAAAAAAAAAAAGTGAAATCTCCAGATTGAAGGATCCTAACCACTAAAACCTCATATGCATGCTTTTCAGCTATTTCTAGTCATTCACTACAAAGATCTGAAAAATATTCCCCCCCCCCGCTGTTTGCACTGTGACATCATAGTGATCCCTACGGCATTGGTGACATACGGACATATGTTGTGGCATGTGTTGTGAAAACATACGAGCCACAGTCCTCCCCTAAGGAGTAAGATGACTGAGAGGTCTGGAAGAACGTCTATCTCCAGGCATGATGGATGCCTTCTCCTGTTGGAGCGTTTGCATTTCTGGGAGATGTTTCTCTGAGCCTGTGTCATCTTTTTGAGACTTTCCAACCTCTTTTCTGCCCTTCCCCTCTGCTCTGATGCTTTTGTGAAGGAGCTTGCCAAGGAGGTTACTGTGGCTCTCCAGAGCGTGGGTTGGTGGGCTCGCTCCTCTCCCCAGCACCCAGGCGATGGGGACTCCCCCTCTTCCCCACTCTGTTCTCCCTCCAATGCGGTTCTGTCTCTTTTCTTTTCTCTCCACTGCACTTCCCCTGTGTCTCCCCATCCATCTTTTTGGAGGCCAGAGTGTGTTGCTGCCTATCAGGTGGCTGCTTTCCTTTTGGGGGACAGGAAGGGGGGGAGAGGGGTGCAGCAAGAAGGGAGGAGGTGTAGGCAAAGGAGCTGCAGGATGTGCAGCATTGGGCAGGATGGAGTGAGGGCTTTGTCCACACGTGAAATGCCAAAATTCAAAGTTGTGTTTGCAAAACAAGGCCCTAAGTGAGGACTGTCATACCCCAAACAGGATTTTCAGTGCTGCGTTCTCTGGGCGTGTGCAGAAGTATCTACCATTGCTCACCAGCCTGAAGGTAACAGATGAAAACACTTAAGAAAGCCTGGAAAGTGGAGCTGAAAGACAAAATGCAAAACAGTGGGAAATGAAAACTTTTGAGTGCTGCTTGTACAATCTCCATGTGACTAGTATCTTCTGAAACAGACTTTTCAGGACACGCTTTGTTTTTCTGTATGGGCTGAGACCATGATTATAATTTTTTTTGTGTTCTGTGTTTGAACTTCCTAACATTAAGAAATAAATACACTTATGTCACACATATGGCATCTAATAGGTTTATTGTCGTTAATTGAAAAATGTAATTTTTTTAAAGCTATCTTTTTCATGAGGCAAAAGGAAGCAAAGTTTGCATTTTAAAATTGGCTTTTGGACAATGTTTTAACAATAACCATGTCCAGAAAATGTATAATAATTCACATCTATGTAGAAAATTTGACTGCTCCATCTCTCTTTGTAAATGTCTCACAGATGTATATATTTAATCTTGTTGCCTGATGTTTCCCCCAGCTCTAGTGTCATCTGATTTCCAAAAAATATTTTTTTTTACATGAAAACCGGAGACAGACATGAGTGGGAATGTTTTTCAGAGGTAGAATTTATTTTTCCTCTGACAACTTTTTACTTCACAGGTTGGTTTTTTTGTTTGTTTTGTTTTGTTTGTTTGGGTTTTTTTGTGGTTTTTTTTGTTTTGTTTTGTTTTGTTTTGATTTTTGTCTGCCACAACATCTCATCACACAGCTAGAGGTTACTGTGGTGAGGAATACACAGTTCACTGTGATGAGAAAAGCTTGAAACTGGTTTGTATCCTTGGGCCAACCGCTCTGTGAGAGCAGTTTAACTCTGTGCTTCCTGTTATCTGACTGTCAGTTTTCCAAGCTCAGGTTTTCAAAGCATCAGAAAATTGACAAACACAACATTTGAGAGAACATGATAGAATATTAAGTGCACTCACTTTTCATCAAGTAGGTTTCCTGCAGTAATCATGCGTGAACCCAAAGGGCCCATTACTGAAAACACCCATCACTAGAAAGCCCTCAGCTTCAATGTGACAACTAAATACTCATTCTAACTTTTGTCTAGATTTTCAGAGAGGCATGCTTGCTCTATTGTTACCTTGTCGTCTCTGGCTGATTGAAAACTCATCTCTGTCCTCTTCACTCTCTGAGAATGATGGGAAATTCATCTACTTTAGAAAATCTTGCCACCTTCTCAAACTACTTCTTTTTTTACTTATTACCTCCTCGCCACTCTTCCCTGGTTTCAAGCTGTTGTTGTTCCACTCATGTGCTACTGACTCTGCTGAGGGCAATTTCTATGGTTCCCTGCTTTTAAAATTGTTTTTCTGAGCCCATCAGCTACTCTGCCTTCTATTTTCTGGTCCTTTCTCACAAACCTGTTTGACAGTTCAACCTTTCAGACAACGAAGCACGTTAGGGCCATTCAACCACACTTACCCCTTGGTTCTGGGCTTTCCTCACCTCACTGCTGAATTTCCTCCTCTTGCTGCTTTTTCAGTCTTAAATCCAGAGCACCTTTGAATAGGGAGTACCTGTAAATATATGATTAAATGCCCTAATATCTGCCTATAAAAGGGGGAGCGGACGGTGCCGAGCATTAGGCAGTTTTCCAGTCTACTGCCCTGCCGCAGCAGTCGGCCTGTTCCAAAGGCAAGCGGAGTCAGAGAAGTCTCACCGGCTTCAGAGAGCTTTCGGGTCAGACAGTACCTGAGATGCGGTGTGTCGTTGTAAGACAATGAAGTATTAGATCTGTATATGTAAAACATTGATTAAGTTACCTGTCATTTTATAACTCTGCAAGCACATGAGTGGAAAAAGCGTAATGTTCGTGGGTTCTCGAGATGTCACTGTCAGGGAAACTGGAAGGAACGGGTTTACATGTAGTGGGTATAATGGAGGCTTAGACGTTTGACACAGTCTTTCCAAAGTTACTCTGAAGTGGGATTTAAAATACCAGTAATAAATATGCTTTTACACAGGACTAGGCAACTAACACATTCTGTTAATTGAGCTACATCTAAATCAATGAATAAATCCTCTGTTTTTCTTCTTTTTCCCTGGAGAAACTCAGAGAATGACATGAAGATCTGAAGAAAACAGCTTTCAAGGCCTACGTAAGGAGCCCTCTCTCTTAGGTTTTTTTAAATGTAACTTTTCAGGGGCTGATTATATTGTATTGAAAGAGAAACATCATTACTGGGAGCTGTAGCAATATAAAAGTGTATTGAGGAGGTGATGACATGGTAACCACAAGAGTGACTCTCAAGTGGCTCACCACACTGCGAAATCCTGAGAGGCTGAATGCACGTCGATACCCTTGTTGGCGGTGCAGTTCATGGATTGGTGGCTTTTGTCATGCTTTAAGAAGAAATACTTGTCCCTCTTCCCTCTAATGTGAGCTGTAGATATAATTCCCACAGACCAATTCAATCTTGTTACTGTAGTTTGCTTTTGCTGTTTCTGCTTTTATTTCTAATTCTGTTTGCCAAGGAACCTGAATGATGTGCTCTCATTTAGGCAAGGATCAGAGAACTATCATAAGTAATATCTGTGGTGCTATTGATTGTAGAAAAAACATGTCAACTGAATGTTCCTTCCAGAATTATTGGTAAAAAGAAAGTTAATAATATTGAGACAATTGTTTCAGGCATCAGACCTCTTAAATGCAGTAGCACATCTAGAATTTGTTTCGCGTTATCCACTGGCACAGGTTGACCTTGCTGCACTGATCACATTCAGTAGGTACTTGCAAGGTTTTCTTCATAATCATGAGTATTATACAAGTCTTCTGCAAACTCTCTGGGTTAAGTTGCCGTCTATCAGTCTCAAATATTTAGAAAGATAGGGAACAGCAAGAGGCAATATTAAAAGAAAAACAGTATGACAAGTGTGTGAAACACAGAGATCCTTGTCACTTGGACAGCCTAATTTTGCTCCTCTTCTGATACACTGATAATGGGGGGCAAGGGAAAGAATAAAGAAAATGACTGCAATTCAGCTTTATAGCTTTACCAAGAGAGGAGAATATGGGAGGGTGCGAGCAGAAGGGAAACCCATGTGAGCCGGAGCGTAAGGAAAGGAGTAAAGTTTGAACCAGAGGATAGGGAAAGAAATACAAACAGAAGAAAGAGGTGGGGAATAAAGAAGGAGAAAATAGTGAAAGGGAGAAACAGAAGAAGATAAAAGAAATGAAGGGAAAGAAAATAAGCAGGGAATGGGAATGGAGAAAGAAAGCCGTGAGTAGAAGAAACAAAGTGGTTGGAGTGACAGAAGGGTTGAAGAATGAGTAAGAGCATTAAATTGATAGGACTGGGATGATGAAGCAGAAATAAAAAACAGAGAAGAAACTATAAGGGTATTAAATAATTCAAAACCCCAGGAAAACAAATGCACAAATGGATTTTTTTCCTATGCATTAATCCTCTTGCAGTGGTTATATTTTTCTGTGAGGAAAAAAAATAGACAAAAAGATAGCAGATGGTCCAGATTAAGAAAACTTTGGGCCAATTTTGGCCTGCACAAAGTGGAAGGAAAATCTTCAATCTTTTGCTATGGACAATCCACAGATCTGGTTTTCGGTCCTTGTAAGAAGGCCACAAGGAGCTCCTTTTCTCAGGATATCAGGAGCATCTTTCCAAACAGTTAATTGGGAAATACAGTAATTGATTCAGTCTGGATGCCTTGCCCTTCAGTCGGTGGAGAATTTGGTTCAGGTCCGTTAAAGCATTTTTTTGGCACGCTTCAACAATCTATTAAAACTGCCACTGTAACTATCTTGTATTTTGCACACTAGTGAAAAAGACTGTATTTTTCATTTTGAACAGGCTATTTTGATGAAACATTTTGAAGCATTTTTCAAGCTCAAGAATTTGTTGCAAGGAATACTTTCCTAGCAACAACTTATGTTTTGAGAAATTAGCATTTTATGGGAGAAAAAAGAGTGCTTTGACCAATCCTTGTCTCTCTATACTTAAGGAACAGTGTTTCCTTTAAAAAAATCTAATGTGATTTGCTAATACAAATGTAGAAGCCTATTATACTTTTTAAAAACTAAGGCATTGCAACCAAATCCTTTTTGTACTTTATGAGTAATGAACCTTGTTACTTACTCCGATTAATACAAGAAAGCCATAAATACGTTTGTTAATAATCAAATTATCTCCATTAACAAAGTTTATCTAATTGTGCTTTTCAGTAATCAGAAATATAGATTTAAGCCCTTTCAAAATGCCTTTGCAGATAGATGAAAGATTACTGGGTATGTGCAGTCTCAACCAGAATCATGCCAAATGTCTTGGCTTTGTCACCGCATTCGAAGGCCACGCTGAACGTTGCACGGAAAATGGACCTCTGAGTTTCTCTAAAGACTTTATAGAATTTATGTGGGAAACCATCCAAGCCAGCTGTTTTTCCATTTTTAGTGAATTAATGGTCTCCTCAACTAACGCTTTTTCTAAGACATCCTTTTGTGTATGTAAGCATGTGAGGCATTTGGAGGCCGTTAGGGAGTCCATTAATGTTTTTTAATGTGTGTCAGGGTAGTAATTTTCCAAGTATGTATCATCACAGACCTGCCTACAGGCTTTATCTTTTTGTCTGCTTAAAATTATTTCCCTTTATCTTGAATTTAAATGGAACTTATTTTATTAATGTTGTTTCATTTATAAGTGTTCAGTCCAGATATTTTTCCTTGCCTTTTCTCCATTTTCCAGTGCTGTTCCTTTAAATGCTAACCTATAGCATGCTGCGCATTGGGGTTGGAGATCATTTTTATCTGTAAAAGCTGTAAAATGGAAGATTCATTCCTCTACCACAATAATGCATCCTGAGGTTTGATTTTTCACAAATCACAATTTGAGATGGATCAATAAGAGTTGACATTTCTATAACAACTTGCATTTCAGGAAGTAAAAGCACTTAAAAAAAATTATCAGAAGCTAAGAATGCCCTGTAAACTTTTAGCAGTTCTATGGTGTGTTATTTCTCCCACTTGGTGGGCTACATAAATACAATGCTTGGGAACAGAAAGTACCACTGACAGCTCCTCATCCTTTGGCTGCGGTACTAGGACTGAAGCAGGAGATCCTGACGTGGTTGTCCATAGTCCACACGCAACGCCTAAGAAGGGGACCGAAGAGGTTCATTTTAGGGACTTATGGGGAGAAGGGGCTGACAGCATCAGATGCAGGATCTGAGGGGTTTAGAGCAGGGTTATTATACAACGTTAGCAGAGTAAGGGAAAGCAGCTGTAGAAAAAAAAGCCTGCCATTTGTTAGAACCATATTATTTCAGAAAAAAATCCTTTAATCCTTCAATTAAACCTTCCTCATTATGTCTGTAGTATATGAATGCAATATCTATGTTTTTTTCCAATGCCCAGCTCCTTTTGCTTATTTTCTTTAGCTGGAACTTCAGGTTAATTGATACCTCTAATCAGCTTCTTGAGAACCAGAGATTACTTTGAACATGTATCATTGCAAAAGAGTTCATTAGGAGCTTTCAAATGAGAGCTGATCCATAACTCAGATTAAAAAAATGGCTTTCTTTTTTTTTTTTTTTTTAAAAAGGGGGGGGGGGAAAAATATTTTTTTTTCCTGACCCCCAAAACAAAAGTGGTTTTTTTGAGGGGCTGAGAGGCTTAGGAGATGCAGCTTAAATAAATTATTTTTTCCTGGCCAGGTTTCTTTACTCTGGATAATTTCACAGATCTGATATTCAAAGCGGCTGAAGAGCAATGTCAGCCCTATACATGGCAAATGAAAAGAAAGAAATGGCCTTGACAATAGGCGTGATTACATCTTGAAATATGTCTACTGGTGACAGGTTAATTTATTTGCGTTGCTTTTGAACACTCATGCTTGCTGAGCTTAACTTGGTGATTAGGTTCAGGAAATCTACACTTTTGCACCCAAACATTTTTGCTTCACCCTAACATAAGCTATCCATTAACTTCTGTAGCTGAGGTTTATTGGGCAATAATTTCTGCAGCCCTTGTGCTGAACTCATTTTTTCCTGGTGAGCTTACTTGCTTTTGGTACTCCTGTTCCTGCTAAAGGCAGCAGGATGGCCCTCACACAGATCAAAGAGCAAATCTCCAATTATTTCCTGAGGGTCCATTGTTTATATGCTCACTCATTTTCTGCTCTGTCACACGCTACTCTAAATAGGCTCCAGTACCAATACTGACACTGTTCATGCTGCGTTATGAGAACTGTAAGACCGACAGCTTGTCCTTTGTGTATGCGTTCATTTGTCAAACAGGGAGCATTCTGGGTGAAGTATAAGCATTTTGTGGTACACGAGGCAGTTCTATTTAATAAACTGGCAAAATGATGTGGGATAGCAAACTGAGATGGGACTGAGAAATATAGGGATTATTAAACAAATAGCTTCCCTCTCCCTCCACCCCCCACCCCTCCCCAAACAAATAGGAAGTTACTCCTTTAAAATACTCCACTGCCCAGGAAAATTCCAGCTTTTGATCACTCTTTGTCCAGTGAAATCCATTTAATAACAAGCCGGGCCAGCCTGTCTTTACATGTTGTAGCTGTCCATTCCAAATGGCCAACTGCCAGCAGTTTTGCTGAGAGTGGGAGCCTTCTGATATTCCAGCACAGAGAAAGAGAGCGAAAACATCAGCAGGACACAAGGGATCAGAGAACCGAATGATGTTCAGAGCACAGCCTGTATTTTCTGTGCGGTTTGAGAGACAGCACAATTTTTACAAAAACATGATTTGGCTGGTAACCAATTTTTGTCCAACAGGCTCTTTTTAAGCTCTAAAAATGTAAAAGATGTGCTTATTATTTACAGTGTGTTAAATAAGGCTTGAACAGCTCCAATATGAGTCAAATTGTCCTTCAAGACAGGAATCAGAGAGAAGGACCTTACAGGTCTTTCTGATCAGGGACTATGACATGCAGCAATACTTCATGCTGTGTATTACCCCCATGTTTGCACTTTCCCTGGTACCAGACTTCAACACAATATGCCCACAATGATTCACATTTATTGACCTAAAAGTACTTTACAGGTTCACTTTTCTTTGCCCAAACTGTACCAAAACTTCCTGCCAGACAGTATACCTGTTCATACCTTTTCCATAGAGATAAATTGGGCATTTACTACACCTTTGTTATAAATCTTTCTGTTCACCAGCTAAAACCTGGCCCAGCCTCACTGTGGCTCTCAAGCTGTGCCAGCTTGCTATCTAGGCTAGATGCTAATCACTGAGCCAGATTTTGGGCTCAGTTTCAGAAGTCGTCCGCTTTGCAGTGAGGTTGCAGCCGGTGTCAGTGAGCTGTGTGTAGGTCTCTGGTGTCTCCCATTTCATACCCAAAGAAGAAAAGTACTCAACGTGGAGGAAGCACAGAACCTCTGAGTTTATTAAGGCATCAAGACATGTCTGCCTCTACCTCTGGGCAAGAAACACCAGCTACCACCACGCCAGTGAGGGCTTGCTGCTCAGACCCAGGTTAGGCTGACCTACATGGTCAAACAGAAGTAGAAAAAAATCTGGCTTGACTCTGCAGTGAGGAAACTCCACATTAAAGTCTTCCCAAGTCTGCTTTCAGGTTGGGACCCTCCCACAGCTCTGTGTGACAGTAGTGAGCTCTCAGTCCTTTCCATTGCCAGAGAAAACCCTTACAGGAGTCAGTTACCTCGACTCCCTTGCAGTCATTACTTGAAAATTATTGTAATCAATGTCATTAAAGTCTTTGAAAACAACATACCACTCTCACACACTCATATCGCAAGTATTTATGAGCAAAACATGGCAATTTCTGTATAATTAACAGAAAAAGGCAGGATTTAAATAGAATCACTCATGGTGAGTAATGTCAGACAGTTTAAAGTTTATATTTCTCATAAGTCATGCTGTTAGTAGTGCACTCAGCTCAGCAATAACAGAGAAATTTCAGCCCTTTAATATCATATATTAATGGGTTTCACTGAATTATCATGTGGGTTAACCCTAGTAGGCAGCTAAGTACCACACAGCCGCTCGCTCAGGTCCCCTCCTCACCCTCTGTGGGATGAGGGAGGAGCAAAGGAAGAGTGAAAGCAAAAAACTCATAGGTCCAGATAAAAAATATTCAATAAATAAAGGAGAAGTGGAAGAAGAAAGAAAGAAATAAAACAGAACAAAGCAAAGTGAAACAAAACAGGTGATGCAAAAGCAATCACTCCCTCCCGTGGGTAGACTGATGCCGAGACTGTTCCTGAGCAAAACATAGCTAACCTCCCTAAAACCCCCCCTCTCTGTTTTGTTGCTGAGCATGACGTTATATGATGTGGAATATCACTTTTGTTAGCTCAGGTCATCTGCCTGGTTGCGTCCCCTCCCAACCACTTGCCCAGCCCCAGCCTCCTCACTGAAGCAGCAGAGGGAGAAACCGATGTGGCCTGGATACTGTGCAAACAATCTTCAGCAATGGCTAAAACATCGCTGTGTTATCAGCATTGTTTTGGCCACAAATCTAAAACACAGCACTGTACGAGCTGCTATCAAGACAATTGACTCATATCAGCCAGACTCAGTACTGTTGGTTTTGTCCATAATCTCCAGCATGTATTTCACTGACTGGGTGTCGTGGTTTAACCCAGCTGGCAGCTAACCCATTGCACAGCCATTCGCTCGCTCACTCCCTTACCTCCCACTGGGATGGGGGAGAAAATAAAAAAGAAAAAAAGGTAAAACTCATGGGTTGAGAAAAAGACAGTTTAATAGGACAGAAAAGCAAGAAAATAATAAAGAACAATAAGAACAAGCATAAGAACCATTCCAAGCTAGTTCCTGAGCCACACCGCCTCCTGGCCAAATCCCCAGTTATATACTGGGCATGACGCCATATGGTATGGAATATCCCTCTGTCCAGTTTGGGTCAGCTGCCCTGGCTGTGCCCCCTCCCAGCTTCTTGGGCACCCCCTGTCTTCTCATTGGCAGGGCCATGTGAGAAGCTGAAAAGTCCTTGATTGCTTGGCAAAAACTAAAAACATCAGTGTGTTATCAACATTGTTCTTATCCTAAATCCAAAACACAGCACTACACCAGCTGCTGGGAAGAAAATTAACTCCAGCCCTGCACAAACCATATTGGGTTTCCATAACTGGAGCCGATGTCCGTATTTGAAAGGCAAATGCCATCACCACTTCCGCAACTAGGGGGTACGCATAGCTGTGTAAATCTGCTTTTGCCCCTCCAGAAGTCGTGGCACAAGTCCTGCTTCAATAGCCACAAGATCGAGCCCTTGCATGGTAAAATCCATACCGTGCTTATTTAGGGCTACTAACAGTAGCTACTACTACTACTATTTAGGGCTACTACAGAGGGTGAGAAGTAGGAGTGCACCAAATGAACCATCAGCTGGTCCTGCTCAGCTCAAAAAAATTAAACCGAAATGTGTGCTTTCTGCTGACAACGGTTCCTCCAGATTCAGAAAGCACCATGTCTTTCCTTGGAGGACATAGGCTCTGACTTATGGCAGGCTTTGCTTAACAGTTTCTAAAGCTCCAGGCTGTAAATACATCTACTTTCTGTTTAAACTAGGCTCTGTTTTGAGTTGACCCAAAGTTGTGAATGTCAGCACACTTTATCAATGTCATCTCCCCAGCTGTTTTCCAAGCAAGACAAAACCCAGAGAAGAACACAGCTGCTGACCGGAGGCCCTGCGCAGCCGTGTGTGGAAGCATACGGGAAAACATGGTGATGCTTTCCCACGGGGACCAGTGGGTAAGTACGGTGGGCAAGGAAGGGTGACGGTGACATGAACTCTTGAGGTGTTCTGGAAGGGCACTCAAGGATGTTAATTTTTCTGTCAAGGTACTCACCGGTCAGCCTGGTGATCCACGGGGGATATTCATTTAGCTTATGCCCTGATGTGTGTGGCAGTTTCAGTTCATTTACTCTTTTGAGAGTAGATACAGCAATGCTAGTAGTGAGTTTGGTTAATTTTGTTTTCTTTTATTACATTTTTATAGAAAATTGTGTTAATTTTAGTGATGGTTGTGGATAATTTGGGGAGTTTTTGGAATGAAATATGAAATTACAGATAATGAGATGGCACTGTAATAAAACCTGTTCAGTCACCAAAGCAATGCAATACAGGAAAATTCAAGCTCTAGAAATGGGTCCTGGGGTAACAAATAGTAACAGTAACAGTTATTACAGTTCAAGAAATTTTGACTATATACAACTTTGATCTATGTTTCTGTGTGAGTTAACAGGAAATAAATCTGTAAGAGAGTGGCATAATTTTCTATTTAAATTATTGTATTTGTGTACACATATTGTGTTGAAAGAGGCAGAGGTCAACAAAGGAATAAAAATAGGGCCCAGCTTAAATAACAATTTCAGATTTACTCAAATAATTTCTCGGCTTCACTTATTTTATCTGACTGTCAGGTAGGTGCTTGTAGACACTTCTGGGTTTCTTTTCTCTTCTTAAGTAAGGAACAAACAGGTTAAAGGCAGAAGCAGGAGGATAATTTCAATGTTTCTGTTTATTNTATACTTTATACCTATGGTACCCATGAACATCGTTAGTTGTTAGTACGACACAAGGCATGTTTTCTAAAAGCAAGTATTAGGGTAATAAAGGTGTTCAATTTTGCAAAACAAATTGTTAATATTAACCATGCCAAATGTACAAGTGGTTTCAGGTGTTGGAAATTACAATGGGATTTGGGGCTTCAAAATGGCAGATGGACTTAGCCACATAACTTCCATCAATTTCAAAGATAGGCTAGATTCCGTGTTAACTTTGTAAAACTTTTTGTCTTTTTATATTAAAGCCTAATACTAACTAGTATTTGATCTTGGCTTTGTTTTTCTTGCAGATTTTTCAAATCAGCAAGGAAAGACATTAGTGCCTAACCTTCTATTCAATTACTTTGCTTCTCCCCAGTTGCCTTTTCCTATTTATGCTAATAAGCACAATACTAATAATAGCTTTTTAAGCATTATTATATCCTTAAAACCACAGCGAGGCCTGTTTGAGTTTACTTAGCAAGACCTTTTTTATTTGGGAACACATGTACATGCTGTTTAATTGTGAAACACAGCTACTGAAAGAAAGGTCCAACAACCAAACAAGTAAGGAGCTGAAATGGTCTATAAACTCTGCTTAGTCCAAATTAGCAATGTGGCCAACAATGGTCTGTTGTGTTTTCATCTTCAATTGCATATATTAACAGCTACACATGCAAAACAAATTCTACTTTGAGGAGAATGAATTATGTAAATGTGATTTATAGCATTAATTTGGACTTGTAAATTTAATCCACTCAAACATAAAAAGGTTTTCGTGCACTGAATATTCCTGACATGGTTTAATATGCTTAAAATAAATATTGAGCAGCTGACAGAAAAACATGCCCTCCACATCACAAAAGCTGTTTTAAAACAATAATTTAAGTGCCTAATTAATATTTACTACCCAGAGATTAAACTCCTAAGTAAATTTTCTTTCTAAAATATTAATTGTGCAATCTACACAGGTGGCAGGTATTGATGGGAATAGATCACAAATGGGCAAGGCAAAGGCACATTATAAATGCTGCTGTATTCAACAATACTTGCTATGAAATAAGAGCCATTGATACAAAAGAGAGTTCAAGTTTCAGGTCTTTGGCATATGAAGTGCATTTTCCACCAGCTCCCAAGTTTCCTGAAAGTAAAGGCAGTCTAATTTAAAAAAAAAAAAAAAAAAAAAAAAAAAAAAAAAAAAAAAAAAAAAAAAAAAAAAAAAAAAAAAAAACAAAAAAAACAAACAAACTTTTGTTTGAAAGGATTTATGTTAGTAATACAGCATCAAATGCTTGCTCACTGAAAGGGAAACTCAGCGAGGCTCAGCCCGAAGCACCACGGTGAGGTTGCCGCACTGTAGCTGTTGGGCTGCCCTCTACTTACGTCTTTCTTTGACCACTAGCTGCCTCAGCTTTTGAGCTGATACATACCTCAGAACTTGTTAAACTCTACCAGATGAAAATAGCTTGTCTTTCCTTTTAGTTCTAAAATAAAAAAAAATAAGTTTGACTAGGTGAAATAAGGTAAATCTCCCGAATTGAAGTGGTACCAATTTGTTTCCTTTGCTTTTTGGAGCAGAGAGAAGAAAGAAAACCATCTAAGTGTGAGTTCTCTATGATTTCTCTCTCTGCAGTGCATCTTCCAGTACCTATCTCAGAGACTACATGTTCTTTCACAACCACTTGTCTTGCTTGTCTTCAGCCAAATCCCTATCCTCAGTACTGGATTAGTTTGCATTTAGACTACGAACAAAAATTTTGTGTGATTTCTCTGAGCACTAGCTTTACTAAAAGGTTGTGTTTTGCAACTTCATCTTAATGCAACGCTAGTAACTGAATAATATTAAGCCTTGCTGTGTGTTCAGCAAACTTGCAGGAATTCTGAGGAAGTCAAATCTCCCCCCAGACACATGAGATCCCTCCACGATGAAGGTACAAGGGGTGTAGCAGCACTGGCTTGCCTGTATGTACTTACATGTTTGACATTTCAACCAGGCTGTGAGAAAGGAGTGAGGCCCACGCTGCCAAAAGGCAAGAGGGTTCCCACACTCTCAGGGTATTGATTAGCAGACTGCCAATCAATCATCATTAAGTGCAGAAATCTGATGAAGACAATCACAGATTTCTATAGAAATCCAAATGTGAATTAATTTACATTTTATATTACACATTCAAAGAAAGGCATGTGCATGCAATAAGTTTGTATGAAGGTGCAATCATTCATAGGGTCTTAATTTCTCTTTATAAAGAAAGACAAAAATTACCTGCAGATGTTCGCCGTAGTTGGGAGGCATTTTTGTATCATTTCCATGTGCTGATGCCAGGAGGCACAAAGTTGCTGTTTCTCTATTATGAAGTTTAGATATGTTTCACTTTTTTTGTAGACATTGAAGTTAAATAAGTAAACTGTAATCAAAAACTTCCTTATTGCTCTTTAGCTTCTGATACAAATCCAATACTGGAACTTCTGTAGTCTGTGAAAAAGAAAGACAAGAAAAAGATTGGTTTTAACTCAAAGCTATTCCTCCTGGTTCACTGAAATTATTTAAGGCTTAATGAATTACTCTTCTGCTAAAATTAAAGCAGAACTTTCTGATTTCTCAGATCATGTTAAGAGTTTGGACAAGAGCTGTAACAGCTTTTGGAACAGTCTTTAAGTGCTCCAGCAGCTACGTAATTCAGAAATAATTTTGAAATAGTGATCTTCACTATGCTCCTGATTTTTTTTCTGAATCACTGTTGGCCATCTTTTAAGTGGGATTCATGCAACCTTGGTGTATAGCTCACTCAGTATTTAGGAAAGCTTTGAGACTTCTAGCGAAAATAATTCTCAAAGAATTCAAAGACTTAAGTTTAATATCTCTAAACATCTTTTTTCAACTTCTGATAGTTGCATATTTCCTCTGTACAATCTGTAGCAGGACTGTAGCACAGGAAAAACAAGGGAAATCAATTCTAGCAAAGTAATTTTGTTTAGAGTATGCGACACATCTTATTGCACTGTTGGAAAAGGAACTGGTAATAATACAGTGGCAACCAAGTGTATTGAAGCACAACGCAGCAAATGTTCCCAGCTGGCTCTTGCAAGAGTTTATAGAATACACATTTCCCCATGTCTTTCCCTGCTGTCACCTCTAAGCCAATTTTTACAAACAAGGGTATAAGGTGTAGCTCAGCAACATTTGACAGCTCAGCCCCTTTCCTCTCCAAAGAGCCTATGCAGGCTTTTGGCTGGTTGTCAAGAAGATTCTGATATCTCCTTGTGGCTCTTTCAATTAAACATGGGGATAGTAGAGAGTGACCTTAAAGGCGCCTGGGGCCTATCCTCTTAGGATAATTAATAGATATGAAGAGATGCCATCCATGTGATTCTCCTATGAAATTGATCCAGGGTGACTTAACCACCACAGAAGGCATCACATGGAGACAAAGCTGGAGCATTAGCTGTTCTCAATGACTGACATCTGAACCTGCTGGACAGTTTGTTTTGGTGTGAGACACAGGAGGACAGAGATCATCCGAGTCTGTGGCAAGCAGAGATCATCAGGAGTCCCTGGTGGCAGGAAAACAGAACACAGTGATGGATACTAAAGAGCAAGAGCTCATCTCCTAGCTGCAACCTGTCATGGGAGAAGAGGCAGCCAAGGTAGGACTGGGGATGAAGACCAGCTCAGGCACGGGGACTAATGGGACTGGGAGATCTGTCAAGGCTGAGGGTCTGCACTGTGTCCCGGGGGAGGGGCATGCTCACAGGAGTGTATGAAGGGAGAAAGAAGGGGTTCTCATTAAATTTCCTTTAGCTATTATAAAACTTACAATTTTACTTGTGCAAGAAACAGATTCTTTTCAAAATATGACTCATAAAAATTAAAAGGTGTAATCAAGAAAATCTTTGATGCGGCAATTCTGCCACAGACCTCATACTTCTTGCCAAAAACCTGGCAGGAAATCTAGCATTATCCCAGTG
Organism: Aramus guarauna; assembly: GCA_013400195.1. NCBI lineage: Eukaryota > Metazoa > Chordata > Aves > Gruiformes > Aramidae > Aramus > Aramus guarauna. Next base: position 25,509 of record VXBL01009469.1, read on the forward strand.
AACTATCCTAATCCACCTCTCTGTGGCATGAGTGACCTAGTAAATTTGCTGTGCCCAGCAGTGATTGACATAATGCCACTTCAATGTATGCTCCTGTGAAGTTGCTGAAAAATGAGGCCATGCAGTACCTTGCCAGACCAGCTCTGTCTCACTCACGTTCTTCCCCTCTTCCCTACTCTCCACAAGGACCCTTGAGCCTCTTTGGCTATAGAGAGCAGCCAGCCCTCTCCATCCCTATCTGCACTTGCAGGACATGCCTACAATGTCCCTACAAATCACCCTATGCATGGGGACTGGCCCTGGCCATACTGTGCAGCAAGAATACAGCTCATCCTCTAAAAANCCCGAAACAAAACCTTCAGAAACTCAAAGCTGCAGCTCTGTATTGCAGGACTGTATCACAGCAGACAATTTTGACACTGATTATTCCCAATTATTTTTTTAATAAAACAGATTGCTTTGGAAGGTGAATAATACAACCACTTCTTGCCTTAAGTAAGGCCTTTAAATGCAGGATTTGTAATTTAATTATAACATTCTCATTTTATTACCACTAGTGTGCCTGCCAGAATTAAAAATTCTGCTGTCTTTTACCTAATATGTAAATCGTTCCCGGAACATAACAAGAATTCCATTTTACTCTTACAAATTCAAGCACAAGATACCCAAACAGTTTGGTTTTAATTTCTTTTAGTTAACAAAAATGTTACCTCTAAGAAAGATACAAATTTGAAAGTCAACACAGAAGTCTTCCAGCATGAGCCATAATTAGAAATTAATTATAGAGTTTTATCTGAAATAAAAAAGCCTCGTGTTTATCGCTGACAATACCCAGCAGCTTCATCTTTGTTAATTGCAACAGCAACAAAACCCTTTTCTCTGCTTCAGGATGTGTCTTTGTTTTTCAGAGTGTCTAACAGTGTTGAGGAATAGCTTCGGAATAAAAAATTAAGAATGGTTCTGTATTATCAGTAATCATTCATACATTAGGGAAGGCTTGATAACAGCAAGAAAGACAGGATCCACAATGTAGCTAAGTAATTTTATTATTATTCCCAAAACTTTGAAGTTATAATACTGAAATACAGGAACCACTAGCTCTGGCAATTATCTGAATCATTTTCCAGATAAATTGTACAGATAAATAAGCTACTAAAGTGTGCATTAAAGATCATCTTTAAAAAACAAGTAGAATTGAAGACAAATCATCTAAATTCCTCTCCATGCCCAAATTTAAACAGCTATTTTTAGGACTGTTTAAAGCTCTGAGTTCCTAGGGAGAAGATTTGCCTGGGGAAACAAAAAATGCACCACTTTTCTATACCATTGTCATAAGAGCTTTCACAGAATAAACTATTTTCCTTATAGCAGATGTAGTGCTCTCAAAACGTGCCAGACAGACAGATTTCAGGGCCACAAAGGAGGCAGAAAAGGAACATGCAACATGCACATCACGAAGCTGGTCCATCTTTTCAGGGGAGAGTTTACGTTTCTGCTGCCAGCTCTTTTGGCTTTTGCATTGATCCTGCCCAGGAGCCTGTTGCACAGGAGCCAGTGACCCACAGCACACCTAACCGGGGCAGGCACTGCACACCCAGTGTGTCCTCAGGCTCTGCTGTGCCGTGCCGTGCCGTGCCGAGCTGTGCCGTGCCGAGCCATGCCACACACCTCCCTTGGCCATGGGAGAGATACAGCCCATGCACGGTGCCAGAGGAGCCTGTGGGCAGCTCCTGCCCAGCACCCCAATCACACCTCCCGTGTGGCCTCGCGTTTTTCTAACAGTAGGGTAAGGAGTTCTCATGGGAACATCCTTTAGAAACAGAGTGGTTTTCTTGTTAGGAAAGTATGCATGCCATCAAATGACCAAAATGGAGACCTTCTCCCCACAGACAGGATCTGCTCTGCACAGCATGCGATGGGAAAATCCATTGGGGTTCTGCCTGATGCTGCATGAATGTGGGGTGCCCAACATCTGAAGGGCACGTAAGGTGTTACTCACTACCTATATTCCTCTTCTTACTCTGTCTTATTAAGTCAGTTGTTGGGCCTGTCTTACTTAGATTCAGACGGATCCCTGCACCAGCTCACTCTCACCTCCCACCCTGGTGCAGACCAGCTCTTAGCTTAACCAGCAACAGCTCTGGAGATGGTGGCTTGTTGCTTTTGAAAGGGGCATTTGTTATTAGAAATTGAAATAAAACTGCCTCAGTCTTCCCCATTAGACAGCCACCCACAGGTTCAGCGCCAAACAGACTGGAAGAAATTCAGTGCATTGACGTGAACAGTTCTGCATCCCATCACCAAGTGCCTAATCTCTCCACTTCTTCCACACGTAAACATTTGTGAGTGTAATAAATTACCTTGCTAACGAAGTTCCCAGATGTGTCTGTCCTCACTCTGTTGGATGCTAGAAAAAGGGGGAGAAAATGGCCCAGACAGGAATGTTTGATTTTTTTGCAGGCAGTTTTTGACTCAGTAAATCTGTACCCTTTCAGATGTATGCAGTAACAGATGTTCATGTTTAGTACCATGTTTAAATGCTGAGGACTGTTAATATTGAAGAGAGCACAGCCTCAGAAAAAAAGGACTTGAAAGGAATTTTGTCTTTTGCATTTTCGTGGTCTCTCTTTCTTTCCTAGCTTTCCTTTAGGTAATTTTTGATTTGGAAGATGTCAAAGGAAGGGAGAAGACAGCTCAGCAGTCATTTCTAGTTCAGGCAGTTCAAATGATTAAGTATCGACTTCTGTTTTCTGAACTGAGCTCTATCGGTGTGAAATTCCCGAGTGACAACATTAACAATACTCTTTTTTAGAAGTTTTGCATTTACATATGCAAGAAATAATGACGAAATCGCTCCCAAAACAGTGTTGAAAAATGCTGTCCTGGGATAGCACCTGATGAGGTGCTATTTTGAGGCTACAAGCCAGAAAGCAGAGTTCAGAGCTATCATTGTTTTCATATTCTTGTCCACCTGGTACCATTTGGGCATGACAGGATGGAAGAAGGGAGTCCAAGACAACTCTAAATGTGAGTATGTTGGATTCCGTCTTCAAAGAAGAGGACATTTCCTGTAAGGTAAGTACTGCTATCTTTATATCAGGTCCTTGGGCCTACAGCAAACTAGTATACTAAAAGTACACCAGTGGTGCAGATGCAGCTTCAGAGATTGATGATCAAGTTGGGAAATCTGATTTAGTTTGAAACTGAGGGTACAGTTCAATAGCTGCCTTAGGGAATGTGGTTTGCTAATTTTACAGGAACCAAAACCTGCCTATAGAAAAGCACAGCACAGCATAACACAGCATAGCATAATTTCAGTTGGAAAGGACCTACAACGGTCATGTAGTCCAACTGCCTGACCACTTTAGGGCCGACCAAAATTTAAAGCATATTGTTAAGGCCATTGTCCAAATGCCTATTAAATAGTGACAGGTCTGGAGCATCCACCACCTCTCTAGGAAGCCTCTTCCAGTCTTTGACCACAGTAATGAAATGCTTCCTAATGTCCAGTCTAAACCTCCACTACTTTGAACTGTTCCCACACATCCTCTCACTGGATCCCAGGGAGAAGAGCTCAGCACCTCCCTCCCCACTTCCCTTCCTCAGGAAGCTGCAGAGAGCCATGAGGTCGCCCATCAGCCTCCTTCTCTCCAAACTAGACAAACCCAGAGTCCTCAGACACTCCCCACAGGACCTGCCTTCCAGCCCTTCCACCAGATGTGCTGCCCTCCTCCAGATGTGCTCAAGGATCTTCACATCCTTCTAAAATGGTGGGCCCCAGACCTGCACACAGTACTCCAGGTGAGGCTGCACCAATGCTGAGTACAGCAGGACAATCCCCTCTTTTGACCGACTGGTCACGCTGTGCTTGATGCACCCCAGGATGCGGTTTGTCCTCTTGGCTGCCAGGGCACACTGCTGACTCTCATTGAGCTGCTGCCACCAGCACCCCCAGATCCCTTTCTGCAGGGCTGCTCTCCGGCCATTCCTCTCGCAGTCTGTACCTGTGCCCAGTGTTAACTCCATGGTGCAGGATCCAGCTTTCAGACTTGTTAAATTTCATCCTATTAATTATTGCCCAATGGTCCAATCTGTCTAGATCCCTCTG
>VXBL01009471.1:0-41437 GCA_013400195.1 Aramus guarauna
ATGTTGAGTTTTTCATCAACCAATAGCCCCAGTCCTTCTCCTCAGGGCTGCTCTCAATCCATTCTCTGCCCAGCCTGTAATTGTGCTTGGGATTGCCCCAACGCATGTGCAGGACCTTGCACGTGACCTTGTTGAACTTCATGAGATTTGCACAGGCCCACCTCTTAAGCCTGTCAGGGTCCCTCTGGATGGAATCCCTTCCCTCCAGCGTGTCGACTGCACCACAGAGCTTGGTGTTTTCGGCAAACTTGCTGAGGGTGCACTCTATCGCACTGTCCATGCCACTGACAAAGATGTTAAAAAAAAATACATGCAAGGTTTTCTGAGAGGAAAAAGAGAACATGTATGATTCATGAAATTCAAGAACTCAGGAGGAGAGATGATAGAGTGATATAAAAGAGAAAAAGGTCAGTCAGAGAATTTGTATCTGGACTGACACAAGTGTATAAACATTTGTATATGCTAAGCATTGTATATGCTAACACACTGTTCCTGAGTACTAGCAAAAAAAAGTTCTGTTGATGCGAGATTACTCAGCTAGTAATCTCCTTGTCTTCAAGCATTTCAGTAGCTTCATGTACTTCAGAGTGCAGGACCTGAAGACCAACTCCATTCTCTGTTGGTGATTAACTCCTCCACTGCTGATAACAAATTATTCACAATAACGTGGAATATTCAAAAAATGCGAAGACATTTTCATGCTCACAGAAACCCTATGCCTACAAGTGAGTTTAGGTACTACATGACAAGTCACTTGAGTTATGTGTACTGGCTTCCTCAAACAAGGCAGGAAGAAGAAGGAGTCACTCCTTGTACGAGAACTATCAATGTCAGAGTTAATGGAAGACACAAATTTTCTCTGAAAATATTACTTTGCTACTTTCTCAAACAGATATCAAAGATCCACTGGGGGTGGTTGCCCAACTACTTAAGGTCTTGAAACACCATTGAAATCAATGGGAAATTTAAAATCTGAAGAACTTGCTGAAGATCTGTGTGCTGCTATCTAATTCCACTAATCTTTTGTAGCAAATGTAAGACGTTCACAGCAATTTAAGGGTTGGCACTTTGCAGCTATACATAGTCATTATCTTAGAATGTTTGTTTTCCCCCCTGTTGTCTTTCTCATGGGTATCTGAACTCTTAAGGTACTGTTTTGTATTCAAGAACTTTAATTCTCTTTTAATTCCACAGTGGTCATATCCTCCACTAAGTTTATGTTTAGCTTTTTCTCTCCAGGTATCATTTCATCAGTGAGTAAAATTTAGTTGATGTTAGCAGTGAGACGCATTAGCTGATTCAGGGACATATTTCTAGTTTTCCAGTGATATTTTTTTTCCTAAAATAATTTCTTTTTAATATTTAAGACAGAATAATCCATCGTGGGCTGATCAGAATTTTGATCTTGATCTCATTCCTGATCACTTTGGCATTGATTTAACATTATTCTTGCCTTACCAGGCAGACTAGGATAAAAACTGTCGTGTGCATTCATCTTTGTTAAAAGATGAATGAATAACACAGGCTTTAAAAGCTTTTTAAAGAGCAAGGTGCTGGAACTGCATTCTCAATCTGCATTCTTTCCTGCTGTTTTATGGGATGTACTGAAAATGTGCTTTTTAGAGGTCAGATCATTTTTTTCCAGGTGTGAAAAAAGGATGTAAGCCATAAATTAAAAGGCCTATAGGATAAGTTTAAGAATTAGTCCATTCCAGCTACAGACACCCTATTCCATTGAAAATTATGACTCATCAAAAGGAAGAATTATATCTCATTTCTAGAACTCCAGCTAGCCTAACTCTCATCCATTTGTATATTGTATGTAGCCATTTATAATAAAATAAAAAAACCCCTACCCTTCTTTGTCCTGTTAACTCAGGAAAGTACAACCTGCTAGAATAAAAAATACTTAGAGGAGGTCTTACCTGATTGTAAGTATCTACAGGGGCTTTGTGATATACCTTCATCTTTTATTCTCTAAATTAGCAGCCAACAGATAGATATATGACATTTTGTAACTAGCTGCCCAGTGTCATTTTTATGTGAGGAAAAAAAAAGAAGAAATTAATGAATTCCTTGGAAGCACGTGAAAAATACACAGTAACAGGGAATAATACTCAGCATGGTCAAGCAAACATGTCCAGCATGATAGGAAAAAAATGCTCATTGAAATACTAGGTCCAAAAATTGCTTGGCTTTCCTGGGGGAACTACCTCTTTGCCAGTATTCCCATTCTCAGGTGAAGAAAAGAGATTCAAAGATATGTGCTTCACATTCCATCTTCTTTATAATTGCCAGTCTGAGTATATTTTTTGAACTCAAGAGAAAGGATCCTGAGCTTTTGTTGTTAAAATTAAATTAACAGAAGCAGACAGGTTAGGTTTAAAATTACTTCTTTGTGGACATTAAATAACGTTAGAGAAACAGTGAGATTATGCTAAATAACATTACCTTGAGCCTGTCACTACCTTTTTCCTCTGCTACACAAGCTGTTTTTCCAGCAGACAGTCTTGTACAATATATATAGAATGGGGATTTGAGTTACAGTGTAATGTAGGATTACATTTGGCACTTGGATTAGGGCCCTTACTTCCAATTCTCCTCTGGTTTTCTGTAAAAAACTAATAAGTATGTGTCAGATCCTTTTCTCTTTTACAGAGGTTTGTGACAGGGATAAAACATATTCTCCTGTTATTCTTGTTAGCTGAAGGCTCAGCGATCAGGTGCTGTACTATTTCCCTCATTTATTCAGCACTGTATTACCTGCAGTTGTGTCTTGATTGATTTGAAGTTACTTTAACATTTGTAGTCCACAGAGAAGATTAGAACATTTCCATCTGTCTTTTGAAGACTTTCTCTTAGGATTTTGAGTATGACAGGACAGTCATGGCATTCTAGATCTGGAAGAAAAGTCAGTGACTGACTCATTAAATGGGACCTAGGCAGAAAGTAGATACCAGGAACCAGTACCTGGAAAGTCATGGTCAGTTGTTGCCTGAGACCTGTGACATGTAAACTTTATATTTTACAGAGTTTTATTATCTTTGACACTGAGCAGACCCTAAGTCCATGCCTTTGCGTATACCTAAGAGCACCTTGTCCTGGCTGATCAGCACAGTACAACCAGAATGGGATTTAGAAAACAAAACAAAGTTTGGTTTCAGTTAGCTTTAGTCATCTATAGTGCAGAGTCAACTTCTGAACCATGATGGATTGTCTGCATGATCAATAGAATAATGTAGGCAATTCTAGGGTGGGATTAATCTCATCCTAAACTTAACTGAACCAAAATAGGTGAGATGAATCATGCCACAAAAGTGACTCTTTCTATTAACTGTACAGGGAATGTAAAGAAATATCTCATCTGACAATATCAGAACTTAGTTGAGATGAAGCCCACCTCTTCATATTCTTCTTTCTAACTCCCATAGAGATTAAACATAGGGTGCATTCTCAGATCGCGCATAACAGATTGAAAAGACTGGTCATTGCATAAATGCAGCTAAGGCTGCACTGCAACTTTCTTTAGAAGAAAGGTCTAGTTAGTGTCCTTGTCACATTTCATAACAGCCTAGAAGCTGTAGTAACCAACAGTGGACAATCAGTTGGTTGAAATGACTCCAGTGATGCCACCCTCCTAATGCACTTCCTTGCAAGATCACTAAGCAAGGAAGAAATGGAGATAGAAGATGTCAGGACTGTCTCATACCAGTGAAAGAAAGGGATATTTGCAGTGCTTCTGTAACATATAATTGCTCTTTCCCTCTGCTGACACCTGATATATGATGCCCTCAGTGGTGAATGACTTAAGATTTTCATGGCTGATGGATTTAATTTGAAATCCATCATCAATTATTTTAAGAAATAAACATGCCAGTTTATCAGTTCCAGGTTACTTTCCTGAAACAATTGTTTTGCACTACTGAAAACTTTAATCACTCTGTATTGGGCCTGGCTGAGGTGGAGTTAATTTTCCCCACAGCAGCCCTCACAGTGCTGTGCATCGGTAGCCAGCGAGGTGTTGATAACACACCGGTGTTTTGGCTGCTGCTGAGCAGTGCTGGCACAGCACCAAGGCTGTCTCTGCAACATTGCTCCCCTCACCAGTGGGCTGGGGGTGGGCAAGATCTTGGGAGGGGACACAGCCAGGACAGCTGACCCAAACTGACCAAAGGGATATTCCATACCATATGGTGTCTGCTCAGCAATAAAAGCTAAGAGAAAGAAGGAGGAAGGGAAGGCATTTGTTACTTATGACGTTTGTCTTCCGGAGCAACTGCTTCATGTACTGAAGCCCTGCTTACTGGGAAGTGGCTGGACATTGCCTGCTGATGGGAAATAGAGAATAAATCTTTTGTTTTCCTTTGCCTTTGCACAAATTTTTTAATTTTAATTTAAATTTTTTAATTTTAATTTAATTTTAAACTGCCTTTATCTTGACCCACAAGTTATTTTCCATCTTATTTTTCTACCCTCCCTGTCCTCCTGAGGAGGGGAGTCATAGAGTGGCTTGGTGGGCAACTGGTGTCCACCCAGGGTCAACCCACCATGCACTCTATTCCTGTTATTTCTATTAAGCTATAAAGGTGTATCAAACTACTGATGGCATACAGTGAATCATATTTGCTCTTTGTTATATAATGAAAAAATATTGTTTCCTACAAGAAGCTAAAGGAGGTGATATTTTTAGAGTGAAAATGTGAATAATTAAGGTTTGAGTGGCATGATGTTACTACTTTGGGCTGTCCCACTTGCAGTTAGGAAAAACTGGTGAACTAGTTTAACCTCATGGTTTATGGTATCATCACACATCTCTTTGTTTGCTCTTCTGCTACTATACATCAGTGGAACATTGCTCTGCCCTCTTTTCCCTGAGTAATTACATACTGAAAGTAGGATAGCATATAATAGCTACTATCATGATGCCAATACAGCCTCCTGAAGTATTTTTTGTTATCTTGTTATTTATAGAGAATTAATCATTTTGACAAAGAAGTAAATCCCTTAAATGGTATTATCCTTTCCATACCCAGTTATTAAATCAATAGATTTTCAGAGACAATGGAGGATTGTTGATCCTTGGTTCTACCTGAAGAAAGCCGATGTAAAATAAACCAAGAAGCATTAGAGATGTTTCAGAAAAAAATAAAGGACAGACAAACCATTACATCCATTTGTTTTGATTTGCTGGTTTTGTTGCTGGTAGCAGTGTGATTCTACAAGTAGTAACAGATTGCAACATACACAGCACTATAAGGTACCTATAGGTAGGTCAGCATGGATGGGTATAAACTGGTGTCATTCTTTACATCTAGTGGATTGCAAAGTGACATCCCCTGCTTTATTGTCTGTCTTTGAGTACTGTGTTGCTGGTAATGTTTTCTGCTTTTTCAAGCCCTAATTCTGGGTTTGACTAAAGCTTCTGCATGTCAGCTGTGATGGCAGGTAGATTGATATCACAAACTGTTACTCGTTCTTCCCAGCAATACCTCTGCTATAGAAATAATCTGAGTAGGACAGATCTCAATTTTAGATGTCTGCATCACAGACATCTACCTCTGAGCCCACCACTACTTCTAGGACACATTACTGTTTGACTTTAGATGTCTTCTTTTCAGTGGGATGTGTTGCACACTCAAAGTGCTTATTTCTGTCTGTAGACTCTGTGGGTTTAGCAGCTTCAAGGAAGTCTTTTCTTACTAAAAATTTACTTTTAGACTGATGAAGCTGCCTCAGTGAGTCATTACTTAGACCGTTCTGGGCTGCATGAGATGCTCACAGGGGACTGTTGCCAGGAACTGCTAGCCCAGGAACTGACTACCTAGATGGCATCAACAGGAAGGACAAGTGAAAGAAGCATTAAAAATTGAGCGAAGCTCAGAAATTATCTAGACAGTGGCAGAAAATAGGAAAAAATCAGCTCGTTTCTTCCACCAAGACCAGTTCAGGCCTTTTGTGCAGTTGGGGTACATCTATGTCAGTAAATTAAGCCACTCCATGAAAATATTCCTGAGTACAGAAACTTGTCTGTCTGTACTGCTGAATTATTGAAGAGGTCTTGGTACAGTTTTGGCCTGTGCTGACAGTTTTTAGATAGGGGAGTCATGAGCCAGGGCCCCAAACTCCAATATACAGTTTGGATGCGGATAACCTATTTTGGGGATTAGGCAAGTTTAATGATGTGGTTGTGGACCATTTAGTGCCAGTTGCCCTCGATGCCAGAGAATATTCCTGATCATGTTTAATTTGTTTAATAGATGTAGCTGGAGTGGATGCATGTATTAGTTCCTAATAAATTTAAATTAGCTGCATTTTCTGGCACTTTCCAGAAAGTTACCTACAACTCTGCTGTACTGTAGAAGCATTCTGTATTCACTGTCACTAATATGACAGAAATTTTGATTATTCTTCTTATTTGTGTATTCTTTGGCTCTTAACCCAAACTGCTAGTAGCTCATTTTTCCTGTGCACATTGAGAAGAACTACAAGTGCATCTCAAAATGATCACTGATTTGTAATGAAAGTAGTGTCCACTGATAGCAAAGGCTGTATGAACAGAAAGAAGTCATGATATTCTGGCCACACCAAGTTTCTCATATGTTATAGCATGAGCTACTGTTTCTGCTACTCCCCATCATTCTTTCACACAGGTTGACTTCTGAGCCACTCATGCTTAACCCTTAAAGTCTCTCTTCATCAAAAAGGGAAATACAGTCCTTTGCAACCACAAATCTGTCAAAATTCATTACCACTGTACCTACAAAACCTTAACCTCTGGGAGATTATTTCAACAGAAATTTAAAAAGAAGTTTCATAACAGTTGGCAATATCCAATCACAAATAAGATTCAATGTCATGCTGCATATTTACATAACATAAAAATCTCTCTGGTAACACTCATTTGTGAGAGATGGAGCTTCTATGAGCAATTATCGGTGACCCTTTCTTGAATACCCCAATCAAATTAGCATTTCTCAGGACAAAAAAGTACATTTTTTTTAACAATAAAAAGAAGAAGGAAGTAGTCTCGGAATAGAAAAGCATAATGAGTGTCAGTAGTTCTCCCAGTGGGAATTATTCATGATTATGTCAACCTTTTTCAGACAAATTCAAATTCTGAGAGAGAAAGAACGAGACCCACAGAACTAGGAGCAGAAATTTTCCAGTCCATTTCTTAAAAATAAATGTATTGGTCTGACAAGTGAGGTAAGGATTCAGAATCTGACCTAGGAGTGGTAGACAGCTCTTTCTAATGTCTAATTATAGGCAATGACATATCTGCCAGGACAAAACCCCAAAGGAGGCGAGTGAAGCATTTAACATTCAGTATTGAAAATGATGAACCAGTTATCTTTTGGAAATAAATTGGTTTTATTCTGCTTAAGAATTTAGTCCCATGAATTCTTGTAGGTTTTTTACTCTTTCCTTGTTTGTCTTCACCCAGCTAAATGGCACAACAAAGGAGAACAGAACTAGTACTTGTTGTGAGTTCCTCTGTAATTCAGAAGCCTCCTTATAATTAGGGATTTTTTTTTTTTTTTAATTTTTTTATTTTTTGAGATTTCATACTCCCAGAGTGAATGCTACAAATCCCAGCACTGGCTACAGTTGTGCCTTCAACATTAAATGCACATAGGTTAAAATGCAGACCCAGTCCAGAGAGCAAGGATTAGAACTCATGACTCTTCTCCCAGCTTAGAGCACTAAGAATAGGCTGAAGTGTGTTACTCCCTCTTTATAGTTCAATGCATCATGATTTTTTTTTTCCCAAACATGAACAGCTTCAATAATCAGAGCATAAAATTCATTTCCTCGCTGCAAGCAGTCTGTGAACTTGTGGAAAGGCAAAAGGTACCAGTATGTATGCTATGAAGTAAAAAGGGTACATAACCAGTCTCACATTTTTTTATCTTGTTTTGTGTAAAGGGAGGAGTTACCATGACTGCCTCTTCCATCTGCCTTTTGTTTGCCTTTTGCTTCCACACTTGGTTTTAAACAAAATGACCAAAGAAGGTATTCCAAAATGTAAACTATGAGCAGACAGGGGTCTTATCCAGACCCTTTCTTGGTCACTGAGACTCCAGAGAATTGATTGGATTTGAATATTCACTTCTCATGTTGTTTAAAACCACTTGATTTAATTTCACATTAATATATTTTCACATTAATTTATTTTTTCATTGACTAAAATTTAAGAAGGCAGAAAGGCAGAGGTTTGTTACATTAATTAGGACAATTTTGATCCTTTTTTTTTTTTTTTTTTTTTTTATTAACAAAAATCAAATACTATTAGCTAGAATCCTTCCTTCCTGATATTTCTGTAGGCAAGGGGGGAGCTTGTACTCAGAAGGGAACCAGTGTAACAGTTCTGAGCTTTGTCTCAGTTTGGAGTCACTGCTGTGATGGCAAAGATAATAAGATTACAGGATGTGATCACTAGTGTGACAGCAACTCATACAGACAAGATCAGCCTTTTTGCAGCCTAACTCTCACCCATGCTGCCAGTGGGATAACTGTGACATAGAGAGCTCAGTAAAGGGATGCAGAACACAGATGGTACATGGGACAAATAGTTGGGTGTCCCTCAAAGTGTATGGCCACAGCTGGACATTAATACTGAAGGTAGCAAGTGTAAACCTAGATTAGATACATCTATATAACCCACAGCCACATTTGTGCTTAAATTGTTGACAGTTTCTATTCAGAATACGAATGCTTCTCACAGTATGTTCAGTTCTTGGTCTTAACAGGCAGTGCTATAATATGACTGCCTAACTCAGTTATTATTTTTTCCAAGTTTCTCACCTTAACTGCCCTCAGCCTGATCCCCAATCTTAAAGAAATAAAGTAACATGGTGATGTTGATTAGGATCATTCAAGAGGGAGAGGAAAGAAAGGTATATCTATCACCAGCTTGAAGCACCAAGATGACTGTATCCAGTACTGTTTCTTATCTCTCTGCTTCTCTGGGTCCAGAATAGCACTTTTCTGCCCCTCACAGAGATGTTGTGTGATATAGTTTGATAATGGCTTTAGTGCTTAGTATAGTGGCCCTGAAAAGACAAAGGAAAACAAACAGGAAGGAAGGCAGGTACCATGTTTCTTAATGTGAATTTTGATTGTCAAGGAGTCTAGATAAAACACATATATTTTGTTCTGTCTTAATATTTTTTCCACATGTACTCTTGAATATTGTATCAGTATCCCTAAATCTGATATCACTGTTTGATTTTCATTTCACAAAAAGTTTAGCACCATATGAATTGTATTAAGTCTCTCTCCCTCTCCTCTTGCTCTTTACTGATGTCTCAGCCTTTTTAATCTCACTCTTCCAAAACTGGGTATGCTTATAAACTTCTGGGTAAGGTTACCCACTTCTGTTTATGGAGTCTGAAGGAAAAGTCCCAGGGATTAAGCACCTGGTTAGATGAATTTATTTAACACACTTGAAGTGCATTTTTATAGTCTGAGAGCAGAAGGGTTCCTTCCTCTCAGCTTGGTGGCATTTCTTTTTCTCTGTGTGGGCAGAACCCAATACCTCTGAATGAAGCATCAACTGAAAAAAAAAAATTAAAAAAAAATCCTGAGCAAAGGTTCCAGATAGTCAATACCCTGTCAGTTTGAGTAAACCCTTCACCTTTGTTCTGCCCTCTCAGTAGAACTGAACAGATTGATATCTCCCAATATAGAAGATTAGAATGGAAATGAAAAGCTCCTTTGCAAAGAAAATGATGGAAAGTACATTCTAAGAACTGTTGATGATGAAGGGTACAGAGGATGTCATCTAGGCAGAGAAGAAATCATGAACATAATATGGAAAGATAAAATATAGGGAATTTTAGATTACCAACATAGAGAGTGAAAAAGAACATGTATAAGAAGGAATGAAAAGTAAAGCAAAAAATTGAGGTTCAGCCACCACTTAGTGTAAAAGAAAATGTTCATCTGGAGAATCATAAAGTCTCTGAAAGGCAGAAGTGTGCTACAAACTGAACAAATTATGTGAATGGAGGAGTGCAAAGCACTCTTGTCTACGATGACTTGAAGCAATGGACACAATAAGGGAAATAAGTCTCATTTATATACTATCATAACAGTGCATAGGATTTCACAACCTTGGAGAAGACTGTCCACAGGTGGAAGTGGTTATAGCAGAGAGACCAATGAGTTGATTAACTTCATACATTTTTCATTTAGTTTCTCTACTGGAACAGTTCTTAGAAGATAAAACATGGATTTAAAGAAGAACAGCAACTGGCATATAAGATGAAGCTAAAGCAGTTCAGGTAGGATACAGCTCAAAACATGCTGGTTGCGGGTCTCTGCTAATCCATTTTAGCATCTCAGCAGAAGCACTTCAGTGAGGTTGAGTTAATCCTTCTCAGGCTTCCTTCCACCACAATATCTGATTTCCTTTCCCAAGGTTATGTTTTCATCTCCAAGTTCCCCTGTGAACTGGGGAACTGGACAGAAAGCTTAAAATTCTCTAGATTCTCACGTTCATGTCTGAGCATCCAATCATGTTTATAGTGGGTCAATACCCAATACTCTGCTCTCATGACATCCCCTACCTGGAGTACTGCATCCAGCTCTGGAGGCCTCAGTACAAGAAAGACATGGAGCTGTTGGAATGAGTCCAGAGGAGGGCCACGAAGATGATCAGAGGGCTGGAACACCTCTCCTATGAGGACAGGCTGAGAGAGTTGGGGTTGTTCAGCCTGGAGAAGAGAAAGCTTCAGGGAGACCTTATTGCAGTCCTCCAGTACCTGAAGAGGGCCTACAAGAAAGCTGGAGAGAGACTGCTTACAAGGGTATGCAGTGATAGGAAAAGGGGTAACGCGTTTAAACTAAAAGAGAGGAGATTTAGATTAGTTGTTAGGAAGAAATTCTTTACTGGTGAGGCACCAGAACAGGTTGCCCAGAGCAGTTGTAGAGGCCCCCTCCTTGGAAGTGTTCAAGGCCAGGTTGGATGGGGCTTTAGGCAACCTGGTCTAGTGGCGGGGAACTCTGCCCATGGCGGGNCTAGTGGCGGGTAACTCTGCCCATGGCAGGGGGTTGGAGCTAGATGATCTTTGAGGTCCCTTCCAACCCAAACCATTCAATGATTCTATAATTCTATGATTTTATATTATCTTGGTTAGCATTGTTAAGACATTTGCTATTTTCTCAAGGTATTGTCTAACACAAGCATTCCATAAATGCTATCCATACTTTTTTTTTTTTCTTGAATGAACTCTTTAGCATATTTTCATGAATTTGTGAGATAGAGAAGAATGAGAATAATAATTTTTTTTTTCTCCCATATTTCTTAACTGAATCTTGTGGGATCCAGGTCTTTACATGAGTGAGGGAGAGGAGTGAGGAGATAGGACAAATGGATCATATCAGTTCTGCCCAAATAACTTATGAGCCTCTTGGTCTGTTTTAAGAAGATTTTACGGGGAAAAAAAGGAATTTTTTTCACCAATATCTGGTTTCAGAGAAGAGTGTCTACTTAGGCTACCCCTGAGGGAAACTATACAAGATTGCAACTTCTCTTAATACATATTTAGCATAAAGGGGGGAGGAACTGTAACTGTTCTAATCTATAGGACAATTGTTAATCAAGGATTATGCATTAATAAGCATCATAAATTCTACTCTTTGATCAAAAAGTTTCTAACCTGCGGAAGTCTATAAGTCTAACAAAGAGCAGGTTTAGGTCCTATAGCTGTAGTAGAAGTTAAAAATTCAAATAAGATCGAGACATAAATTAATTAATGGCTAGGCTTCATTAATTCTTCTGTTTATGAATCTACTTGTTGTCTCAGTGAAGCAGCTGGTGATGGGTTAGATTGTATTATCACATTCTGCTCTATATTGGGAAAGCTGTAAGAAGCTCAATCCTCAGAAGACTGATAATGGGTCATAATCTTCCTGAAAATATTTTAAAAATATCCAACACTGATCTAACTCTCTGCTTCCTGGAAAAAAAAAAAATAATAAAAAAAAATTAATAACACTTTCATGAACTTGTTCATTCTCATTGCTTATCACTTATCAATTCATACTAGGACCATAGTTTGAATTTGGACTAGTAGTAAATTAAACTAATTTCCATCATCTGACACAATTTCTTGCTAGCTTTGATAGACTAAGCCTTCTTTTCAGAAAAAGGGAGCATAAATCCACCCACAGGCATGGGATCCTTACTCATTGTGACAGCAGGAAGTCCAAGAGGGGACATGGGCTACAACTACAGTATTAAAACCATAAGTCTCATGGGGAGATTCCTGACTTCTACACCAAATGATGCTCAGTGATGTATCCACTCTGTTCACGTCTCACCTTTTCTTGAGCAGACTGGTGTGCCCTTTCTATGAAGCATTTGGTCCTTGGCTGTTTTGAACCCAAGATAAAACTTCCACATGTATGTGTAGGGGGCATAGTGGCTAAGCTTCAGCTTGCAGAAGCTTTTTTTATGTCATGAAACTGATGCAAACTATGCATATCTTATGATATGACACATGAAATATGACATTATTTGAGGTTATAAATGTTCTGGCATAGTGCCAGAGGACTTTTTTGTGGGGAGCAATTCAAAGCTTGTTCCACTCTACTTTCTGGAAGCTCTTCCTGGAGCAAACCAGTCTCTCAGAACCCACTCCAAATCCTGTTCCAAAGAGAACTAGCTGATTTGGTAGGTAGTGAGTGGATGAATTAACATTTGTGCAGTGAGTATGACAGGAGAGTAGGGGACCAGTATCTGGTTTTGGCAGTGCACGAACATTTACTGCCTCTTAGTAAGGAAAGCAGGGACTGAATGGCATGGCACTGCTTATGTTACTTAGATCCACAAGGCAAAACAGAGATCCTACCCAGATCCACAACGAAAACTGTTACTGGCATGTGCTGTTCCCTTCCTTGTGTCTGAACATTGACTAGGAGAGTCAGCATAGCCAGGAGGATGCTTATGGTTAAAGAATAAGAATGACTGAAGGCCTCTGTTTGAACTAATGCACTGACCCAGTTTTTCTTACTAGGATGGATACAATCAAAACCCCAATGGTTTTTACAGCTGCTTATTCAGCTTTTATAGTAAGGGAAAATAATTTTGGGGCTTTTTTGCTTTTAAAGAATAAATATTTAAGAAATATATAATTTTAATCAAAATTAATAGATGCATTCAAAACAATTAGATGAGTATACTTGCCTCTTCTCCTAATTGCATTAAATTGCAGTTCTTGAACAGGTATTTTTGGGTAAATATTTAAAAATTAAAATAATTTTAATTTCCTTTATATGCCTTTCCATTTAATTTTCCTTATTAAAAATAGTAAGTAATATTTAGATGTTAAATAGATTGCCCATATCTACTTATATTTTGGGAGGTAAAAGGTATAAAATGATACAGAAAAGCAATAGTTGTCATGTTATTATCCATAATCACTTTAAAGGCCAAGAGTAGGAGAACAGATAGAAAAGTATGGTTTAAAATCACTTTAGATTTAGGTTAATTAAAAAGAAAGGAATGAGAAAAAAGGATGGAGAGAAAGGTCTCAAACTTAATTCCTCACAAAGAAAGATGACATTCATTAGAAACAGTTTCTGGATAAACCTGTATGTCTTCTATTGAAAGAAGAAAAGCCACTTTGTTTGTGGTTATTTCCAGCAGATTTGTGTATATCCAAGTACTTAAGGACCTAATTTGCTCTTTCAGCACAGCAACTTGTTGCTTCCGTATTTACTGTTTGAACAGCAAAATTCCCAGTATCTGATGAGACAGGGCTTAGTTGTGCTAGATGCTATCTGAACACATAGCAGTGTCTTTAGTCCCACTGGTATAGGATATGGCAGGAATTAATGCTGCCTGGAATAAGAGCTGTTAGTTTCATATGTCAAGACAGTTGTTCTAAAAAAAAAAAAAAAAGTATATCAGAAAGAGGATGTTATGGGACAATCCCAACTCTTATGTCAAATCATAGCCTCGTTCAAAACGCACGACCAACATATTGCCTCAGGTAAAACATCCAGCTGAGTGGAATCTAATAAATCTTTAGATTCAGTTTATTATTTTTCTCCCTGAAGTTACTGTTAGTACTTGAGAGAGAGAGGAAAAAAAAAAAAAAAAAGGAGGAAGAAAAAATGCCTGTATTTTTCAGCCTTGTTGGTAGCCTGCTGATTTTCCATACTCTGCTGTGCTCCCCTGCTTACTTTCTATTCTACTTCAGTAGTTTTAACAGGTGTATGTGAATCATTGAGTTGGCTGCTTTCCATGTGTTCTGGTCATGCTTAAGAAGGTGCTCTGCTATCTACAACATTTTATTCTCTACTGCAGAAATAGGATTGTGTTTTCCATTAAGAAGCAACTTTGGCCTTAGAAAGATTCACCTAGAAAGCAACATCAAAAGAACTCTACTGGCTGGCCTTCAACAACCAAGGGATGGAAATTCACAGTTAAAGATAAAACCTGTGAATCCTGAGTTCAGCAGTGCTCTCTGTGGGTAGTCTTAAGGCAATGACAAAGCGTAAGTAGGCAGCAGGGCTTTGATTTTTAGCTGTGCTGTCTAGTTTGTTTCAGTCAGAAAAGTAATATTCTTTTCATTAAATATTTAATTTGAATTTTCCATGTTTAACTGTAATTTTTTTTAACTTGATAAAAAATCTTGTGTGCTTGGGGCCATTATGGTTGCTCTATCATTTTGTGCTAAATCTGCCTTTTCTCTCTCTTTCTTTTCCTCTTTCATTCTGTCTTTTTTTCTCTCTCTTTCTGTCTTTTTCTTTCTTCCTCTTTCTTCATTTCTTTACCTTACTTTTCCTTTCCCTTCTTTCTTTCCTTTCTTTCTTCCTTCCCTCCTTCTCATCTACAAGAAGTGCCGGAAGGAGGCTCCAGGGAACTATAGGCCTGTCAGCCTGACCTCAGTACTGGGGAAGATTATGGAGCAGTTCATCCTGAGTACACTCACCAGGCAGGTGCGGGACAACCAGGGGATCAGGCCCAGCCAGCACACGTTCATGAAAGGCAGGTCCTGCTTGACCAACCTGATCTCCTTCTATTACCAGGTGACCCTCCTAGTAGATGAGGGAAAGGCTGTGGATGTTATCTACCTGAACTTTATTAAAGCCTTTGATACTGTCTCCCACTGCATTCTCCTAGAGAAGCTGGCGGCTCATGGCTTAGACAGGTGCACTCTTTGCTGTGCAAAAAACTGGCTTGATGGCTGAGCCCAGAGAGTTGTGGTGAACAGTTAAATCCAGTTGGCGGCTGTTCACAGTTGGTGTTCCCAAGGGCTCAGTCTTGAGGCTGGTCTTGTTTAATATCTTTATCAATGATCTAGATGAGGAGATTGAGTGCACCCTCAGTAAGTTTGCAGATGACACCAAATTGGGAGGAAGTGTTGATCTGCTCAAGGGTAGGAAGGGTCTGCAAAGGGATCTGGACAGGCTGGATGGATGGGCCAAGACCAACAGTATGAGGATTAACAAGACTCTGTGCCGGGTCCTGCACTTGGGTCACAACAACCCCATGCAATGCTACAGGCTTAAGGAAGAGTGGCTGGAAAGCTGCCCGGTGGAAAAGGACCTGGGGCTGTTGATCGACAATTGGCTGAACACAAGCCAGCAGTGTGCCCAGGTGGCCAAGAAGGCCAACAGCATCCTGACTTGTATCAGCAAAAGTGTGGCCAGCAGGACTAGGGAAGTGACTGTCCCTCTGTACTCAGCACTGGTGAGGCCGCACCTCAAGTACGGTGTTCAGTTTTTGGCCCCTCAGAACAAGAAGGACACTGAGGTGCTGGTGCATGTCCAGAGAAGGGCAACAAAGATGGTCAAGGAACTGGAGCACAAGTCTTATGAGGAGCGGCTGACGGAACTGGGGTTGTTTAGTCTGGAGAAGAGGAGGCTGAGGGGAGACCATATCGCTCTCTACAGCTACCTGAAAGGAGGTTGTAGTGAGGTGGGTGTTGGTCTCTTCTCCCAAGTAACTAACGAAAGGACAGAGGAAATGTCCTCAAGTTGTGTCAGGGGAGATTTAGGTTGGATATTATGAAAAATTTATTCACCCAAAGAGAGGTCAGGCTTTGGAACAGGCTGCCCAGAGAGGTGGTAGAGTCACCATCCCTGACCGTGTTCAAAAAACTTATAGATGTGGCACTTCGGAACTTGGTTAGTAGACATGGTGGTGTTGGGTTGACAGTTGGATTTGATGATCTTGGAGGTCTTTTCCAACCTTAAAGATTCTATGATTCTACAATTCTCTCTCTTTGACTCTGAACCTCTCTGTCTTTCCCGTTTCTTCTTCTCACTGTCTCTTTCTCATTCTCTCCTTTCATCTTCATTTGCTGCCCTTCCCTCTTCCCAGTTAATAGGCCTGTGTATGTCCAAAGACTGTTTGAAATAAAGTATAAAAAAGGGCATATGCATACAAAAAGTGCTTATGCATATTTTTGAAAGGCTTGTTCCGTCCCCTTTCTTTTCCTATTTTATTTTCTTCTTACCTCCAGTGAAGTTACCTGACCCCTGGCTTGGACCTTATTGATAAAGACTGTTAGAAGCCAAGAAAGATGAGGAGGAAATCCTCAAGAAAACACTCGATACTGAATTTCTTGATGCCAACAGTTCTTTGCTACACAAGAAAAATAGACAAGAAAAAGACTGGAGCCCAACAAGATATTAGGGCTAACCTAATTTATTTATAAGAGCTTGAATTTCTCTCCTCATGACCTGCTAATTGGTTCTGTCTCCAGCAACATCAGTAATTCACAGAAGAAAGCAGATACAAAGGTGATTTTTATTAGTCATTTGGTGAATCTGTGAATGGTTGTGCCTGTCAAAGGCTCCTTTTCATTCATACTAGCAATAATTTCTTCTGTGTTAAGCAGTCCATTTGTATAAGTGGAGGTCATTAAAGCTCCTATGAGAGCCTAGTGGAGTAGATTTGGATGAGTTCCACTTGGATATGCTGCTATTCCCCATGTCAGATGTGGAATTTTATTTCTGAAAAATGTTTACTATACTGAAGATAAGGGAAGAAGGATTGTATTGTCAGACTTTCTCCAAGGTTTCATGCAATTCTGATACGGATTTACTTTATATACTGTATTTCATTTACATTAAAAAATTCCCCTATTTTTATCTTACCAGAATTCTTAGATGAAATTCAGTGCAATGTTTGTAGGAAGTTCCTTAAAATACTCAGCCTGAGGTTGAAAGAAGAAAAAAACAGATATTTTAGGTTATCATTATGTCTTCCTATTTCAGAGCTGGGAAGACCTCCAATATTGTTTATATATTTTTGAAGGACCTAGCTTATCATAAACTCCTCAGTTTTTGAGAGATGCTGTCTCAGATTCTGCAACTTGGAAATCCTTCCCAGCTGGATATTGAGCATTCAGAGAGGTATAAAATATCCTAGATCTCTTTCCTAGCATAAAGACACTTTGGAGAAACACCACCAATGATAATCTTTTATGAGTGTGAATGAAAATAAATTTGACTGAAGATGAAACTGGGAACTAAAAAAAGATTTTTTCATGTGTCTGAAAGCTTCTCTGATAATAACGGATAAGAGATCTAAAATAAATACACGTATTCAGATTACTTTAAACTATGTCTTCTGTCTTTAATATCTAATCTTACCAATGCACACTTCATTCTTCTGGAAAGTTCATTTATGAAAACAATATTATTCATGTTCATCATGGTAGTGCCTGAAGACAATGTCAATTCCAAAGAGTTTGTCATCTAAGTATATAAGTCAGACACAGAATAGGGAACAATCGTCTCGCACTCCAATAAAACTATGCTTTATGGGATGCTGCAGATGACTCTTGCTAATTAAGGCTCTCTGTACTTCACAGATAAACTCTAGCATAGTACTGAGTCTTCTAATCTCAATTCATCTTCCTCTACACCCGTTGATATCTACTTCCTTTTTCTACATTCTCTTCCTCAAAGAGGAGTAGGGATAAACCCCACTTTTATCTGTGCTGTTGCCAAATGGAATGACTTAGCAATCAAAGAACAATTGACTTTCAATAAGACTTAATCTCATAAATTAATATTAACAAGTCCTTCTTGGAATTTCTTCAGTAATATGCTGCCTGATAAGTATGCTTTAACATCTCCTTTGGGGCTGGATCAAATGAATTCAGAAATCTAGGTTTACTGGTGAAATCTGAAGATTTTTTCAAATTATTCAGAAGATAGTTTGCTGTCCAGGAAAGTGATTCAAACAGCCTATTTCCAAATGCAAAAGAATAGCTCATAAAATTGCCTAATTCCACAAGTGCCCATGTTCAACAGTTTCTTCATTTTACAACAATTTCCTTCAGGTTGTGTTGATATTAGTATCTGGGCACTATATATTTGTTTTAATTAGTTATTATTAATTAATTATTACTGTTTAAATAAAATGGTACCTCAACAGTATTAAATTATCACTCTTCCATACAATTCCCAGAGTTGTTTAGGAAGTAGGAGAGTCTGGGCATTCCCAATAGGCAGTCTGGAGTCAAGCATCCCCTTTGGGTGATTGAAGATTTTAGCTGAATTCTTATGCTTATTGGACTCAATGTCAGAGAACAGTTCTGGGCTCATTTGGTTGGCTAATATAGGTATGACCCATGTAAAATAACCTGTGGTTTCTATGCATACGCAGAGGTCCATTGTTAGGTGGAACGAGATGTTTAGCTTCTTCTAAGGTCTACTGTTATTCATCTTCTTATTAAAGAAGATTATTAAAGAAGATGCCTAAACTTGCCTAAGTTCCACAAGCCTGGCATACAAAGACATCACAGCAGTCCAGTTTTTCAAAACACAGCTGGTAATGGAGCAGCTGCTTACTTCTGCCTAATTTCTGCACAATAACCGAGTGGCTGGAGCAACCGTCACTGAGCAAGAGACATGAGTTCTAGACCTCCTAAGCTCATATTTCCACTTTATTAAATATTTCCAAGTGTGTGTGTGTGAGGGAATCTCTGAATCAATCTACTGAGGATGACCTATTGTGAATTTAGGAATGATTGCCAGACTCCAGAAAAAAACAAAACAAAACAAAACAAAACAAAACAAAACAAAACAAAACAAAACAGAACAGAACAAACCCCAAACAAACAAACAAAAACCAAAACACAACAAAGTCTATAGTTTGGAGGAAAGTAAAGCCCAAATCTCGTAAGGATCACTTAATGAGATCTTTGTGTCTCACAAAAGGGTCAGTGTTCAAACATGTCTTGGTCATAAATGATTCTTTCTGGGAATTGTCTTGATCAGTATAATTGTAGGATGTGCCTTTCTCTTATCACTGACTACAACAAGCCTAAGTACCTAATTCTAACATCTTATGTAATCCTGTGGGGATGAAGCTTTTAGTTTTCAGTGCATTATGGTGCTCTTATTCTGGGAAGAATTAATTTGGTCATCTTGGTCAGTTATCTTAGGATCTCTGTAGAGCCAACAGAGACAAATAACTACTTTTAAGGTGCATTTATCTTAGTTTGTCTGCATTTTCTCAGAATATTCACCCCTCAGAAATGACAGTTCTTTTTACTACTGACTACTAATGACTACTTTTTACTACTTCTCAGGTTTAACCATTTACATTTTACATAAAGTGATGCAAATCCCTTTCTCTAAATATATGTACAGATGTCTAAAAATGTGACTTTAAAATGTAAAGAACAAAATACATTTATTAAGCTTTCTGTAGATATTTGGAACATATAGACTATCAACATGTTGGATAAGCTGACACATTTATTTTCTGCAACTATGGGTATTCCTTCAACCTTCAAAAAAGGTTCAGATTCTTTAATTACTCATAATCACACAACTTAGAAGTGGAAATTCCTGTTAGATTAAGTTGCTTAAATTTCAGAAGATCTGAGGTTGTTTTGTGATCTGAAAGTTGATTTCCTAAGACTGTGTAATACCTTACATTAGCTTAGTAATAGCTTATTTGTTTGTAAACACCTCTGATTTTATAATTTTCATCACGTTCATTAATAGAGCTTCAGTTGCTTAAAGGCACCCTTAATGCACTCTAGAACATGTTAAAAAGAAACACATCATAATAACATATTTAATAGCAATTTGCTTCTTGTATTTTCTTTACTACTAGATCAGAGAAAAAAAAAATTTCTAATCTTGCCATTCCTATTGCTTTGTTCTTTGGTGGTATTAAAAGCTACAGATCATGACAACAAAATAACTTCTATGGAAAAAATTGGTCAGTGACAATTTATTTCTAGAGGAGGCTCTTCAAAGTCATCTCAAAATCAGTTTCATATATCAGAGATTAGAACTGTAAACACGATGCTTACTTCAAAATTTTGTAGTGAATATTTAGTATAATAATCGACATTGGACATCATTAACATAAATTAAATTATTAACTGAAATTTCTCATCATTGGTTTTGTCTTCTACTTGTTGAGCAACAGAAAATTGCCTGTAGAAGTATAGAAAAGTGAGAGAAGCACAGCAGGATTCCCAGAGGTTGAAGCTTTTTCTCTCATTACTACTTTTCCCCATTCTTTACAATTACACTTTGTCCAAAGAGTTGGCATGTAAGCCTATCTGTTTTGATAGCCTTATTTCAAACTTGAGTTACTGGTGATGTTACTAGCCAATTCTCTCAAGCCCTACGGAGTGATAAGACTAATAGGAGAGAATGATGAATGAGTGTAGAGGCAAGGCTCTAGACTAATTATAATTTTTAAAAAGAGACTGTGAAAGGAAAGTAGTTCTTTGCGATCAGGGAAGGAAAGAAATATGAAAATCTTTGGATCATGCAGCTCAGATGACTTAAGGCAATTCATAACCAACTACTAAAATAGAATATACTGTCAGCAAACAGAAGAAGTAGAAGGTATGGTAACTGAAAACAGGTTTGTCAATGTATCTTCCACAATTTAGTAGGGTAATAAAATGAATGTGTTAAACTGTATAGTATTCAGAAATATGGGTAAAGCAAAATTGGGAGTATGCCACTACTGTAAAGTAATCCTGCAAGAACTGTTGGTCTCTTAAGCGAAATTATGTTTACCAGGTTAACTCCCTGCCATTTTTGTTTCGAAGATAGAGAGATCTGACTACAAATGCAGCTGGGCTTGACATTGAAAGCCACAAAGTAAGGGCTCCACACGTCTTTGTGTTTTATCTTTAGGGAATCACAGCATTTTCATTGCCTACTTAGTGCTCCTTCAGTCATGCCATGATGTTCAGTCATCAAACGTCCCTGGATCAAGTAATCTCTTCAGAACAAGATTGTTTTGGTGTAGGTTTTCCACAGCTATGCTTGTTTGTACAGTGAGGTACTTGAGAAGTTTGACTCAATCAGTGGCTATTTAGGGGTCCTCCAGAGAATATCCTGATGCTGTTGACCAAAAAAAGGAATCTATTCCAATTCGGTTTTGATCAAAAGTCTTGATGCTAGGAAACACTGTGTAGTCAGTCATCTTCTAAATGCAATGAAGCACAGATGAGATCTGGTTCTGAACCTAGTACGAAGACATACAATATGGACAGTTATAAGCTCAAATTCATGACCTTCACAGAGACACCCTTTATAAGAGAAGAAGTATTACCTTTTATGAATTGCCTTTTTCCAGCACCAAAAGTAATATTTATCCACTTAGAGATACTTCACAATACTGTTTAGATAAAGTATACTTCAATTCTCATAACAATCTGAGTTTGTAGTATTGTAAGCT
Source organism: Aramus guarauna (assembly GCA_013400195.1). Classification (NCBI taxonomy): domain Eukaryota; kingdom Metazoa; phylum Chordata; class Aves; order Gruiformes; family Aramidae; genus Aramus; species Aramus guarauna. The sequence continues at coordinate 21,692 of VXBL01009471.1, forward strand.
GGTAAGGATTTCCCTTTTTTTCCATTCTGAAAGTCACTGCACTTCACCAGCAGATAAAATTAGTTCTTTCTTGGATTTTCAAAAATACCTGCACCACGAAATAACTAGTCCTTCCTCAGCGACAGATTTAAAGATACCTAATTTATGGGTACCAGAATTAAGGCCATGATGACTAATAAAACATTAAGGATAGAAAAGGCTTGTGTATATGTGGGATGCACACACACTGGGAAAGCATCCTTCTTGAATACAGTATCACTGTAGGTTTTAAACATTAATAGTATGATGTAAATGTCAGTAGCATGGATTAAGTCCGGATTTGTTATTGGTGCTTTTTGGTCTGTGTTCAGAGAAAGGAGACAGTCCTTGATAAGTTGCCATGGTAATAGGCAGTGTGAAAAAGCCTCAGGTAGACAAATGAAAGCAGAGTCACGGTGCGATTCACCTGACTCACTGTAATAATCTAGAGTTATACTAGATACGTAAGGTACTTCTCCTAATCTCCAGCTGTTGCATGAGAAAAGCATGACTTTCCCATGTGTTCTGGCTCTCAGCTCCACATTTATACCTCAGGTGTGTTATAGTATCTCAGATAACATGAAATAATCTATATTTAGGAAAATTATTCACTCCATCAGACTCCTTCACTTCTTCTGTCTTATAGATCTAAGTATGCCTTTTCCTCTATAGTTCAGCTTCTCTCTTCACAATGAATGACTTTCTGAAATGTTGTGCTTCCACCAGCATCTCATATTGCTTTTCAGTTGAAAGACTTACAGCTGTGTGCACACCAAGGTTCTGCACTGCTTTGCACCCACTGTAATCTGCTATATAACTATGGACACTACTACCAGACAATGCTTCAAAGCTATACCTCTGGCATCTTTTCACAAATCAGTCCACCAAACTGGTGCCTTTAGAGGTCAGTCTAGAGGATAAGCTAGAACTTGAAGTAAATATGGCATAACTTAACACTTTGGTACAGCTGATGAATTTTAAACATGCTTTGTGCATATCTTCATGGTGGTCTGTCTCACTTGGGATTTAAAAGTACGTAACACACACAAATTCCTTTCCTCCTTTCAGTTCTTGCTACCACCCCTCCTATTCCATCAGCTGTCAGTGTAATTCATAGACTGTTTCACTGGTTAAGCACACTAACATAAATCCCATATATTTCCATGTCTTTGATAGAAGGAAAGTAGAACGCGAATATTGCTATATTGCAGAGATCGTAGGCGAGAAAAAGAAAAAACATTTTTTGTGACAGTGAATCAAAAAGCACAAACACTCCAGGATTCTTGACTTCTTGAACCCTGTAATTTTAATGAGTTTTGGTTAGAGTTACAGATGAAATTCAGGCTCTGATGTAGTTACTTAACGCATGAAGTCTCAAGGAGCTGCTTTAACTGTTATGATAATATATGAATGACAGCATTCTATCACTGGCAGCTGTTCTACATGGGCCTTGTTATACATGGATGTGGCATTACATCCATGTCTAACAATTTGTCCTGCCAGTCAAAAATCTTGTCAAATATTGATCTGACATCAGATTCATGTATAACAAGATTTTTGATTGACAGCTGAGCAACTGCCCAGAACTAAACAAAAACCCCACTGTTTTTAAAAAGCTAACACTGCCAGCCAGTAATCTGGCTTTTCTGTAGCATTTACCCACAGCTACAGTGTCTTGTATCTTTAATTTTATATATAAAAAAATCTTCAGATTGGTAACATTACAAAGATTGGATTTAGCTTCTTAATGAAATTTTAAAGATAAGAGCTAGTGGAGCTGTGTTAACAAATGCTATAGAAAACCATGCTTGGCAGCTTCAATTTCGATGCAGACATATGGGATATCAAAACAGCAGGAAGAAAGTGAAAAGGCCGAGGGGAATTAAGGTGATGTGTGTAAGAAAAACATGTTAGACATGAGGTTTTAGAGGCTGGGTATTATCATTAAAAATCCCCAGAAAAAAACACCTTTGGGATTTTTGAAGTTTATGGAAACTTGACCAGAATAAGAGTCTCATCATTTCTGCTTGCTTATCTCTTACAATATTTATGCTATTCTGAAGCAGCTTTCTGGAATCTAGTGATTAGAAAGAGGAAGAGGAAGGGAGAGCAGTGTCAGCTTCACTAAGCTTTTGGCAGGCCTGTGCAAAGGACGTTGTCGCAGCCATGAGACATAGAGAGAATAAGAACATAAGCTAGAGTGAAGAGATTAGGCATTCATCATTGAAACTGCCACAAAACCCAAATCAGTCAAGATGTATCATCAGCAACAGAGAATTATTCAGGCAACATCAGTCATTGAAAGCAACCAACGATATGGTTCAGAATTTTATTGCAGAAATGCCATCAACAGCACAAGTATAGCTTTGTACATACCTTTAAAACTCACTGGAGTTAATGCTGCTTGTTTTAGTAATTTCAGGGAAAAATAAACATTCAAGAGAACTTGTGCCTTGGAAGAGTTACACAGAAGTTCCTGGCTGTTAAATAGAAAAAGGGCTAACAAATAGTTTTTCAGGTCAGCACTGTAGCCTAAAGTGCAAAGGGAAATGGATGATGCAGTCCATTAAATTTGACTAATTATGATCAGCAGTTAAAGACAAATGGGAATCTTATTACTGATGTCAATTGGCTGTGGACCAAGCTCTAAGGGATCTCACCTACTTCATGCCTTGCCTTCCCTCCTTTACTCCAACTGCTTTGAATTAATCTGATGACCCAAGGCATCAGCTACAAGCATACAAAGTACCCGTTAGGGTAGCTTAACTGGTTGGTTAAGTCAGGTTTATGCCTCCTTTGTGTTGCTCAAGTATTGCAAAGCATCCAGAATGTGTCAAGTCTAAAAGCTGTAGAGACGGGGTTTAAAAACATACAAACATGTATGCACCATTTCTCCTGTGCTTATCTTCAATTTACTCAGCATACTATGCCACTTAAAAAACATTAATTGAACCTTACAATAGCTCTGCATGCATTTTGCTTGCAAGGGTTTTATGTCTGTTTTATGCTTCAGTGAGCAGTTGCACAAGAATGAGACAGCTTGCTCAGTTAGTTCTGTATTTGCAATTATATTTCTATATTATCGGTTTCCAATTACTGTTACTACTCAAATAAACAGCTAAGTAGCCAGGACTGGAAAAGAGAGATGTGCACAAACACAGGCAAATAGAAATGTATGTACGTATGTACGTACATGTATTTCCCTTTCAAAATATCAGATTCAGTGGTAGAATCTGAAGATGTCTAGGATCAGATAATTATAGAACTGCAGCACTGGGAGCGAAATCCGACTTAAACTGCTGAAAGCCAGCTTTCAGCTTTACTAACGAGGCTTGATGCTGTTAAGTTATGAGACACTAATTCGTTGGTGGAAATATGAGTTACATTTGTTCCCTTAGCTACACATGCCCTAGGATAAGGGAAAAGTAGGAAAAACTCTTTGTCAGTGTGAGGATTTTTGTGTGCTGTTTGTGTTTTATTCAGTGCAATCCATTATTAATTCTGGCATTCCTAAAACCTCCAGCAATGTTGAAACCAGTGCTTTCAACTTCAGCCTGAGCCATAGTATCTATTAAGTGAGGCCTTTGAAATCTCGACATTTGAAACCACTCTCAAATCAGAGAATCTGGTAAATCTCTCTAGCCTGTGCATATGTCTGTGCAAAGGCTTATTTTCAAAGAAATGCATTTTTTTTTCCTCTGGGTTGAGGGTGGTTTCAGCCTGAATGCTGATACTTCAGAGGTTTCCAACTACAGTAGATGTAGCTGAGGCTGAATTTTAGGTCGTAGTTTCAACAAAGAATAAAACTTTCAGTTCCTGAGACTTTTAGTTATTTTAAAATTAATCTTAAATTGCAACATGCTCTGGTACAGTTTGTGGGAACATGTACATTTTTATTTTGGATGTTGAGAGTGGTAAATGTGATAAAAACACATAGTAAGTTATTGCAAAAATCAGAAAATCAGTGTATTTTTTAAAAAAAGCCGACAGCCTAAGACAAAATAATATGGACTGATTTCTACAAACCTGATGTATTTCAAATAGAAGGAAATTTTATTGCACAACCCAAGTGCAATTACTGTTCTGGGATCGTGGCAGCACCCTGATCTAGCACGGGACACTGATTGCAGTAACTTGTTTGCATAGGTTTTATGTTTTCCAAATCTTGGAATACAAACAGGTATATTCCAGGAGGTTGTCACAGTTTGATGTTATTTGGAATTTCTTTAGTTCTTCTGTACTGCAGGCTTTTCTCCTTCATTTTCTTGGGTTGTAACATCTGTCAGTTCTGTTTTATGGGTTTGTTTGTCTACAGAAAATGGAAAAAGTAATGATTGTGCCAAGAGGCTTCTTTTTCTACCGATATCTATGTATCATTTTATATGACCATGAAGAATGGCCATTTATGACTTGCTTACAATGAAGACAACGGGCCTGATGCTGATATCAGTTACATCAATGTAAAACAAAAGAAGTTCCACTATATTTCACCAGTGTAAAATTAAAGTAAGATTTGAGGAAAAGCTTTACAAAATCAGACAGGGCATAAAAAAAGTTTGTGCAAGTTCAAATATTATTTTTAATAAATAATTTAAAATTAGTTTAAAATGTCTATTTTCTCCTCTAAAAATGTTCTAATTGGCCATAAGGGGAATAACACACTCTAGGCCTTTCAGCTGCTTTGAGAATACCAGATTTCTCATGTCTCACTATGTATCCAAGCTGTGTAGTTCTCTCACGACAGCTGCACATGCTGTCTCAAGTTATTAACTCCAGTAGGAAGCCTGAGGTGCTGCTGAGTAGCTTCCTCTCCAACAGAGTTTCTACACTGGCTTTGTTGGGCTCCTGCATGGGAAGTGGACAGTTTAGAAGAAGTCATCCTCTTAATAAGGATCCTTTGGAAGCTCAATTCAGATACCAAAAAAATGATTGTTCTTCTCACCCTAATCTGGGCTGTGTTTTGGGAACAGAAAGAAAAGAAAATTGGGGAAGGAAAAAAAAAAAAAAAAGTCATCTTGTGCTTTGGCCACATTTACGGGGATTGTTTCTTAGAAAAAAAAAAAAAATTCCTAATAAGAAGGAAGTTGGCTGGGGTGTAAACCACTGTGCTGTCTCTGTGACCCAGGGTGAGTTTTATGTGAATTTTCTCTCTGTATTAGTATGTCAGTATAATGATGGCACTACTGCTTCTATAGGTCAAGTTGATAACATCTGAGAACAAATAATTACTTCCAGAGTACTTAGATACTAAAGTGATGTGTGTTTACATGAACTGGTATACATGTTCAATTTTAAAATTTGCTATTTGAGCTGTATATCTGGCCAGCAAGTTGGACAGTGGATGACCTGATTTTCAGTAGCTGAAGCAGAGTATGTCAAAAACTTTGGAGTGATAAATGCTTTTATGAGACAATGACAAAGCTTTAGCATTATAAATAAGTTAATGAAGGAACTTACAAGGTAGCTTAATTTCTTCACTACCTCTGCATGAGAAAAATTACATTGACTCAGTTTTGGAAAGGATCTGGGCTCTTTCCCAGTGGTGGAAAAGAAAAAAATTATACAATAGATGCAATGGCTTCCTAGCATATTTTGTAAGTAGCTGTTTGATGCCAAGTTGCTGAAATTTGCTGTCTGTTGTCAAGGCACTTCATTTCTAACTTCCTAGTAATAGGTCTAGGGCCAAATGGACACAGGATCATGTCCATAACCAGACAAGCTTTCAAAATCATAGATATTCACAAATAGGAACATTTCCAGGGAGATGTATAATTAACACATTCCCCCACAGTGTATGAATCAGGTATTTTGCAAATACCTATTTTCCCTAGTGAAAGGACCTCTTTGTATTCCAAAATGTCTTTCAGTCTCCTTCACATATTATTGCTCATGCGAAGTGCTCACTTAATGGAATTTATATGCAAAACTTGAAAATAGCTTACTTTCTCAATCCTCTTTTGTCTTTCTACCTCAAACAACTTTCATATCTGGAGATGCAAAGTGACTGGAAGAACATTTCTGGCCATTATCTTCATCCAGATACAAATACTTTTCCCCAGAATATTTGTGCTGGTATTAAAGCTCTCAGTAATACAAATCTGAAAAAATAAATAAAAGGGGCCTGGGATGCAATATATACAGGAAAATACTATGCAAGAATACCTGCATCTTAAAATTAGATGTGATACCTTTTAAAAAACAGACTTGGATCAAATCTTTGAAGAAACTTAACCTGCATATTCCACAGAATTGTATTAGTCCTTTGCTGTTAAACTGAAGGCAAATGTAACTGGAAAAATTCTAGTCTCATGGAATTCAATAACTAACCCTGAATTGATTTTAGTGGATTAAAAATTTCAAAGCATATGTGTATGTAGATTACACGATCATTTGAATTCAGAAATAGTTTTCTGTGTACTTAGACCTAGAATATTTTTGAACATTTCAACTGGAAGTCATAATAAAGAATGGAAAGCAAAAGCATCTGTTCTGTTTTGTTCCTCTCCAAAGCAAAGGAGAAAGGTCTGGCTTTATTGACTTTTTCATTCTGTTTTATGGATTGGTAGGAAGAATAGAAGGAGACTCTACCTGTCTATTTAGCACTAACAAGACTTTTCTTATTACCTTGGCTTGGGACATGGAAGGGTTAGAGAGCCTCTAGAAATGACTAGAACTCAAAGAGGAGGGACTGCTGAAGTCAGCAGCTACTATAGATGCTGATGTATCTTTTTTTAGGTCAAGAGAAAAGAAGTCTTTTCTTATCTAGTCAATAATTTCAAATTAGTTTTATTCAGCCATCTCTATACTCTTTGGTGGTTCCTTGCCTAATTCTTTACATAAGAAAGTATGTACAGGAATGTAATTTGGCTATATAACACTGGGTTTGTACTAATAAAACCTGAGTAAGCATCTGGTAAGAATGGTAATGGTTACAAGAGATGAATGATGTCTGATGCTAAGCAGATACAGTGAAATCTTTGATAGAACTTAGGTATCTAAGCTCCAGTTATATATTATGTAATATTCTGGGTAATCTTTTTCAGATTTTTAAAAGTCTTATGATTCACTGTTGAGATATAAATGTTGCAGACATGAATATGTTAGTCTGGAACTGTACAAAATGGTATGATGTCACTTAATAAAATTATGTTAATTAATATACCTTCCACTATTTCGTGTATGTCTTTTTTAAAAACTATAGAGAAAGGTCAGCAGTAATAGAGGGTGAAAGTAGGGTTAATTCTGTCAGATTTCTAAAGGGCTCACACCTTTAGAAAGTTTTGATGGTATACTTTAAGGATTATTACAAATCAATTATTCCTTTGTCTGGAAGAAAATCGTGCCTGTAATGTGATTGCTATGTCAATACTAGTCATGAATTAGGTTTGGAAGCATGTAGAATTGCAAATTTCTACTACATGCTGAGTATTCATCCTGCATCTAATGAATATGCACTTGACTCTTGTAACCTAACCTAATTACCCATAAAGCCACAGATAGATTTCACTTGACCCCAAACTTTAAACTGTTAGCTGCTCCTTTGCCTGATAGCATAGTGATAATGCAATTATTTGTGTACCAAAGCAGAAAAAGGTTGATCCCCAGTAATATGTCAGTGAGGTGCATAACATGGGAAAAATCTCAAGAGTTTTGGGGAAATTCCATTATATTTTTAATTGTCTGCCTAAGGAGCATAAGAGTCTTCTAAGCATCCTGCAAAATAATACCTACCCTAAGCTTTAGCAGTATCAGCTGTAAGGGAAAGGAGGAAAATAAAATAGATAAAACAACCATAAGGGAAATAGAAAAAAATACCTTCATTTAGGCTTAAGCCAAGTTATTACATGTTTACTTTCATTCTGTGCTTAAGACAAAATCCCTACTATCAGTGGATATGTTCCTGCATAAGAAAGGAGTTAACATGGATGAAAGGTCTCTTGATTTGATCTTCTATTTTAACAGCGTGGCAAAGGTCTGACAAGTGAAATGCCCAAATGCTGCCAGTTCTAGCTAAGAGAAATACATAATAAATATAATCTGCATTATAGGAAATCTTAGGAAAGCTGGGAAATTGCATCTGTACTTTCTGTATTTTCATCACATCTGTATTTTCTAGAGAAGAATTTTGCCATCTCACTTCAAAAATTAGGATTTGTTTCTCTATGAGTAAAGATTCTCTATCTGGCCACATTCCCAATGACAATAGACAGTAGGTGGAGATCAACAGAGCTGCTTCAACCTAGCATTCCTCATGTTGGACTCGCAGACATGCAAATATACAGCTGTTTTTTTCCTTTGTGGACGTGATAAGAAGATGATTTTCACCTGTTCTAAGTTGCTACTTCATGTTCTTCTACAGTAACACTTGTGGAAATTGCTCCTAGCGCCTCCTTCAGTCTTGCTTGTTCATTTTAAAGGGTTATTTTTCCACAAAGGTAATTTCTATGACCTGTCCCAACTCCTAGCTTGACTAGGGACTATGGTGGCTTACAGCATAGGGAGCAAACAGCAGAGACTGGAACAGTCTGCAAACTCCTTTGTGAGGCGATTATGTGACTCCTCTCCTGCTCTAACACCAGAATTTGGGAGAGATCCACATTTACTGTTCTCGTACTCACGTTTTAATCATTCTGAGAATTGACAAAAGTACACTTCAATCCTGTTTTAAAAATGAAAAGTTCTGGCTTTAGTTCACCCTTATTATCCATATACTGTAAGTCTTCATCTTGTTTTTATAAGACTTCCTTGTTTCTGCTTGTTCTACTGACATTGATAGGTAGCACACAGAGCACAAAGCACGTGAAATATGCCTGCAAATTCTTACTCCAGTGAACAAAACTGCTACTTTGCAGGGGGTGTCAAGTGTCAAAAATGTTTTTCTGGTCATTTTCACTAGAGGGAATTAAAACAGTAAAGCTTGAGTATGATAAAAAACAGGATGACACTGTCAACTTGTCTGTTATGATTAGTACCACTGGAGCAGGGGGTTGTTCACTTGTTCCCTAGAGGAAAGCCAAGGATTGCTGTCTTTCCCACTTTTCAAATTGGGTAGAAAGAAGTTTCCAAAGCAAGTGCTTCTGTTTTCTCTTTTTAAAACTGGGTGACTCACAAATGCCATGATTCCAGGCACTGTAGTGAAAATACAGTAGAGATCCCATGCAGCATCAGGAAGTAGAAGCTAGTAAAACTTACGGGTTTGTGCCTCTTGAGCTTCACGTGAATAACAACAGGAAGAGAACAAAAAGCATTGTCAAAGCAGAGACAGTGTTCATCCATATTTGGGAGAAATGGATGAATTCTATAGCGCCACAAAAAGACTGGCTTGCCCAGGAAGTTCTTGATTGCTCAACAGTCCTGTACAAGCCTTGCCTATAGACTAAGGTTAATAAGAACTGGCAGGAGATGATTTCAATACTAAATAAAGTATTCCCCTTTCTGTCCAGTTTAAGACTTCTTCTACAGGTGAAAAAATGCTTAATTTTGACAAAGTGTTGCTAAAAGCACATATGAAAGGTCATGTTGAAAACCAGAAAAAAGTGAATGTGTTTGCTTACGTTAGTAAATTTCAATTACACTGCATCTGTTGCTTTAAAAAAAGCAAATGTAGAAATCTAAGAATAATGATTTAAGGATCTCTGGTTGCCGACAAGAATATTTTAAGAAACAATATTTCTAAAGACTATGGGTCAAATTCAGCTTTGGTGTAGGTGGGCATAACTTCCATTGCCTTCAAGGAAAATTGCACTAATGTAAAAATAAGTGTTGCCATATATGTCACTTTCCTTTTAAACTGAATAACTGGTATATTATTTTAAAAGCAGGAAAGTTTTCAGATTACCTGCTGCTGATGTTGAAGAGATGCATGTAGTATCCTGGTAGGTAATTTATGCAGACTTACTTTTGTGTTTAATGTGCTAGGGGTTTCAAAAAAGACACTCTGACCTGCAGCTAAAATAGTTGTGAATCCTTTTACTTGAAGATGTCAAGATGCCTTCTGAAATTATTTATTTTGTAGTGTCTTCACAAAGTGACACTATTCTCTCTGCAGGCAAACAACAAAGAAAAAGAGAAAGAGAGAGAGAGAGAGAGGAAGAGAGGAAGAGAGGAAGAGAGGAAGGAAGGAAGGAAGGAAGGAAGGAAGGAAGGAAGGAAGGAAGGAAGACAAAGAGAAGACATTAATACCCCACTCCACCCCCACCCCCCCACCCCCAAAAAAACGAACAACCAAGACTGAACAAGCAAAAAACTCAAGTAATGTTTCAAGACCAAAAAATTCACCTTTTTCCTGATGTAGCAAAATCCGCTCTGCTTAGTCTATGTAGATTTATGAACTTAAAGACAGAATTTGTAAGGAAGGATGTTAAGAGCGCTTCTCTTTTATTATCCAAAAGGAATTAAGGCTCCAAGTAGAGGAGAAAAGCTACCTTTTTCACTGCTCGACAATGCCAATAAGTTGTTTAATATTAAATTTGAAGCACATAACCTATGAAAGATAACAGAAGACTCTCTCCAGATTACCTCACACACCATATGAATAAATCCCATTGGTTACCTCTGGAATACATCGTATGGGAGAAGAAAGACAAAAATTCTATTTCACCAGCCTCCGTTTCATCAGAGTTCTTTAGGGTTACCCTAATAAAACCCACAACATGACAAGTTATGAATTAAGATAGAAATTAGCTGACATAACCTGTTATGCTGCAGTAATTTCCTAGGATATCTGACCTCAATCTGGATGGGACATTACAACAACTAAGAAAAATAGTACAACTGGGAATAAAAATTATTTACATTGGCTCTTTTCCATTCTTATACAAGTCTACTTAGAATTATTATTTCAGGATTGGGGAGCATCTGGATCAGGAAATATTGAAAGCAGCATATATTGTGCCATTTTGTACCTTTCTGTACATTTGCAAAGCATTAGAGTTACTAATGCCTGCAATTTCATCCCTTTTATAAAATTTAAAATAACCCCAATATGTCAAATCAAAATAGTAGATAAATTGTAAAATTAGGAGATAATTTCATGTTTTGGCCAAAAAGGCTGTCTAGGTGGAGTATGAGAGCTTTCTTATGTTAGTTGACCTTTTGTGTTGTGAATTAGGAGATTGGACTAAGTGGAGTGCATATGCCTAACCTGTTGTTCCATCACTGTCTTATTACCATGGAAATTTTCCCCAAAATATCATAAATACCATGTCACATATAAGCCATACATAGATCAAGGATTTTTGCTTAAAAAAAACCCAAAACAACACACAAAAAACAGGCAAGAAAGGCTGTAGTTTGCACGCTTTTTTTTTTTTTTTTTCTGCTGGGAAAATAAAAATGAAAGATTTAATCTCAGGTTGTATTCATATTATTTGGTTGCATGTAAGGTCATAGGAACAGTACTTTGTTCCCAATAGGCTTTCAATTACTCCATGGCATGCACTTACCATCTGGACTACAATTCCCAAAATACATTCTGGAGAGTTCTCTGACTGAATCACCCAGCGCTTTAAGAGAGCTTGACTGTGGTGCACCACTAATCAGGAAGGTAGGGCAGTAAAGGAAAAAGAAACACAAGGTGCCACTGTGGTTTAGGTAGACAAAATTTACTTTATTTTGGGTTGATTTGACAATGAGATTCATCTACCTGAAATGTACAAAGCACCAGATGCTTTGTGTTTCATTTCCGTTTATCTTTCAACATTTTCCATCCTAAATCTCTTGTTCTGCCAATAAGTCAGTTTTAAACAGTTTTCTTTGGTTTTCATCTCTTCTAATTATGAAGAATTCTTGCCATCCTATTTAATATTTGGCAGAAGTTACTGGATTAAATGACTCATTGATTATTATTTTTTTTTTAGTATAGCCACTGCTACTAGTAAAGCATACATTCTATCTTTAAAGTCCAAATAAGGGCACAGATTTAGCAGTGAAGAACCTCTAATTAGGTTTCTTTTTTTCTTTTTTTTTTTCCCTCTGTAAGGAGATTAAGTATTTTATTTGACCTCCCAAATATATTTTAAGCAGGTTTGTTTTTTTTTTTTCTTCTTGATAAAAAATACCTATGAAAAAGGTTACATATTAATGTGACTTCTATGGGTACAGGGCTGCCATCCAGAGGGACCATGACAGGTTTGAGTGGGCCCACGTGAACCTCATGAAGTTCAACAAGGCCATGCACAAGGTCTTGAACCTGGGTCGAGGTGAATCACCAGTACCAGAGCAGCCTGGCATATGAACAGATTGAGAGTAGTCCTGTGGAGAAGGACTGGGGCGTACTGGTGGATGAAAAATTGATTGTGAGCTGGCAATGTGCTCTTGCAGCCCAGAAAGCTAACTGGGCTACATCAAAAGAAGTCAGGCCAGCAGGTCGAGGGAGGTGATTCTGTCCCTTTACTCCACTTTCATTAGACCCCACCTGGAGTACTGCATCCAGCTCTGGGGTCCTCAGTACAGGAAAGACATGGAGCTGTTGGAATGAGTCCAGAGGAGGGCCACGAAGATGATCAGAGTGATAGAGCACCTCTCTTATGAAGACAGGCCGATACAGCTGGGGTTGTTCGGCCTAGAGAATCTCAAATGACCTTACTGAAGGCTTCCAGTACCTAAATGGTGCCTACAAGAAAGCTGGAGAGGAACTTTTTACAAGGGCATGTAGTGATATAACAAGGGGTAATGGTTTTAAACTAAAAGAGGGTAGATTCAAAGTAGACATAAGGAAGACATTGTTTACAGTGAGGAATGGTAAAGGACTGGAACAGGTTGCCCAGAGAAGTTGTGGATGCCCCATCCCTGGAAGTGGATCAGGTTGGATGGGGCTTTGGGCAACCTGATCTAGTGAAAGATGTCCCTACCTGTGGTGGTGTGGGGGTGTGCAGACTAGATAAACTTTCAAAGTCCCTTCCAAACTAAACCATTCTATGATTTTATGTATTCATGGTAAAATTTGAAACAGATACTGTGATAGATATTTAATTGCTTTTAATTTTATTTTTTTTTAGTGTAGTGAATATGTATTACTGATGAAAAATCACAGATTGACAATATGAGTTAGTACTGTTGAAAAAGTTAGAACTCACATTGATATTAGAGAAAATACATGTAAATTGTTGCTGATATTTTCTTTGCTCCCTATACAGTATGGATATGTCTGTTATTCTCTACCAAACATCCCCCTGGAATATGGAATCTAACTCCTGGTTATCTTTAATTTTTGAGACCACTAACAGTCCTTGTTAAAGAATGCACAACATTAACTGTTACCTCAACTCAAATGGCTACTCTTCTCTTTCCAGATTTTATTCTGAGGTAAGGAAGCAGTTTTATTCTGTTAATATACTTTTATTTGAAGTAGCAATAATGTCATCTCTATCTATAGCAATTTTCTTTAAGAGTAGTGCTTTCTTCATTTTATCTACGCAGTTTCTTTATTTATTTACTTCTGCAGCATTTTGCATCTTTTACCTAATGATCTAAAAAAAAAGTCTCCCTCTCAATCTGCTTCTAACTGCTGTCATTTGGCCCAGTTATCCTACCTTTGCTTAGCTTCCTTCTTACAAAGTCTTCAGAAGAAACTGTGGTATCTAATATCTGACCTTTATTTTCTCATCAGAGACTTCGAAAAAAAAAGGAGCACCTCATTTCTCCAGATACCATTGAAAGGATTTCCTTTCATCACTCCTGCCTCACGTTTGCCACCTCTCCAATCAGCAACCAATAGCTGTTCTCATCTCTCTAATCATTGCTCACAACAATATCTCAACTGATTTTAATTTCAGCACAGTTCTAGTGATAGTACAGAAATTGCTTTCCTTCATCTAGCTAACAACATTCTTGTTCATTTCTCCATTCCTTCTACACTTTAGTTGACCTTTTAACACTGTGCACCACTACTTGCTTGTGCTTGTGTCTGTTCCACAGACATCTATTATTCTGTTTTCTCACTTACATCAATAAATACATAAATAAACAAAAAATCCCAACTAAAAATCCCCCTACTTCATTCTGATTTTTTTTTTCCTCCAAGATATTTATCTAAAGAATTGCCTTTAGCAAATTTCATCATTTGTCTCTTTTATCCATCAGTATTATTCCCCTTACCTCATCTTGGGTGCAATCCACAAAAGAGATAATTGTGATCCTTAGGATCTCACCTTATTTCTTAAGACTTATGTCACTTCACAGTACAGATGTTTTCAGTTTGGGTTCTGATCTCCTGTTTCAAAGACTGAGTTTAGGTTTAGTATTTATGACATCCCCATCCTACTGCACCCCCCATAAAAGACTGGAAAGTTGCATAAATTGTTCCTTAATAGGTAAACAATAAGTGTATTTGGTGTTTTTATGTGTAGGAAAGTGAGATCTGGAATTCCAGACTGCAGGCAGCCTTTTTGCCTTCTTTTGCATTCAGGAGCTTAAAACAGTCCGTCCTCAGAAAACAAACAAACAAACAAAACAAAACACAAAACAAAACACACACACACACAAAAAAACCCAAACCAAACAAAAAAACCCCAACCCCCCCAAAACCCAACACAAACCAAAGCACTGAATAGATGTTTTTATTTACATAATTCTTCATAATTCAAACATTTGGGATCTTCTGTCAAGGACATCCACTGCATTATCCAATTTTAAGAAGACCCGACTAACCAGGAATAGAGGCATCTTTTGTCTGGATTGCCTAATCATCCCAATATTCTTATATTATGGGAATAAATGTTTACATGACTCAGCCAGCACTGGCAATGATTATCTTCTGTTGAGGCTGTTTCAGGGAATAATTTAAAGTGTATTGAGCCACAGAAAGAGAAAGAATGAGCTAGATCAGAAATAAGGATATGATACATTTCCACTTTAACTTCTCTTCCTGGGAACACAGTGGGATTCAGAGCTCAGAGTTAGATTTATGTCTTCCCACATAGGACCTGGAGAGAGCTAAGCAATTCAAAATTGAATCCAGGAAACCTCTGGGCTGCCTGAGGAGCTACCTTGATGTAAGCATGGGAATCACTGACGACAGGTGTATATCTAATAGCGTGGCCATCTCTGAAGTCTGCTGGCTGACTGAAAGCTCATCGGAAGATGCCTCCAGCCACTTATGATCCCTGACATAGTACCCTGCCTAGAAGGTAAGTTGCTTGCTTACAGCTTCTCTTTCAAAGAATGAAACAAGACTCTCCCCTGTAATAATGATTAGGGTGCTACAATTGCCCAATTTGGTAGGATTGTTTAAGAGACATTTATAAATTGGGAATTCTCTAAGTCCAGAAGGGGTTTTTTGAGCCTGAAAGAGCCAGAATCACATCTCTTCTCCTTCCCTTCAAACTTTTATATAGAGTGAGTTTAACAAGATCCTCTCCCTGTCACATTAAAGTGGTTTTGAGATCTACGCAGGCAGAAATAGAAATGCACAAGCAGTGGTCCCATCCTGTAGACTGTCATGTTTGGGGTTCTTGTGTGGCAGGTTAAAAAGTTTACCAGCAGTATCATGTAAATATATATAGAGAGACGATGTTTGGGGTAGCTAAAAACCAAAACAAGTGGTTACAAAGTCCTATGATCCCTGGTGAACAAAGTACTGTTAGTCTAGTCGTAGAATAGTTATATCTGTTTCACCTAGCCATTGCCCTGATGCTGAGAAAATTATGGAGAAATTCTATGTTTCTGTACTACTTGGGAAAAGGGTGATTATCCTGGG
The DNA here is from genome assembly GCA_013400195.1 of Aramus guarauna. Lineage (NCBI taxonomy): Eukaryota > Metazoa > Chordata > Aves > Gruiformes > Aramidae > Aramus > Aramus guarauna. Next base: position 37,407 of record VXBL01009471.1, read on the forward strand.
GATGTCTGCTTTACAGTTTATGGTTGCTTTGCTTTGGAGATACTGCATGGGGAATACCTGAGAGTGAAATCCAGCTGATTACATGCAGAAATGTGCAAGATACAGTGTATCACCCAGGAGAAATTAACACTTCCAAGGAGCTGTTAAAGCACTATCCTGAGGTAGATGTCTAAACCAGATCTGTTGTATTTCACTCTAAATCATCATTTTTCTCTCATTGGCTATAAATGGAAACATGTAGATACCTACACTGTAACATGCGTAAAGTAATAGGAGAATCTGGGTCATTGTATTTACTCAAACAGCTAGAAATCTCTAATTTATCATGTCACTGTGCAATCAAGATACCTGTATTTCTCTGGATTACTAACTATAATCAACATATGCTATCCATATTATGTGATTAGTCACTTGAAATTCATGTCTGTTTGTTGAAGGGATGAAAACAGCTTTTCTAATTACAAAAAAAAACAAACAAAACAAAGCCAAACCACTCCCCAAAAACAACAAAAACCCCCACCAAAAAACCTACCCCAACCCAACCCAAAAAAAACCCACCCCAAAAGATAAATAGTAAAAAGTATTAAAAATATCCAATAGAAAATCCTGTGTGCAGAAATTCACAAAATCATTGGGATTTGCAAAGATATTTACCAAGTGCTGTTAACCATGTACTCAAGCAAGGAATAATGTACTCTGAAAGTAAAAGCGAAGTAAACATGTTATACTTCTCTCTCTCCCTATTCCAATATCATTTTTTGGTATTACAAGATATGCTTGATGACTTTGATGCTGCAATTCTGATGTAAATTTTGAAACTCCTAAATAACTGTAACATCAGTAGCAGATTGATGAGAAGTTAAAAAACATAGAGTAATTTTTTTCATTTTTTCTACATTTATATCCAACAGCAACTGAGAAAGCAACCTTAGCTAAGAGGAAATAAGCCACTACCAGGACAGTCAAAGCTCTACCTAGGAGAACAGTATCTCCTCTTTTTGCTATAGTTTAAATATTCTCCTCAATATATTAGAGACAAAATATGGTCCCCGAATTTGTACATACAGATTGAGTTAAGCTGAATTTGAGACAGCTCAGGAGGATATCCAAAGCTGAATTTTAGCAATGCTTAATTGGTCTCTGCTCCTGAGGCTTGTAAACTGTTAGTTTTGGGTGATAACAAAGAGACTGATGACTGTTTTAGAAGTGACAGCTTGCTCATAGCCTCAATGGGAGGGTGGGGGGTGTTAATCAATAGAGTTTACTACAATGCAAGGACACTACACATAATCTGAACTTAGTTACTGCAGTCCATTGGGATACATGGCAATGCGATACTTAGTCTCCACATCATGCACTTGTTTACATCTTGCCACAGCTCCCATTTGTCCACTCAATTATTTTTGTGTTCTGTGGAAATTAGTACTTGAAGTCTTCATTATGAGAGTGAAAGGTAGTGGATTGGAGGTGGTAGTCTGTTGCATGGGTCTCAAGCCATCGCAGCACTGGGAACAGCTAAGGTGAACATCCAGACCTGGGAATTCAGAAGAGTTCTCAGGTCCCCTAATATACAGATAGACTATAAATGTGTCTGCAGTGCATGGCCAACCTCAGCCTGAGCCTGAGCGTAAGCACGTTTTGTGTCCTATTCCACTCACAGGTCAAAACCCAAGCATCCTAAATCCAGACTATAGATCTTCCCATGTAATGTTTCAAAGCCTCCATTGTATAGATTGACTTAGATAATTTCATTACTTATTTGACATTATGGTAGAAGATAGTAGAAGAGAAGCCTCTACAGTTCTGGTCATACCTGTGAGACTGTAATTCTTGAGGTTGCAAGTCCAGGGCCCACTGCCACTTGTCTGAGGGTGCTGCCGCTTATACACCACACTCACAAGCAAGGCTCAGTAGGGTCCGTGAGGCAAAGACCATGGCTTATTTAGGCCAGTGTCACCCTTACGGTATAGTCCTGGTGAACCTTTGTATACCCATTCTTTTCACCTTTCCATTAAAAGATTCCACTGTATCACTTCATAGATCAGATGTTGGAATGTATATAATATTTTATAAATTATACCTTTATCTCTTTGTAATCCATGTGGCAGCAAACGTGCAAGGGTTATTGATGTGTTACAAACCACAGAGGCATCTGAGAATGGTCACATAGGAATTAGGGCTTGTCCCCAAGAAAAGGTGGTGGGATCAACATCCCAACTGAAGTTCATTTATGCCAATGCACGCAGCATGGGCAAAAAACAGGAGGAGCTGGAAGCCATTGTGCAGCAGGAAAACTATGATATCATCGCCATCATGGAAACATGGTGGGAAGACTCACACAACTTCAGTGCTGCAATGGATGGCTACAAGCTCTTCAGAAGAGACAGGCAAGGAAGGAGAGGTGGTGGGGTACCCCTGTACGTTAGGGAGTGCTTTGACTGTTTAGACCTTACTGATGTTGATGATAGGGTTGAGTGTTTATGGGTAAGAATCTAGGGGAAAGCCAATAAGGCAGATATCATGGTAAGAGTCTGTTATAGACCACGCAACCAGGATGAAGAGGCTGACAAAATATTCTATAAGCAGGTGGGAGAAGTCTTATAGTCATTAACCCTTGTTCTCGTGGGGGACTTCAACTTACTAGACATCTACTGGAAATACTATACAGCAGAGAGTAAACAGTCCAGGAGGTTCCTGGAGTGTGTGGAAGGTAACTTCCTGACACAGATGGAGTGTGAGCCAACTAGGGAAGGCACCCCACTGGACCTGCTCTTTGCGAACAGCAAACGACTTGTGGGTGATGTGCCAGTTGGAGGCCATCTTGGGCATAGTGATCATGAAATGACAGAGTTTTCTATTCTTGGAGAAGTAAAGAGAAGGGTGAGCAGAACTGCTACTTTGGACTTCTGGATGGCAGAACTTGGCCTGTTTAGGAAACTGATTGGCAGAGTCCCTTGGGAGGCACTGCTGAAGGGCAAAGGAGTCCAGGAAGGGTGGACATTCTTCAAGAAGGAAATCTTAAAGGTGCAGTAACAGGCCATCCCCATGTGCTAAAAGATGGGCTGGCAGGGAAGAAGACCTGCCTGGCTGAACAGAGAGCTTTGGATGGAACTCAGGGTAAAAAAGGAGAGTTTATGGCCTTTGGAAGAAGGAGCAGGAAACTCAGGAGGGCTGCAAAGATATCATGAGGTTACACAGGGAGAACATTCGAAGGGCAAGGCCCAACTAGAACTTAACCTGGCTACTGCCATAAAAGACTATAAAAAATGTTTCTATAAATACATTAACAACAAAAGGAGGACTAATTGAAATCTCCATCTTTTGCTGGATGTGAGGGGAAACATAGTGACAAAGAATGAGGAAAAGGATGAAGTTCTTTAATGCCTTCTTTACCTCAGTCTTTAGCAGTAAGTTCTCTGGGTAGCCAGCCCCCTGAGGTGGAAGAAAGGGATAGGCAGCAGAATGAAGCCCCCATAATCCAAAGGGAAATGGTTAGTGACCTGCTGCACTGCTTAGACATATACAAGTCTATGAGGCCAAATGGGATCCACCCAAAGTACTGAGGGAGCTGGTGGAAGTGCTCACCAAGCCATTTTCCATCATTTATCAGTAGTCATGGCTAACTGGGAAGGTCCCAGTTGACTGGAAGTCATCACATGTGATGCGCATCTACAGGAAGCACTGGAAGGAAGATCTAGGGGACTACAGGTCTGCCAGTCTGACCTCGGTGCCAGGGAAGGGTATGAAGCAGATCATCTTGAGTGCCATCACGCAGCACGTACAGGACAACCAGGTGATCAGGCCCAGGCAGCATGGGTTTATGAAAGACAGGCCCTGCTTCACTAACCTGACGTCCTTCTGTGACAAGGTGATCTGCTTAGTGGATGAGGGAAAGGCTGTGGATGTTGTCTGCCTAGACTTTAGTAAAGCCTTTGACACCATTTCCCACAGCATTCTCCTGGAGAAACTGGCTGCTCATGGCTTGGATGGGTATAGACTTTGCTGGGTTAAAAAATGTTGATGGCCGGGCC